>OY757920.1:49041018-49161018 GCA_963585895.1 Sepioteuthis lessoniana | reverse complement strand
CTCTATGAGGCCTTTTTGTATTTGACATTGTGCTTATACCCTTGTGAAAGGTAGGTATCTTGGGTCATATAATAGTTAGCAAGCTAGACAACCAAACCTTCACAAGTGAATTCAAGTCTCATTGAGTATCTCATTCATATGGCCTTGTGCCACATCTGAACAAAAGCTTAGTAAATTGCTACCCTTGTGAAAGGTATACATCTAACTATTTTCCTTCCAGCTATAGGTAAATATCAGGGTTGACTAAACTCTTTAACCTTGGTCTGGCACCTGGCCTAGGAGAAGGAAAACTCCATTTAAAAACTGACTTTATGTCACATCCTGATCAACGGGAGGGGTAAGGTTAATATCTTTTTAATAAAACACATTGTGACTATACTTGGGATATTCAGAAGATAATGCCTCCTCTCAATTTCATCAGCCAGATTAAGATAAACTTTGAAAATATTTTGATGATGATGATAATGATAAGTAAGTAAGTAAGTAAAGTTGTTGATCTTAGCTGAGGACGACCAGAAGGCTCTCTTTTCAATAGCTACTACACTGAGGTGTAGGGAAGGGCGCAATTCCTTTCCCTAAATTGCTCCACTTTACTCTTGATACGTACCTTATATTGCTGAGAGTTAATCAAGGAGGTATCAAGTACCATTTTGAAATTCTTTGGTACGACGTGACCTGGGATTGATCCCAGGTCTCCCAGACCATTGGTGAACACTCTACCCACTAGCCAATGACAGTGAATTTAACCATTTTATAAAGAAAAGTTTGAGAACTGTTCTAAAAGTAATGCCTCCTATTTATTTCCATCACAACTTCATCTGATACAGGAAGCACAATAGCACCATTGGATAGAGAAACTGTTCAGCTACAAAACATATACCTACCATGCTCACAGGAAGGTTGCCCTGAAAGTATTGCCTCCTGTTTATTTTCATAACAACTAAATCAGATACAGGAAACACATTAACACCATTGGATAGAGAAAGTGTTCAGCTACAAAACACTATTATTCCATATAGCTAACAACAATGGCTATGTCTTTTTACTAGAGATGGACTAGATCCTGTGTGCCATGTCTTTTTTTATTTCCATTGAAACAGCAATAGCTATTGAAAGTACAATAATATCATTGGATAGTGCAAATTTTCAGTTGCAAACATTATTTTTCCATGTAGGCATCATCCCTGGTGTTACATAGCGGATATCTAAAAAAAAAGTTAAGGATATGGAAAGATGATGGCAAGACATGTTCACTTTATCAGGAAAGGATGAAACAGAGACATAGTTACAAAAATGACCCACTCATCTTTATTACTGATGTTACAAGTTCTTTTTGAACAAGTTTCATAAACAGGAAGAAGTGAATTGGTTCCTTGTTCAGTCAACCAAGGAAAGATTCAGCCTTTCACCAATCATAGCTCACTACCCCAAAATGTGGGGCATTTTCACTTACCTCCAACATTTTGGCTGTGATTTGTCACTCTCCAAGCAACTCCCTTATTCTCATGTCCGACCACTTCCCACATTTACAATAAGTATTCTCATGATTGACCTTTTGCTGTTAGTCAAATAGCCAGATAACAAGGTGACTGATTATGGGAATCAGCCAGTATATTAAATTGGCTATGCATTTTTGACAGAGATTAACATGAAATATTTGTCTCTGCCTCCCACCAGACAGGACTTGACACAAGGTCAAATGATCCAAAGGTCAGATTATAGTGGGGGTTAAGAGAAGGGAATGTCGGACCCTAACCGAGGCTTGAGCCCTGCTGGTTTATGCTGTTCATTGGCTCACTTGGTGCAATGTGAGCCAATGAGCCTTGCTGGAAATAGCCCCAAACATGAGTCCAGGCATGGATGCAAGGGATTAACAAGAGCCTGCATGTCACACAAATAAAATCTATACCAGTAGTATTAAGAGTGATGACACTGTGGCATACATGAAACAATATTTATCTGGTTGTGTCTGAAAAACATTCTAGGTATGTCATAAAACTACATGCAGTGGTGAGATTCCACTTCTGAAGCTTTAGGAAGTGTGGATTTGTTCCTTTGTTGCCATTACTCCCAGGTTTACTCTGATCAGGAGTAGCAGTACCTGTTAGGGTCTTATAAATGGGTCAAATGGATCTGTTTGGAAATTATTATTATATAGGAATACTTGAAACCATAAAACTGTGCAAATTACTTTCATTAAGAATAGTTACTAGAAACTATAATTTTTAGAAAGGATTATTATTGGTTACTTGAAACCAATTAGCCATTTGAAATACTTAAAACCATAAAACTATGTGCAAATAGATAGCTATTATCAAATTGGAATAGTTACTTGAAATTATATAATTGTGTACAAATTATTTGTATTACACAGAGATATACCCAGTTATGAGTTAAATAGTACAACTTCTGTTCTATAAAGATAGCCTTGGCATTAAATAACCCATAAAGGTTTTTATGCCATAAACCATACCTAACCTAGGTAAGAAAACTTGAAAACATATAAGTTTATACAGATCATTTTTATTGAGAATAGATATCTGAAGCTATGTGTTTACAAAACTTGGAAAACAAGAAAACAGTGACTCATGCATTAAATAATCCAACAGGGGTTGGCATACCTTAAATCCAACCTAGCAACACATGTGTATATACAAATCTTTTTGTAATGTATGTGCAATCTGATCTCACTATTTATCCAGACAACTTCTCAGATAAATTTCCTGGTTGGATAATGACAAAAATTCCCTATTGGTATTCTTCCTTAAAGAGGCATTACAGAGATTGAGCAATGAATTTGATGTTTACTCTTTTTAAAAGGATGTGGGTGGGAGCTGCCTGGAGTGTTGGCTCTCTGGGGCTGGGCTGATTTATTTTACAAATAAATGCTGAAGCACATCTTTTTTTCTCCCAAATCAAATTAACAGTGGGGGATAGAAAAAATTCTTTGGGGAAAATAGATTTTGTATTTGTATTATTTTTAATTTTTGACCAAAATTTTGTCAGTTTGAAATTATTTGTTGAATAATTATAATTTTATAAATGAGTGATTTCTTAATCGTATACTATCATAAGAGATAGCAATCATTACCTCAACAAACTATGGATATGTATTCCTTAAAATCCCGGATAATTTTTTTCATTCCATCAATAGTAAATTGGTCTGGTGATGATGAAGTAATTTTTCTGGATGATAATACATCTTGTCATAGAGCAAAGGGGATTTATTTTCAAAAACTAGTCCATGAAAAGACTACATTAACCTGTCTTCCATCTTCTCCTTTTTCAGAAATACAGCAAACATACTGAAATTATAACTAATTTTTTATTCCATAAAATTCAATTATTCTTTCTTAATTGTTTTAGCTGGATTGCTTTTTTTGTTTTAATTGCATACCAACATTCATAGGTTATTTAATACCAAAACCATCTTTTTAGAAGGACAGTAGTGGTACTATTAAACCGATAGCTGGAAAGATAACAAAGTTCATACCTATTCTGAGAGTGTTAGTCTGAAAGTGAATATAAGAACCCGATTAGAGTTTGAACTTGCTTTCTATGATGTTGCAGCATTGTACACTATGAAGACTCTTTGATTTTAGTGAGATTTTTTAAAGTTATCATCATGAATTACTTTGTGTGACCATTTCAATAATGACTTACATTGTTTATAATTTGCATTAGTTTATTTATGTAACTTTTTCTTTCTAAATTGGATTTTTGAGTTTGTTTATGTTTCTGGTTCATTGGCCTAGTGGGTAGAGTGTTCGCCAATGGTCTGGGAGGCCTGGGTTCAATCCCAGGTCGGGTCATACCAAAGACTTTAAAAATGTTACTTGATACCTCCTTGCTTAACACTTAGCAATATAAGGTACATATCAAGGGTAAAGTGGAGCAATCCAGGGAAAGGAGTAGCGCCCTCCCCTACACCTCAGTGTAGTAGCTATTGAAAAGGGAGCCTTGTGGTCACCTTTGACTACGGTCACCAACTTTACTTTTACTTAATTATGTTTCTGATATTGAGTTTGTAGGAAAGAGTTCAGTGAATGTTATTTAAAAAAATCCTAATTGCTTTTGTGAGTAAGGGTTTTATGATCTTTTAGGTTCGAGTAACCTATATAGAGAGATCATTCAGGAGTTGTATATAGTCTGAAGATTACCCAACAGATGAAATAGACAATCATCATGCTGCATAGCTTTCTGTATTCACATCATTATTTACAACCTTAATTAAAATTATGAAATCAGTGCATTTAGAGGATGTTCATATATGTTTTTATTTTGCAATAAATAAACTACTAACAGATAAAGCACAAAACACTTTTTATTTGATTGCTGAACTTTCTGGTTTCCTCACCTAAAAAGAATCAATGTACATGTTTACATAAATATCCTGGATAATTTTCTCATTTCTTCAGTTGAAAATTGGTTTGGTGATAATGAAGATGCAATGAATCTTGTCACAGAGCATAAGGGATTAAAACTTTTCTTCAAGAAAGATATACAAAATCAATGACATGGCCAGTGAACAGACTGGATCTAAATCCAAATGAAAATTTTAAAAATAGCTGATGAGGAGGTTCCATTATCCAAAGAAGATCTATAAACTGTCATTTGGCAAAGTTGGAACCATTTCAATAAAGACTATTGTTTTAAATTAGTGAAATTCATATCAAAAAGAATTAAGGTTGTCATAAAAACATTAAGATTGGCAAGTAAGTATTAATTCAAGTTTTTTGACAATGAATTCCATTATTTTTTCCTCCTCATCGGATTACTCCATGATATTTTCTTCTGCATGGGTTGGAAAAAAATTCTGCCATTAATTTAAATAATTCAATCTCATTTAACGAATATTTTATGAAGTCAGAATGTTCAGCTATTAAAGAAAAACTGTTTTATATCTTTTCTGCTACTAGTTTAGTTACTGCTAGATACAAAACTTAAGCAAATATCATCTCAGTGTGCTTATTCCATAATTTTTGCAGAGGATTGTTTTTTTTTACTTGTATAATTTTCAATGTTCAATCTTATAGTTTTTCAAATAACTCTCATATTTCCAGATACTACACTTGGATTTCTAGGCAGAAGTAAAGAGAAGTAACACATTGATACAAAACAGAGCAAAAAGATACCATGGTCTGATCCAACAAAGTTTCTTGAAGATCGACTGTATCAGCAAAATTTAATGTTCAAACAAAGTGTTACTTGAAATAGAAAATTACAAACACCTGCTTGAAGATAGAGTGTTTCAGAAATTTTTGTTTTTACACAAATTTCTTAATGTAGTTCTTTGAAATTTTCTATTTAATTTATCTAATTCAATTTTGTTGAAATCAGAAGCCAGTAAAGATGTGTTTTTATGTGATTGGTTATCTTAAATGGCTGGCGTTATATAAGATGGTGGACACTGATGCAGGTCAGGTTTTTAGTTCTAGTATCCTGTGAATTTAACTGCTAACTTGATAATCATGACTATATCAGTTTTCATCCATTGCTGAAAAATCTCTCAAAAATAGGTCTTCTATTCTTTTCTTCAATGAAACTATCTTAGTATTATACATAATTTCTTGTATCATATTGTACTCATTTAAACCCATTAATAAAAGATCTCTCGCAAATAGGTTTGATATTATTTTCTCCAATGAAACAATTTTAGCATTGTTCATAATTTCATGTATCACGTTGTCCCTAATTTACAATCCTAGTCGCTGTTATTCACACCCATCAAATTTCCGTACATAAAGTACAATATATGAAAAAAACAAAAAATAAAACTGAATCTAGTAAAACAGCTTTAGTCTACTGACAAATCATGGTTGATAAAGAAAAGCAAATGATAAAACAAGTTTATACAAATTTTTCTGTTTATTTCTGAAGATATACCAAAAAAATGAAAAGGTGCCAAAAATGGTATCCAGGACTGGACAGGATACAAAGTATTGTTTTACAGCCAACTCATTTGCTTGTTGAAGTGCATTTGACCTCTGGTAGATAAGGAGTTAATCCTTTTCTCATCAATTCTTTTATCAGTCACTAAATCTTTATTCTATAAACTCCAAGGAACTGGCTTTTTCCCTAATCATACTTCAGATTAAACTGATCTTAACTTATTACTTGCTTTCATAATTTGATGTAAGTTGTTTCTAATATTCAGGCACACAAACAATGTTATGTGTGGCTTTCAACCAGGATATCTGGTAATGGAATTGCATTTGACATTTGCATACCTGTTTGGTTGGTTAGTTAAATAGCATATCAGTTTTTAATGACAATAATCATTTACAAACAATTTTAGCATTAGGTAACTATTCTTAATACAAACAATATGTACACAGTTATATAGTTTTAAGTATTCCTATCTAATACTAATAATTCATACACAATCATATAGATTCAAGTTTTCCAAATTCTAATAATTTAGCAAATATATTTATCTAATCCATAGATTGGACCCTACAATTAATGCCACTCAGGGTCAGACTGTGCTTCAAATGTAAATACCATTACTTTTTTAACATTAAATTGATATATCTTAAAATCTGTAAAACAATACAAGAATATTCATAACCATATATATTTCATATTTGTTGTATATAACTATATGTGTACTCACTTACCAACTTGGAAAATGCATTCCTCCTTTTATTGCTAATGGTAAATAAGGTGTGACCGGGCCATTGGCTTAATAAGTAGAGTGTTCGCCAATGGTCTGGAAGACTGGGCTTCAATCCCAGGTTGAGTTATACCAAAGACATCAAAAAATGTTACTTAATGCCACCTTGCTTAACACTTAGCATCATAAGGTAAGGATCAAGGGTAAAGTGAAGCAATCCAGGGAATGGTGTAGTAGCCTCCCCTACACCTTGGTGTAGTAGCAACTGAAAAAGGAGCCTTCGGGTCATCCTCAACAAAGGTCGCCAACTGTACTGTATGAGGTGTGTTAAAAATATTGAGACTGAAGCTGCGTTTATGAAGATAGGAATAGATAATGAATGAAAGGCTATGTTTCTTCAAAATTGTCCCCTTGGCATTCATCACTCTCATTCCAGTGAGTTTCTGTTTGTTAAACCATCTCTGAAATTTTTCTTTTGGTATAATGTAATGTTGGACTATAATATTTCTTTTAAGGTTTTCTATGTCTCCTTAAATCTTAGCCTTATGATAAATGTTAAGTAATGCAAGTTACCTCCCCTGATACTCTCGAGAAAAGTGATTGTTTTTCTAGGACCAGAAGTAAACAGACAGCCATACTTGTTTATGTGATGGGGAATGAGGACAACTACAAAAGGGCGTCTCTCTGTATACTGAGTGTTGTAGTCTGAATTCTTTATATTTAACAATAAATTTTCAGTTGATGCAACAATTGTTTATGGAGGGTATTGCAAAACATTACATTCATGAACTAGAAATTGGTATTAATCTGTTCTTTTTTTTTTTTTATTTAGCACTGACTTGTTTAGACATCATCACTTTATTATACAAGTTGCTCTACTGTACACACTTCTTAATTTGCGCCCAATTGGCTGGGGTTGTAGAATACACTGACTGCCTCTCTGCAGAGGGATAAGATCTCACCACCCCTGTCCAGTGTGTGTCCTAAATATGACATTAAACAAATTGATGGTGAGGTTCCAGTCCTAGAGTTCTGGAATACCTCTTCATTGCTGTTACTCTCAGGTCCACTCTGACCAGGAGTTGTTGCACCTGATAGGGTCCTATCTAGGGATCAAATAGAACTGTTTGATATTTAAATTGTGTGCAAATAAATGACTTAAGTTAAATGGAATTGTTAGAAATAGAACTCTTTCACCAATTAACTGTGTTTAAACAAATGACTCTCTAATTGAATTGTTAGTGATACAGAGAAATACTTGAAACAGTTTAACTGTATGCTAACAAAAGAGTGATATCAAATAAAATCATTTGTGTTTAATAGCAATACTTGAAACTCTTTCACTGTGTTTTTAAATTGAATTATTGGTATTACATAGCAATACTTGGAACCATTTGAATGTGTGCAAATGAATAAATAGTATTCAATAGAATGATTAGTATTAAATAAATAGCAATACTTATAACCACTTTACTGTGTGCAAACAAATGATTAATTTTGAATTGAATTATTAGTGTTAGATAGCAATAATTGAAACCATATTACTTTGTGGAAAAAATTGTAATACTAGAGTGCAAACAAATTAATTCAGACTCATTTAAAAATGAAATTACCAACAATCTATTCACTTTTAAATCATATATGTATATCCATTTAAAGGTGTACAAACAAATGATTAATAGTAAATAGAAATACTTAAAATAATTTAACGATGTGCAAAAAAAAAATGAACTCAGGCTTGTTTAAAAATATTATCAACAAAATTTTTTACAAATCATATATATTTATGTGTATAAAGAGGATTTGGCATAAAACAACCTACAAGGGTTGATATACCATGAAACCCAACCAAACCAAATCATATGTATTTAATGCATATCTATAAAAAGGATTTAGCATTAAATAGCCTACAATAGTTGATATGCCATAAAACCCAAAGAAACCAAATCTTATATATTCAATACATATGTATAAAGAGGATTTGGTACAAAATAACCTACAAGGGTACAGATGCCATAAAACCTAACCAAATCGTATATATTCAATTTACATGGATAAAGATGGTTGGTTTGTTGAGTTTTATGGCATATCAACCTTTATAGGTTATTTAATGCTAAATCCATTTTTATATAAATAATCAGTTCTATTTAAAAGAATTCAGTTTAGCATGAGTACACAGTTTAATTGTCAAAAACATTTCCATTTCAAACTATTCAAGCAGTTATATATAACAATTCAGTTTGGTGTTAGTAAAGTTTCAATGTCAAAAACAGTTCAATTTCAAATAATTCAGTTTAGCATAAGCACGCAGTTTAAATGTAAGTACATTTTAATTGTGAAAAACATTTCTAGCTATTCAGTTTAGTCAAGCAGTTCTATTTCAGTTTAGTATAAGAACAGATTTTGTTTACACACAGTTAAATGTCAAAACAGTTCTATGTTAAACCATTCAGTTTAGTGTAAATACAGTTTCAATGTCAAAAGACAGTTCTATTTGAAATAATACACTTTAGCATAAGGGGGTCATCAAATGACAAAATATACCATTTCTTGCCGAACATTTTGAGAGAGAGACTTTTATATAAGAATGTTTTTGACCTAATAAAAAGTGGGATAGATTCGGTCAGATCCATATTCTTTACATGGCCAGCTATATGTTGGATGTTCATGAGTATGTGGTAAAAAAAGGACTATATGAAAGTCGGGAAAATCAGAAATTTTATAAAGAAAGTGGCTATCAGAAAGTAATTATAATTTTTTCTTAATGTTTAAGACTTTCTTTTTTTTTTGTCATATTCCTTTTTATATATGAAGAATCTTCCTAAAATATCTGTAAGAATGATTTTATTTAAGTGATAGTCATATTATTTTCATGTCTATTTTCTTATGTTCTGATATTTAAACTGGTTCTAGTATTATATGTGAATAAGAAACACTGCATATAATAGATTTTTTACTGGACTGGTGTTCGATATAATGTTTGAATATAACCTCTACAGTTGAAAGAGCTAAAAAAACATGAAACAAACCAACCAATCTTAAGCTGCCTGTATTTGTTCATTTACTACCTTATCTCTCTTTGGTGGACACCCCCACCAAAAAGCATTATCTCTCTTTTTCCCCCAGGCAATTCAAAGTGCCTTTGCAAAAAATATATATAATACACCTATGATAGATTGTGGTTGCTAAAATTGACTGGTTTTAGATTGTATTTCAGATATTAGGTTAGAAATAAATTATTGGTGCTTTCCTTTTCTTGCAATGATTTAAAACTGTATAAAATTAAGCTTAAAAGTAGAAAAAAATATTAGTGACAAGATAATTTTTTTGTTCCTACGGAATTTTTATGCTCTCCATATCTAAAATATTTGTTACATTTTACACATATTTTAAAGAATTTATTTGTACTTGTATTTATTTTAGGATTTTGTTACATCTCTATAAAATCAGTAATACCCCATTCATTACATCTGCATCACATCTTTTGAGGATTTATTACATCTGTGCCCAGTCGGCTGGGGCTGTAGAATATACTGACTGTACCTCTGCAGAAAGGTAAGACCTCCCCTCCCCCCACTAACGAGTGTCCTGGATATGACACTAAACAATCTGATGGTGAGGTTCCAGCAGTGCTGGAGCTTTGGGGAATGCGGAGTACCCCTTCATTGCCATTGCTCCCAGGTCCACTCTGGCCCGTAGTGGTAGCACCTGATAGGGCCCTATCTATGGGTTGAATAGAACTAACAGCATACTTATGCTAAACTGAATTGTTTGAGTAAACTGAATAGCTTGAAATAGAAATGTTTTTCACAATTAAACCGTACTTACATTTAAACTGCGTGTTTATGCTTAACTGAATTACTTGAAATAGAACTGTTTTTTGACTGTATTTACACTCAACTGAATTGTTACGTATAACTGCTTGAATAGTTTGAAATGGAAATGTTTTTGATAATTAAAATGTGTACTTATTCTAAACTGAATCGTTTTAAATAGAACAGATTATTTACATAAAAATGGATTTGGTGTTAAATAACCTACAAAGGTTGATATGCCATAAAACTCTACAAACCAAACCATTACATCTGTTGCATTTTTACTCCTTAAATGTGGATTATGCACTTACAGTTTGTCTGTTTTTGGGGCATGATATCATAGATTAAATTATGATAGGCACTCTTTTACCACTGAAATGATAATGACCAATGAAGGCTACCTTTACTCTTTTTGGTTGGGATTCAGATATTTTAAATGCATGGTTACGACTTGTTTTTAAAGAATGGAACTTTTTTTAAGACTCAACCCAGTAAATACATTACTAAATAGAGAAAATTTGGAATCAAATTTATTGCAACATATCTCAGTTGCCTTTTTATGACACACTTTTGAGGATTTGTTATGATGTCTTTTGCATCTGGTATTGGATGTTTATTTCTGGAGACCTTAGTTACATCTGCATGGCATCTTTTGAAGATGTATGTTATGGCTATTATATCTAACGAGTGAATATTGTTGGAATTTGTTATTTTACATCTTTATGACACCTTTTAAACTTCAATAATTAATATTTTCAAACTGTCTTGCCTTACATCTTAGTTGCATTTTATGACATCTTTTGAGCATCTGTTCTTTTCAGTACTGGATATTTTTGGAATTTTGTTAGCATACACCTTTATTATATTTGTATAGCATCTTCTGAGAATTTATTGCCTGGTTTCTTAGATTAAAAACAAGGTGTTATTCTTGTAATGTTCTATGATACAATCCCCAGAGCCTGGAGTAGGGAAACAATAAATACTGTACAACATAAATCTTGTTTTAGACTTTAAGTAACAAGAAAATGCTTTTGGATTACAAGTGATATCTTGATTGTATACTTTTTGTTTTGATTAAATCATCAATAGATTTCATAATGAATTGTGCCATATGACCTGCATTATGGTAGAAAATAGTATTAGATAATATCAATTACTTGAGAAGTTGTGTAGAATTTGAAAAAGTAAATTAGAAATTTTACTCAAAAACCATTAGGGCATTTAGTTTGCATGACAAGATATGACCCCAAGATCAATTTGCAAGTTTAGCCATGATTGGCTGGTTTGATTTGGTTTGGGTTTTATGGCATATCAACCATGAAGATCATTTAATGCTAAATCCTGTTTATTCATATAGATTAAATATATATATGAATTGGAAATATATTTTGTTGATAACATTCTTAAATGAGCCTGAGCCCTTTTTTGCACACAGTTAAATGGTTTCAAGTATTGCTATATAATAGTCACAATTTAACATCAGTCATTTTTTTGTACACAGTTTGTTATATTTGACCTATAGATAGGACCCAATCAGGTGATACCACTCTGGGTCCGAGTGGACCTTGGAGCAATGGCAATGAAGGGGTACTCCACATTCCCCAAATCTCCAAAGCTGGAGCTTTGTCATCAGGTGGTTTAATGTAATTTCAGGACACTTGTTAAGGAGGTCTTACCCTTCTGCAGAGATGCAATGAGTGTATTCTACTGCTCCAGCCAAGTGGGCTCATGATGTGTTTAAAAAAATCATAAAATTTATAAAAATTGTTTAAAACTTAATTAGGTGATTCCTAGGCACTGAGTTGCACACATGTGAGAAAAACAGGGTGTGCATATTATTCCATCCATGGATAACAGGATCTGTTCCCTGAATATAGTTGGGTTATAAGTAAAGAAAGAAGACACAGTTAAGAAGTATATAAAAGAGTTGTGCACACAAAATGAGTCTGTGTTCCTTCTTCCCAACAAAAGATGTCTCTGCATTTGAATGTCACAGCAAATCAATGTAGAGGTCAGCAGCTATTGAAGATGAACCAAGTACTGAAAAGAAGAGAGATGGACCATCAGACACAATGTGGATTCAAACGATCATTGTGATCAGACAAAGAAGAAAGCAGAAGGCTATCCAATAATAGCATTTGAATGTAACCCATCTTTTGAGAGGTTGTTGAACATATTCACAGCAATGATAAAGGAAGAAACATGTATAAACCAATTATTTAGGGACCATGTTTCAAATTTGATGAAATCATACTGCCTTCTAGATTCTAAAGTGGTTTGCTAGAAATAGCAGTTATACTACTCTAGTCTATAATACAAATATTAAAGTGAAAAATATGCTTTTAGGACCAAATTTCAGATATTAGGTCTAAAGTAGGTTGTTATAGTGTATTGGTTTCTAGAGAGCAACTGAAAAGTAAATCTATTTTTAAAGCTTGTGCAAGAAAGTACTGAAAAGTTCTCAGGCTGATTGAAAAGAGAATTAACTTTTAAAAAAATCACTCAACTTATTTATGAAGAGTTAAAAATTTTTTTTTTTAATTTTTGAAGGGCGAAAAAAAACTTGGGAAATGATATGACAAGTGTGCTGAACTTTCAGAAGAATGAGTAGAATAGCATTTATGTTTCCTGACTTGATGGATTTTAATGGTATTTCAACTTGTGCAGAGTTATTTTATGCCTAAAGGTTAAAGAATTGCATTCATTATATGTTTATATCCAGATTCTTCATGTAGTTGTTTCTTAAGAATTTTTTTGCACACAGTTGTAGGATATCAACTATTCCTCTCTAATACAAATAATATGAACACAGTTTTATGATTCTAAATATTTTTATCTAATTAGTCATTTATTTGTACACAGTTATATTGTTTCAAATAATTAATAATAATCCTTAAAAAACAATTATAACTTCAAGCTACTAGTATTAAAACTTCTAGTTTGAGTGGACCTAGGAGTAATGTCAATGAAGGTGTACTCCACACTCTTCTGAGATCCAGAACTGAAGCCTAACCATCAGATGCAGTTTTGTGATAAATCCAGAACATCCAATTTTAGTTGGTAGTTTACTTACAGTCAGTGTATTCTAAGCCCTGTCAATAAGGCAGTTCCTGGCTCGGTCATACTTTTCTTGGTCTGGCGGCAAACTTTTCAGTACTTCATCATAGATTACTGCTATGATGAGATTTTGCAATATTCTACATGAACAATGACACCATACAGCATCAAACAATGTAGTAGCCATTTATTAAGTTTAGCTTAATTCAGTATAAGAATGTCTTGAGAAAAAAACATGATGGAAACTATATAATGATGCTGCATACTGTTTTGATTGGTTGGTTGGGTTTTTATGGCATATCAACCTTCGTAGGTTATTTAATGCCAAATCCATTTTTATACAAATAGTCAGTTCTATTTCAAACAATTCAGTTTAACTTGAGTACACAGTTTAATTGTCAAATACATTTCTATTTCAAGCTATTCAGTTTATTCAAACAGAGCTAATTCAGTTTCATATAAGTACATATTTTGTTTACACAGTTAAATGTCAAAACAGTTCTATATTAAACAATTCAGTTTAGTGTAGGTACAGTTCAATGTAAAAAACAGTTTCATTTCAAGAAATTCAGTTTAGCATAAGTACGCAGTTTAGATGTAAGTACAGTTTAATTGTCAAAAACATTCAAATTTAAAGCCATTCAGTTTAGTCAAACAGTTCTAATTGAAACAATTCAGTGTAGCATAAGTATGCAGTTTGTTCTATTCAACCCATAGATAGGGCCCTATCAGGTACTACCAATGAGGGCAAGAATGGACCTGGGAGCAATGGCAATGAAGGGATGCTCTGGATTCCCCAAAGCTCCAGCACTACTGGAACCTCACCATCAGTGTCATAAATAGGACATTCATTGGGGGGAGGGGAGGTCTTACCTCTCTGCAGAGGTGCAATCAGTGTATTCTACAGCCCCAGCTGACTGGGCAATACTGTTTTGAACAAATCCTGGAATTAGAATCCTACTAAACAACAACTGTACAGCTACTTACTGCTCATCTCACAACCATCCAAGTAAGACATACTGAGCTCTGTTGGAGAAGTAAGTAACATTCTCACATGGAGTCCAACACATTGACAAAGCAGTTTTGATTCACCAACAAAAACTTTATCCGCTGTGTGTGAACACTGGATGCCGTCTGGATGACTTACCATGAGCAATGACTGATAGGGATAGATGGTGTGTGTGTGTGTGTGTTTGAGAGAGAGAGAGAGAGAGAGAGAGAGAGAGAGAGAGAAAGTCTAGGGAATCCCTGCAGATGGCATGCCTTGATAATGATGGTCTGCTTGCTTAATAATCATTACACCATGAGAAGATCTCATGAACAGAATATAGGTTAAGTGTACCAATACTTATTAGACAGAGTCAAAAATTTTGCAATAATTTAGTAAGTATTAATTTGTGGCATATATATGATATGACTGAAACAGTTCAAGTTGTGGAAGGTACTTGCTCTGGTTGGTAGTGTCATGGTGGTTAGTGCACTGACATATAGTGCACTGACATATAGTGCATTGCTTTACTCCATGTGCAATTTGAAATTTGCATAGATGAACATGCAATGTAGTCTAATTTGAGATCTTATGCTTTATGCCTTTGAATTGGGCAATAACCCTGTAGAAGCAACCAAAAACATTTGTTGTACAAAAAAGTGAAGGCACACTTGATCACTGTGCAGTAACCAGATCATTCAAAGAATTTTGCTCAGATTGCAAGAACCTTGATAATTAGGCAAGGTCAGGTAGACCTAAAACTATGGTTTCTGAGGCCGGGTTACAAGCCATAGAAGCCAATCTGGAGAGTAACATTTGAAGAGTACCAGGTAAGCTTGGCATCTTACAGTCCAGTGTGGTTCATCACCTTCACAACCTCAGCAAAAGCATTCAGAGCTGTCAAACTGTTCTGCATGTAACTAAAATATTTAAAAACTATTAACTAACTCAAGGACATGAACATAGTGAGTTCACTCCTTTCTATCAGCAGGCCAACTGGACTTCCTGTGAGTAAATAAAGTTGCCTGTAAAACATTAAATCATAAGACAAACTGAGAGGCATGACTTTCAGTACAAAATCTGTCAAGATAAAAAAAGAAAACACTACTTTTACCAAACATCAATAAAACTAAAGTAATCTTTGATGTAAATGAGCTATAATTAGATTAGAAAATACATTGCTCGAAACAAAACCATTTCGAGAATCTTAAAAGGAAAAATCTATAAATATTTCATTAAAATAGAAATTCAATGCAAACAGGTTAGTTTCTTAATTTTTACTGTTGAGTCAATTTGAAGAAGTCTTACAAATACAAGTGTTTAGAAAAGTCTTGGCACTTACCATGTTTGTTTTTTTAGAACAAACTTTTGATGGTAGTGTTTATATTTTAACTTGGGGGGATGAAGAGTATTTACAAATACTTTTTGTGCAGAAATATAAGATTCTTAGAAATCTAAGACAATTTGGAACCGGGGCTTCACGTCCACTCAGTGGAACCGGTTTATAAAGCAAGTCATGAGTTATTAAATGAAATAAAATGAGTTATTAAGTTTTAGAATTTATACCATCCAATCTAAAATATTTTCAGTTCAAATCTAAAATTTTTGAAAATCTTAACTATATATATATATATATATATTAGACAGGTGCTTCGTCTTGATCAAAGACTTTTGCTCTAAAAAATGCAACAGATGAAAAGAATATATCATCTTGTTATTTTGTAGAATGGTCATTTGTTAAGTATCTGCATTCCTTGGTTCAAACAAGTGTTGAGATTGGCGGGAAACACTCAATTAACCAAGCTACAAGAAAGGACCTAATAAAATAAACTAATTAAAATAATTTTTTACTGATTTAAAACTTTGTGCTAAACAATATCTTTTATAAAATAATGTATTTCTTCAATCCCTCTGCAACAGGCAGGCTATGACACAAGGTCAGTTTTCAAACAGAGTAAAGCTGGTTTGAATTCTGAATTTTCTTTCTCCTAGACTGGTTACTTAAACAAAGACTGTCCTACTATTTACCTATAACTGGGGTGGCAGAAGAGATAGATCCATGCTTTTTTTCCCAAAGCTATTAGTGTAAAAGTGAAAACCAAACAGCCACATCCAGAATTTGAACTTGGTTCACTGATTCCATTTACTATGGCAATAACAGTTATGCAAAGTTCAATTCCCAGAAGTTGTATTCATTCAAAAACTAAATAACTCTTTTTTCTTTTTCATTAAAGTGATTCTTCTGTTAGTGTAGTAGTAATGCCACGAACAATCTTACCTCGAAGAAACATAAGGTGTGCTCTCTCTGCTACCAGCACATGGAAACCAGAAGAAGAAAAGGACGCAAGAGGTGTGACTTGTTTTATGGAGGAGAACGAGATAAGCCTCCGTGAAGTGGCGAGATTTGATGAATATAAAAGAGACTAAGTTTGAAGTGGAAAAGTGCAGTATTTTGCTGATGTCTGATTGGTGAACATCCATCAGTTTATTTTGCATGTCAAATTAGACTACCCCCCACCCCCAATAGGTTGATTCCACTTCGACTAGACTTCCAAAACTTTGAACAGTTAGTTCACTGACTTTCTTCAATATTGGATTGCACAACATTTACTTTAATGTAGGAAATATATGAAACTAATTTTAAAGATTTAAAACAAAGAGATTAAAAAGACTTATTAATATGTGTTGATATTTAAAAACTGTCACTAGATTCCACCATCTTTAACTGCATCAAGAGGACATCTGGTCATGAAAATTTGATATATGCATGTTTGCTTTTTAAGTATAGGCAGATTTTACAGAATTAAAAAACAAAGAAATTAATAGACGTAGTTCTATAACTGCTGAAGGATTTTTTAAAAAAGTGTGAGATAATATTAGAAATTTGTTGACTTGAACAGGTGTCATGGCAAACTTTAATATAAGGATAATGGTGTGTTAATATTTGCATACATCTGTTTGTCTGCTGACTTGTCTAATAAAAGCTTATAGACCTGGGTATGGAGGTTTTAAATTTCACTTAGCTAAGTCTATCTTTTCCCACTTTACAAATGTAGGCATAAATCAGAGTAGATCAGTTGGTAGTTACAACAGTAATATATATAGATGACTAATTTAACATTAAAAGTACACCAAACTAATTTTTAGAATTTAAACAACAGAAAATCTTGAAGACTTGTTGATAGATACCAATATTTATAGACTGCCACTGAATCCAAACATCTTTAACTGCATCAATATGATATCTGGTTGAAGAAATTTGATGTATGCCTGTTTGATTTTTAAGTATAATTAAATTTTTTGTGAATAGGTCAAGATTTAAGGCAAACATTACTGACAGAGTTAAGTTTATTATAAATATAATGTAAATATATTGCTTGTGATTTTATTTTTGAAATATATAGATAATCAGGAAGTAAGGGGTTATTATTGGTCAAGAATTAAAAAAAGCATTATTGACAGAATACAGTTTTATATATGAATATATTCATAATATAAATTCATAACATAGTAATATCTTAATCCATTGCAAATAATCTACAATAGAAAAAATCACAAATAGAAATGAATTAAATATTTGGAATTATGATACCAGTGTTCAATATTTAAGGCAAGCTTTGCCAATTGAATAGGACTTATTATAACGTCTAAATCATTTTGTTTAATTTATGTTCCAAAACAATTTTTCGGTACAATGGTTAATGGGTTTGCATGTTTATATGTGTATTGGTACAGGAAATCTTTTGCAAATTTATGTCCAGAAAAATGTCAGTCATCTCAGTTTTATAAAAAGAACAATAATTTAGAAAAAAAAAATTCACTTACTGCCCTATTATCATCAACAGAAAGTTTCTGGTATCATGGAGAATTTTTAATAGAATCTATTTTTAGAGATATGTTTTAATATCCCTTCACAAGTAGATATTCTATTTTTTAAAATCTTTGTATCTGTCTGCCACACATGTCTAATGGATGAAGTTATTAGTTCCTTTAGAACCATTGATGCTGCTAAATTTATATTGGTAAAGGTTCTTAAAATTGACTCATGGGTGCCTGCAGATGAAGATTTAGAACCAGCAGACACTGTCTTGTGTTTGTGTACACTATTCATTCCACAAAAATTCTTTTATTGTGAATACTTACTCTCATTATTATTTTTAACCAGTCAGCGGGGTTTAGAATAAGCTGACTGTATCCTCAGTACAGGGTAAGACCCCTCTTAAAAAGGGTGGCTTGGGTATGACACTAAACTGCACCTGACATTGAGGCTCCAATTCTAGAGAGCTGGCTTCATTGACATTACTCTCAGGTCTATTCTGACCTAGAATGGTTAGGGTCCCATCCATGGGTCAAATAGATTTTTTGAAAATTATTAGAATAGATGGAAATACTTGATGCCATTTACTAAATTATTTGTATTAAGAATAGTTACTAGAAGCTGCAAGTATTTATTCAGGATTATTATTATTAGTTACTGGAAACCATCTGTGTGCAAACAAATAACAATCATGAAATAGAAATAATTACTTGAAACCATATAGTTATTAGTATTAGATTGGAATACTTGAAATCATTCAACTATGTGCAAATTTTTATCACATAGGAATATTTGAGACCATATAGCTAAGCTATTTGTATTAAGAATAGTTTCTTGAAACAATGATTATTTATTAAAGGTTATTATTTGCCATCAATAGAATAACTGATAATAATTTTTAGTAAACAATTAATGTTCCCTGAAGATTGAAGAAAATAAAAACATTTTTGGCATATCATACTCTTTATTTCAAAGCAAAAATTTGACTTCTATAACTAATTATGAATTATCAACATTAATGATTGACCATGCTTCCTTTAAAAAAATACATAGATAACAATTGTGTTGTAATGTTACTGAGGTGGATTATTGGAATAATAACTGAAATTGTAACTTGCAATGAAAAGGGTTTATTTTGCAAGATGCACAAGGAAAGTTAACAAGGGTATATAGCTAGCTGGTCTTGTTAGGAAAGCCCATTTAACTGACACCCCTCCATGTCAGTATATGGCACCAGGCCATTTTATAGTGGGGGGGCCTCACACAGGTGAAAACCCTTGTGTGTCCAGGTACAAAAATTCTTGGCCCCATTAGCATTTACCTCTTTGGGCACCTCAGGCACAAAGCAATGAACTTATTCCAACAAAGCATGTAAGGCCTGGGGGGATGACCCCTGAGACCAAGTGAATCCCAGCCATTGCTAGGAAGGTGGGCATTCCAGCCACCCTTGCTAGGAAAGCACCACCACCTTGTCAAGAGCATAACAGAATAGTCCATTCTGATACAGAGGGGTATCATCTCTTCTCTACAACAAATTGTTATTGGAAAAAGCAAATATATTTTTTCTTATATTTTGAGTTGAGTTATTAATATTTGATAATCTGTTTTAAGATTAACCTTTATCTTCATTGTTTATCATCATAAAGTCTTTCTTCTGCACAGTATTGTTGGTTCCATTCTCTGTATATATATTCTAATGTTTAAGGTCTGTTTTAGTGATTTTTCTTGCTTATCATTCTTTAAAATACATTCTAATAGTTGTACAAATCTTTTAGTATGATATAGTCAGGATACTATACTGTATGATGAGAACAAAATGATTTAGTCAACATAGTATATAAAAACATTGCTTATAACTTACTTGGTTCATACCTCTGGATAAAATGAATAAAGTTTTGGTATCTTCCCAGGCAGTGTATACATTCTTAGCTGAAATGGTATTTCTGCTCAAATACATATCTTCTACCCATTCATTACTACTAACTTCTGTGTAGTAGCAATTTTATATCTGGTTGATCAGTCTGCTGGCCGCACCCTCCTCTCTCTCTCTCTCTCTCTCTCTCTCTCTCTCTCTCTCTCTCTCTCTCATGCTGATGATGATTGGATGGTTTGGTTATGGTTCTTTGTTTAAAGACATATCAACCTTTTAGGTTTATTCAATGTCAAAGCCATCATTGTAGCAGAACAGTTGTGGTGTTATTTTACACATACCAAAGGCATATTTTTTTTATTGATATGGTTATCTCTACAATTGATGCTTCTGTAGTGTACAGTGATGTGTACACAGATGATTCAACAGGTTTGATTTTATCCTGCAGGGTCATCTACATATGTATTCAAAATCAGAATACTCTTTCGTGATTTGAAGTATGAGGCACATTCCCCTACCTCCAAAATAAACACAAATAAAAAACAATCCCTCAGGAACCTGGGGAATCTGATTATTGTGGAAAGTGTTTATCTTTTTCAAATAGTTGAATGATTGTCTGTGATAGAGACAAAATGAATCAATGACATAACTTTCTCAAACATTGAACCCTTGTTGCTTATTATAAATATCATTTTCTAGGTTTTTAACACTGCAAGAAATACAAAAAATTTTTGGCACATAATACTTTTTATTTCCTGGTAAAAATATGATTCAGACTCAAAACAGCACTTTGCAGTTAAAGAAAAATTACGCAAGTTTTTAAAAGATGTACTTGGTGTTTTTACTGCTCCATGGTTAAATTTGATGTGTGTCTGTGTGTAGATGTATACAATGTGTATATGGTCAAGTGTCTGTGTCTTTTTGTGTGCATCTGTATCAATGTATATGCATGCATATATATATATATATATATATATATATATATATATATATATATATATATATATATATATGTATGTATTTACCTGAAGCAGAACATGGCACAAGGTCAATTTCTTAAATGGAGTAAGCTTATTTGAATTCTATTTTCCTTCTCCTAAACTGGTTGCCTAAATAACCTATTCTCTACTGTTTACTCATAGCTGGTGGGGTAGGGGAAAAGAGAAGAATTCATCTCTTTCCTAAGGGCATTAGCATGAAGTGAAATACAACCAATCTTGTCCAAGATCTGAACGCAGATTGCCAATTTCTTGCCTGCATTAATAACCATTATGTTAAACACTTATATATGTGCGTATGTGTTTGTGCCATTAATTATATAATGACCTTCCTTTTTTGAAATGCCTGCTTTGTCTCAATTTTGTCTTCGGCGCTCTGCTATGACTAATAACTGATTCTCAACAATGCAATCTAATTTTCTGGGATATTCCCATTTTTCTATTCTTGGACTTGAGGAAAAAAATGTAGGTACTGAAGATATTAACGAATGAACATTGGAAGGAAAGATTTAACCAACAAGGAAAGAAAAAAAAAAGAAGGCAGAAGAAAAACATTCAGTTCTGAATATGTTAAAAGAATTTCTCTTTAATTTTTCCAAAAGTTTCTTTATTGTTTCTACATTAGTTAAAAAGAAAAGTTCAGAGCAAAAAGTATCTTTTCACATCTTTATCTTTTCTTACAATGTTCTAATTTTTTTTGTACTTAAAAATTAGTTTGAATTTTCATCTTATTTGATGCATGTTTTACTCTTTGATAGGATTTTACAGTTTGAAACAAGTATGAAGGATTTGAAAAGAAAGAAAGATTTTATTATAAAGTCAAGAAAAGTAACTATGTTTACATTACTGGGATGAATGTTTAATTCCCCATTGTATATTTTTTCAAAAAATTATCAATCTAACAATTATAGGTTTCATTATATAATACTTTTGAAGCGTTTCCACTAAACTTGATTTTAAGTTGAAGTATCTCAAAATCTAACAGCCTAATCTAACTCTATAAAAAGATAATAACAAATATAAATGAGAGGGGGAGTCTTAATAATGTTAATATATTTAGCAGCCTAATATTTTAGCCTAACTCTATATTACTGAAATAACAAATGTAAATGAGAGGTGGGGTTCTTCTTAATAATTTTGATGTATTTGGTGGCTGAATGTTGGTTATGATGCTGACAAAAGAAAGACACAGGGAATACAAAAAGGTTTGATAGAAAAACATATATATTCAAGTAACAGAAACAAGATACAAGTGAACCTGGTTAAATGGTAGTTAGTTGATAGGAAGCTGAGAGTCCAGTGGGGTAGTGACTATCCATCCACCAAGCAAATGGTATCACACGTGATTGTGTCATGCTGATTGGTGAACTTCATCTGATGCTCTCATTGATGTGCATTTATGGAGGAGGGTGAGTCCATATTATGTTGGGAGTACAACAATGTTTTAGCCTAATTCTAGAATATTGCAATAACCAATGTAAATGAAGGGTTCTTATATGTTAAGTTAAAATGCCTGTTTTTGTTTTGTTTGGTTTCTTTGTTTTTAATGACTTATCAACCTTTGCAGGTTAATCCATGATAAATCCATTCTTATAGAAGTACAGCAGTGGAAAAACTTAACCCAAAGCTCTGAGAGATAAGGAGAATCATACTTTTCCCAAGGGTATTAGTCCAAAAGTAAATGTAGTTGCATGATTGGAGTTTGAACTCAGTTATTTCAAGGCTGCAGTTCAGCACTTTAACCATTACGCCATAAGGACTTCCCCCTGAAGTGTCTGATAGCCCAATGTCCTTGCCTAATTGTAATATGGCCAATGCCAATGAAAATTAGGGGCTGTATTGTATGTGAAGTTGAAGAATCTGGTAACCTAACTTTATAATATAACATAAATGTATATATGTGGGGGAAGGTCTTTTATGTGAAATAATTGTTCAGAGAGGAGAATCCCAATGGTATAGTGGCTAACATGCTGGATTGCAACATCAGTTGTGCAATTACATTCACTTTCAGACTAATACCCTACAATGGGTTAAATAACATTATTACTGTCCTTTTATTAAGACGACTTTGGCCTTAGATTATTCATGAAGACTGAAATGCCATTAAACCAAAGAAACCAAAACTTCAGAGTTAAAATATATTTTCACATTATTATTTTTTCTTGCGATGTTTATGTAACTTTGCTCTTAAAAACTAGAATGACATTTCTTCTTATTTGAAGTGTGTTTCCTCTTTGATAGAATTCCACAGTTTGAAACTAGTTAGTAGGATTTAGAAAGAAAGTAAGAAAAGTGACTCTGTCTGCAATATTGGGATAAGTGATTTATTCCTATCATATATTCTCTCAAAAGATTATAAATGGAAGAGTTGCGGCTTTTATAATTGTTGTAAATGTTTCTACATACCAATTAATATATTGCATACCAAAATTTGTAGAATTTTTTGTAAGTGCTTATAGACAAAGGTTACTAAATATTAAGTAATATATTGTTCACCAAAATTCTTGCTTATAATCATGTTTGTCATCATTTTCATTCAAAATTAAAAAGTGGTAAATGTGTATCTTATCAGTGAAAATAAAATAATGATTTATTTGAATGTAATTATAATTGATAGTACTTGTCATTAGATCTTAATGTTTATTGAAGTTATAGGTCTTGCTATATAGTTTGTGCATGATAAAGCTTTTATTGAATGGGGTTCTAATTATTTTGATCTCTACTGTATATAAAAGTTGTGGAGAGCTGTCACCTGTAAGGGCACTGAGATTTTCAAAAAGTAAAGAACAGCTGCCATTGAAGGCAAGAAGGGGCCGCAAAAGAAAGGGGCTGAGTTAACTCAACCCTTACCATTGATTACAGTACTGAACTGTTCCTGATATTTCTGCACAAAGGTTGGCCATGTGAGCGATCTGGAAACAACTTCAGAAGCACTCTGTGAACCTCTTCATGCTTGCTCAGAAGTGGAAGGAGTTTCTTTGGATGAGTACTGTACATACAATATCAAACATTAATAAGGACACCATACCAGCTTTTTAAAACAAAGATACCAGGATTTTGTCAATTATAGTTGAATATTGATTAATCAAAATGGATATTATTAGGTATAATTTATCCCCTAACTGTTTATCACTGACATTTAGGGCATAAAATTATGCATATCTAAGATTCCAGAAATAAGTATACTGCAATGAAAAATTCTATACAGTAAGTATATTCTCAAACTAATTTTGATTTTAAATATCTGGTGGCACAAGGTTCTAGTCTACCTCAATAATATGGTAAATATAAATGGCAGGAGTCTTAATTGGCCCAGCGGTTAGAGTGTTCGCCAATGGCCTGGGAGACCTGGGTTCAATCCCAGGTCGAGTCATACCAAAGACTTTAAAAATGGAACTTGATACCACCTTGCTTAACACTCAGCATTATAAGGTACGGTTCAAGGGTAAAGTGGAGCAATCCAGGGAATGGAGTAGCGCCCTCCCCTACACCTTGGTGTAGTAGCTATCGAAAAGGGAGCCTTCAGGTCACCCTCGACTATGGTCGCTAACTTTACTTTACTATATGGCAATAACAAATGGAGGATGATATATGATACTAATGGAAGTGCTCTGTCCATGAAGGGAAAAAAAGATTTTATGAACACCAGTGAGTGAAATAGAGGGAAAAGTGAACTAAGCAAAGAACTAAAAACGTATTCTTATTTGTAGTTCAAAGTTTTTGCAATCAATTCAAATGAAAAGTATAATTTATTTTATGAATTGATTTTTTTTTGTCCTTTTTTGTTTATATTTAATATAATAAATAAAAATATGTAACCCAGTTCTGGTGAAAGTTTTAAAACATTTCTGTGATTTTTTTTGGTCTTTACTAAGTTTTCATTTTTTACAATTAGTTCTCAGGTAGAGAACAATTTTTTTGTTAATAATTTTTGAAAAAGCAGCATAGTTTTAATTCAAATTTTTATTTACTTTCTAAAAATTTAAAGATAAAAAAATCAAAGAATTTATGTATTACAACATTCTTTTATTTTAGGAATTTTATATCTTAAAAAATGTAACCCTAAATTTGAGAGTGGTTTGAAACAATTATAATTTTATCTTTATTTTTCAAAAGACGTTTTTAAAAAAATATGACAAACATTTTAATTTAGTTCTTAATTTCCTGTTGAGTTACAGTGATAAAAAATGTATCCAACTAATCTATTTTATTTTTTACCTAATAAAAATGTAATAATAAAAAGAAGCTCAGAATTAAAAATCTGTCCTCTTTTTAGGTACAAAATTTTGCATATCAGATCAAATGAAAAATATTCATTTATTCTATAAATTTCTTATTTCTTTTGCTTTTTTTAAAAACGTTTTTAGGTAAATCAGATGAAAAAATTGATATATTTTATTCAAAGAAATATGGAAAGTATTTGTTTGATAAAATCAGTTTTTGAGTTATTGATCAACAATGCTTTATTAATTTCTTTTATTTCTTTTAACCTTTAAAAATGTAATATCATAGGTCGGCACAATAAAAAGAAGCCAAGAGATAATAATTTGTCCATAAAAGAAAAAGAAGATTAGAATTAAAAATATAAAATTTTTGAATAACAATTTATTTTTTTGGTTTACAATTAAAATAGTATTTTAAAAAATTCCCATGGTTAGAAACATTTTCATAATTCTTTTAGTTCTCCAAAGAATTAGGATTTTTTTACAATTATTTTTAGATTACAAAATAATGATTTTTCAAAAAAGTATCAAATTCAAATTTTGCTCCTGAAATATGTGGGATATTTAAACATTGAGGGGAGGGTCTTTAGAAGAACTAACAAATTCCCATTTTTTTTTCTGTATTTATTTATGAAGAACTGTGAAGAGTTCTACAAATTGATTGATTTTCAATTATTAAGTAATATCATTTAATCAGTAAAAATCGAAAACTAAATTTTCTTCTTTTTCTTATAATAAACGTATTAAAATGTATACACGATTTTGATGCTAAATTGGTTGATTGTATTTTCAGAATACCAAATCTTGTAGGTTATTTAATACTAAATCCTGTTTATACAAATATATGTATGTATATATCTATATATATATATATATATATATATATATATATATATATATATATATATATATATATATATATATATCTTTGGCTTGGCGTTTGAGTCAACCATGGTTTCGATCCCAGTAACGAGAAGCTACTGTCTAGCCACACTGATGAGTTCTGATAGAACGAAACAGATCTGTCTGTGGATGACTATATATATATATATATATATATATATATATATATATATATATATATTATTTGAAAATGTGAAGTTTGCAGGTAGTAATTTTTAAACAAGTCAGAGCTCATTTGTTTGCACAAAATTAAATGGTTTTAAGCATTTTTATTTAACACTAGTAATTCTTTACAATTTTATTCATTCATTTGCACATATTAAGATGGTTCTAAGTATTCAATTTAACAGTCATTTGTTTGCTCACTGTTAAATGGTTTCAAGTATAGAAAATGATTTGATATTTCTATTTGACCTACAGATGGGAACCTAACAGATGCTACCACTCCTAGTCAGAGTGGACCTGGGAGTAATGGTAATGAAGGTGTACTCCTCATTTTCCAAAGCTACTGGACCGAAACTTCACCATCAGATGATTTAGTGTCATATCTTGGACAATCATTGAGGGTGGGAGGTCTGACTCATCTATGGAGATGCAGTCACCATATTCTACAGCACCAGCCAACTGGGCTACTTAATGTTCAATGATATCTCTTTTTTGAGTTCTAAGTCAGCAAGTACAAACCAAAACAGATGTGACTTCTTTATATATAAAGATGGTAAATATAAATGTAAATGAGATGATCTCGTATTTGAAGTTAAAATTTAGAATAGTTACTTTCCTTAAGTTCAAGCTTACTTCTATAATCTATCACAAAGGTAAACAAGGGACATCTTTTAAGTGAAGTTGAAATATCTGCTAATCTAATATTCTAGCCAAGCTCTGAATATTTTTCTAACTATGTAAATGAAGGGTATCTTACTTGGGACATTGAAAAACTTGTAGCCTAATATTCTAGCTGAGCTTTAAATATTCTACTAACATTCTGTCTAATAATTCTATATGCCCAACAACTTAAGGAACATTTCTCAAATATGTACCTCTCTCATAAATTGTCATACATCTTAGAAACTTCACACATCTGTATGTGCCATAAGAAATAATAAACAATTAAGAGAATGGTAAAAGACATGACATAATAGCACACAGCATACAATGCTGTAAGTTTACTTTCATACATACAGATAGGTTTAATAATTTCACACAAGAAACAACTAATGGTAATTTTCTCAAATATATGTCTCTCACAAAGTTTCATAACTCTAAGGAACTTCACAAATACATATGTGCCATGAAGAAACTTTCTCATAACACATTTTCTCCGGCAATAAAACTTGTTGAGTAATGGATTGTTTTATATTCATTATCACCACCAATATAAAGACTACAACTAAACATTTAAAGTCCACAAAAATATATCAGCATCTATTCACAGAGATAACTCCTGCTAATGTTTTTGTGGTTTTATCTATTGCAAAATTAAAAGAAATGTGAAGTCCAAAACATTTAAACTTTGTTCAAAGGTAAAGACAAGAAAACTATTCTATCTTTTTATAAAAAACAAAAAAGCAGTGCATATTAAGTTTTTTATTTATCATGTGATCTCCCTGGGTTTAAACAATCGGGCATGTAATATATAGTAAAATAGCACTCAGAACAAAATATTAGACCTACAATTGCTCACAACTCAAAATATCAACCTTACAAAGTTACAAGTGCGCTTGGCCCAAACTATCAGAATTATGATGCACAAAAAATAGTACTGAGTTCAAAATATAATTTTTATGACTTATAGTAAGATAGTGCTCAGTGGAATATAAACAGCTTAGACTCTCTACTAAAATAGTGATTGACCCAAATTATCGGGCTTATAATCTATTGTAAAACAGGACTTGAGGTGTATCTTAAATTAATGCTCAGCCTGAAATATAAAGCTTTATAATAAATACTTGTGACTTGTAAACTACTTTTCTACAGCTGAACAATTTTTATGACTAATTTTTTCTTTAAACTAGGTAAATTTTCTCTTGTTTCTAACAAAGTTTCTCCCCAGATAAGGTGAGAATTTAGTTTAATGTTTCTGTTGCTTTAATTTCAAGATCAAAAGCTGAACATGAAGAATATTTCTATTTCATTACATGATAATGAGTAAATTTAACTATTCATATTTGCTTAGAGGGTGTACTTGAGATGACAAACAACTAACATGTATAAAAGAACTTTGGTTTGTTTCAACTCATATTGACAGGGGGAAGATGTACCTGAGATGTCAGAAAATGCAAATAAGAAATCATTGAAAATTTTTGAGAGTGTATTGTTAAATAGAAAGTATATCTGCTATTTGTTTAAATGTGATAAAACTTTTTTTTGCTTTTGTTTTCTCTGTTCTAATGATACTTATAGTAAAATTTATAGCATTTTACTCATGAAATACAATAAGATGGAAAAACAGAATTTTTCAAGTAGTGAAAATGGTAAAATGTGAATTTACCAAAAGTGAAAACAGAATTAAAAATATATGTCGCTCCCACAGGATGTAATGATTCATTTAAGACCTTGAGATTACCAATTTAAATTATCAAAATATTGCATATAATATTTTACAGTATTCAAATACAGAAGTATTAAATTTATTAAATCAAAATAAAAATTAAACAGTATTAAAAGTGTTAAATCAAAATAACAATTAAACATTATTAAAAGTATTAAATCAAAATGAACAATTAAACACTATTAAAATTGTTAAATCAAAATAACAATTAAACACTATTAAAAATGTTAAATAAAAAAAAAACAATCAAACACTATTAAAAGTGTTAAATAAAAAAAAACAATTAAACACTATTAAAAGCATTAAATCAAAATAAACAATTAAACAGTATTAAAAGCATTAAATCAAAATGAACAATTAAACAGTATTAAAAGCATTAAATCAAAATAAACAATTAAACAGTATTAAAAGCATTAAATCAAAATAAACAATTAAACTGTATTAAAAGCATTAAATCAAAATAAACAATTAAACTGTATTAAAAGCATTAAATCAAAATAAACAAACTGTATTAAAAGCATTAAATCAAAATAAACAATTAAACTGTATTAAAAGCATTAAATCAAAATAAACAATTAAACTGTATTAAAAGCATTAAATCAAAATAAACAATTAAACTGTATTAAAAGCATTAAATCAAAATAAACAATTAAACTGTATTAAATGTATGAGAAGTGTAACAGTATTAACAATGTAAATCAACATCATTATTTTTGACTTTTGATCAACTCAAACATTCTGTTTCCTTCACCTCGTAAACCTTCAATGGTGATTCCCAGTTCATTTTATTGACCTCATTCCAGAAGTACTGATGTGCTTCCTTTTGACTCCATCTTTGGTCTGCCATGTGGAATAATTCATGGAACAATAATCATGCTCCATCTAAAAATTTCAGATAACACCATTGTTTCTGTTAATTCAAACATCAGCTTATCAAAGAATTTGCTCTAACTTAATTACAAATTAGCTTGCTTAGAAGAAATGCTTTAAAATTGAGCATTTGTTGAACCTGAAGCAAAAATAAAAAAGAGAGACTGATTCAGGCTTATTTGTTCCTATTCAAAATCATTCCAATACACCCGTACTAAAACAAAACAATATAGAATAGTTATTTCTTCCAAATCTTTTAATCCTCTGATCACACTGAACTTTTGATTTTTATTCAGGTAATCAAATCTGAATCACACTTGTTAGGGCACAATCAATATGACTTTGTATTTCACAAAACTGAAGATGATCATATTTTGAAGGATTAAATAGGATGAAATGTTTTTGTTTGTTCAAGATTTCTTGAATTGTTTAAAGCTTGTCCTTCATGAGAATCACTTAATCCATGGGTGAAATGCAGATTTCACCTTTGCATCAGAAGAAGACTAGCAGGAGCACTCAGTATTGCCTGGGAGAAAGGATTAGTTTCATTGATTGATTTTGATTGCATTTTAAGCAGTCAAGAGTTATTTTATGCCTAGAGGTTAGGGAATTGTATACATTATACGTTTATAGTTACATTTTTTGTATAGTTTTTTGCACACAATTGTATGATATCAAGTATTCCTATCTAATACAAATAATTTGCACATATATAATTAAGTTAAGGATTTTTCTATATTAATCCTTTTTCATTAATTATATTTTATTATTTAGTTTGGTAAGGCTTTGAAGTATCTCTTAGTCCAGGTGCCATACTCAGATGGTGTACTCTTATGCTCGTATGGAAAGGATATGATAATCATCATCTAATATAATAAACTCTCAGACAGGAAATGGGGCTGGACGGCTGTTGGGGTGAATTGAGTGGGTGGATGACATCATACCCAGAAGAGATGGTCCTGAGAATGTGGGGATTGTAAAAAGACAGGTAGTTGGGGTTTGACCATTGAAATGCGTAGTTGAATTTTTCGGATCTGATCAAAGCAGATCAGTCTGGGTCTTGACTGGCAGAGATGAGTTGAGATCTTAAACACCACAAGAAGCGCCATGTGTGTGTGGTAGGGTCAGTATAGTATGGTTTTCATAGACTTTTACGATTTGTGTCTCTCTCCTTGTATCCCCAAGAACTGAAAGCAGAAAGAAATAAACTCATTCGTACCGCCTGTGTTTGTATCATTATTGCTGTTATTGATATCATTATGGCTATACAACATACAGTTATATGGTTGCAAGTATTTCTATCTAATACTAATAAGTGTATGGTTTCAAGTAATTATTTCTATTTAATGATAGTCTTTTCTTTGCTCAGAGTTAAACGGTTTTGAGAAACTAATAATAATCATTAGTAAACAGTTGTATTCTTAATACAAATAATTTACTGATATATATTACCAAGTATTCTTATCAAACACAAATAATTCTTAAACAGACCTATTTAATCTATATGTACTACCACTCCGAGTCAGAGTGGACCTGGGAGTAATGGCAATGAAGTGCTACTCTACAGTCCCTAGAAGTAGAGCCCTACCATCAGATGTAGTTTAGTGTTATATCAACATCATTTCTTTTTTTGAAGTTGTGGGTGGGCTTACCCCTCTGTAAGGGATACAGTTAGCATATTCTAAGCTTTCCAAATAGGGTGGCTGATTATATTTGGCACTGATGTTTTTCCTGTTGATTTTTTATTAATTTACAAATAATTCTTTTATAACAGATTTTGCATATTGTGATATTATGTCAAGTATTCTTATCTAATACAAGAATTTTCACACAATTGTATGTTTTAAGTATTCCTATCTACTGCTAATTGTAAGTAAAGTTGGTGACCATAGTTGAGGGTGACCCGAAGGCTCCCTTTTCGATAGCTACTACACTAAGGTGTAGAGGAGGGAGCTACTCCTTTCACAGGTTTGACCCACTTTACCCTTGATCCTTACCTTATAATGCTGAGTGTTAAGCAAGAAGGCATCAAGTACCATTTTTTGAGTCTTTAGTATGACTCGACCTGGGATTGAACCTAGGTCTCCTGGGCCATTGGCAAACGCTCTAACTATTACTGGACTGCTAATAATTAAAGTAATTATTTCTATTTAACCATAATCATTTGTTTGCACACAGTTATATGGCTTCAAGTAACTAAAAATAATCTTTTGTAAACAATTTTAGCTTCAAGTAATTATTCTTAATACAAATAATTTACAGTAACATGCTATCAATTATTTTTATTTAATACAATTAATTTACACACAGTTGTATGGTTTCAAGTATTCCTGTCCCATTCACATAATTTTTTTGATATTTCTACTTTTTAACAATGTGCATTCTATAAAGTGTTATATATGATTGAATAGGTTTTTGTCAACAGGTGTCGGTTTTGTGACAAAGGTGTAGTCATACCTATATAACTAAATGAATTTGTTCAAATTTTTAAGAAACTGTATTATATATATATTTAATGGTTAAATACAGCAAATAATTTCAATGCAATTTATTGAATTTTTCAAATTCTGTTTTGGTTAATGTGTATTCATCACCTCTTTTTCAATCAATATTCTTTTTTACTTTTATTAAAAAATTTTGTTTAGATTTTTATTTGTTTTTTATTTATTAGAGAAATACTTTTGCCATTGGATTACTTGCCAAATGTTTTCCAATGTTAGTGACTTTTTTAAAAAAAAATAAGAAAAAAATCTTTTTTTTTTTCCTTCCAACCTTTTAAGCTGAAATGAAATTCTGATTTAGTCCAGCACCAAAGTTAGAAACAGCATCTGTCTGATTATTTAGTTATTCAATCAGAACAAAAACAATCTTGATTTGCTTTTCATCAAAATGAGACCAGGTGAAATCACTGGATCTTATTAAATTTCTTTTTTCTGTAATCTCTTACATAAAAATGGCTTGTATGCCTTTGTGTGTTTTAAGCTTTCAACGGTATTTTTTTATAAAAAAAACATTAAGACTGGCCTTTGGATTCATGAAAGACTTTTAATCTTATTATTTTTTGAGAGTGGATCAATAAGTTTGTAGCATGACACATAGTTATTAGCTGCATTTTGTTAAATATATAATGCTCAATCTTTTGTGTTCAGATCCTCCACTACATAAAATCTAATGAAAAAGAAGTAGATATTATTTATTTACCAATCATCTCCATCAAAAGTTTGGTGTGACACAAGGTTTATTGTTTTAAGCAGAGTACTGCCAGTTTTGTATTCAAAGTATTCCTAATAGACAGGTGTAATCTGAAGAGAAAAGAGATGGATTCATGCTTTTCCCAAATATACAGTAGTGAAAATAAATTGTGTATATATATATATATATATATATACATGCATATATATATCATCATCATCATCATCATGTTGTGCTGGTAGCACGGATATCCCTGACCCTCTCTCGCCACTCCTCCCTATCGTTCATCGCCTCAGGCAGGTCTTCCGGACAACATCCCATATTCTCACATAGTTGCTGAATGTATGTTTGTGCTGGTCGTCCCGCTTTTAAAGGCCATGTGTGGGGGTCCATAAGAGTACATCACTTATGAGCTCATCCCTGCTTCTCCAGCAGTGTCCTGCATGTCTGGTTCATCTAAATTGAATAGTTTTCGTGATAGGAGGCAGGTGGGCGTACAGTTGGTGTCTTGTGGGGTGTTGCCGCCAGGGCTTGTTCAAGATTGCTCGCAGCATTCTTGTGTAATTGCCGTCTAGCTTCTTCTCCAGCCATTTTGTTAGAGTTCATATAGCAGTATCGATGCAACCACTGCCTGGAAAAAACTGCGTTTCATTTTATCGGTTAGGTCTGATTTCCATATGATCGATAGCCTATTGATAGCTGTCCATGCTTTCGTTAACCTCGCGTCGATGTCCTTTTCAGTTGATGCGACGCTGCTTCCTATATATATATATATATATATATCAATCTATACATACACACACACACACAAACATATATATAAATATATCCTTTCCTTCTGATGATGATTGTGCACAATACATGAAACTTCAAGTAATGGATTTTAGTGTTCATATTTGTATGTTTTCTAAGTTTTATCCATATGCCTATATATATATATATATATATATGTGTGTGTGTGTGTGTGTGTGTGTGTGTATATATATATATATATATATATATATATATATATATATATATATATATAACAGATATATCACAATGTTGACAAATAACACCAAGTATTAAAAATTGAACAAATATAAATGCTTACGTAGAGTTCTGGGTTAGTAAGACTGAAAACTGACATGGAGTTATAAGCTGAATTTTGATTGGAAATTTTCTCTGTTTAATGCTGATCTTTATGATTAATTATCATCACTAAGTGCCTTAACTAATATGAAAGAGGATTATGTTTTAAGATAAGTTTATATATATATATATATATATATATATAATTTTTTCTGAAATTTTCACTGCTCAGTCTTCAATTTATGAAATTAATTTTCTCCACTGAATTTGGTGAATTGACAAGTAAGAATATTATGTTGTAAAACAAGTAGTTGTTTTGTTGAAGAAATATTTTTTCATAATTAGGATGTAGATTTATTGATTCACTACAAAAATATTATAAAGGATCAATTGGTCCTCTGAATTTTGATCTTGAAATTTTCAATGTATAATGCTTGATCTGGCAAAGAAGTTCAATTCATAGTTTTAATCATTGAATGTTTTTAATAAAAATTTCTCAATAAAATGGATAAAAATTTATTATAAAAGTTTTAAATCTAAAAATAAAGATATAATAAAAAATTTGAATAATTCAAAAACTATAAATTTTTGAGAAATTTATATACAAATCTTAAAAATTAAAAATTTATTTTTTGATATTAGTGATTTAACTCAAAAATAAAATAAAGTTTAAATTCAGAAAAAAATTGATCTAAAAATTTGAATCAACAAATTTTTTAAAATTCACTGCTTGGAATCAATGCACCAACCATTTAAAATCAATGCACAAGCCTTTATTTAAAATTCAAAAGAAAAAGAATTAAAATAAATAAAAAAAAAAAAGATTACTATTTAAATTTGGGTCAACTTAATGCTTCCAGTTATGATGATTTCTTGTCAATAAGAATAAAAACTTGTGCCAAATAATTTAGTTACTTTGTCATAAAAACAGAAAGCAACCAAATTATCAAAGTATCTGAAACTAGACAGAAAAGTTAAATACTAATTTTTAGTTAGTATTTCTAAGATGAGGCATTATTACTTTAATACACTGATTATTTAAAACCAGTATCCTTGTCTTTGTTGTATTAATCTCAACATTTCTGCTAATGTACCTACTAACCTTCCTCAGATCATTATGTGGTGCTATTGCAATTATACATTGACTATTTTCAACCAGTATCCTTGTTATCTGACTGAATTTTTGAGATGAGGCTTCATATGAATTATTTTGGTTATGATTTTTTGGACCGTTGACCTTATCTTTATTGTGATAAGTTAAAACACGTTTTAGCTGCTGTATCCTCTAGCCTTCCTCAGGTGTCCCTTGTTTATCTGAGAATAGAAATGATTAAACCTGGGAAATGATTTAATTTATCACAATTTTTTTTTTTTTTTTTGGTAAACAACCTAATTCAAGTGGAATAATAGACTAAAACTTTTCCCTCTAACATGCAGCATGTTCTTTTTCTATTGCTTTCTTTCCTCACAATCCAAACAGAATGGTCCATTATTTATGTGAGGTGATGGCAAGGTGTAACAATGAAAAATATGCATTTGTGCTTTACTCTATTAATGTTATAGATTTTGTTTGTTGTTTTTTACTTTTGAAATATTGTCATGAACATAACTAAGGTGAAGAAACGACCCTGTTAGTGAGACTAAAATATGCTGACTGTATCCCTTGCAGAGTGGTAAGATCCCTAAGAAAGGAGTGTCCTTGGTATGACTCTTAACTGCATCTGACAGTGAGACCAGTTCTGGTGATTTGGAGAGTGTCAAGAACCCCTTCATTAACATTACTCCCTGGTCCACCCTGATCCAGAGTGGTAGTTTGGTTTGGTTTTATGCCACAACAACCATTGCTGGTTATTAATGCCAGATCCATTTTATGCATATAAACAGTTCTATTTCAAATAATTCAGTTTAGCATAAGTACACTGTTTAGTTCTATTTGACCCATACATGAAAACCTATCAGGCGCTACTACTCTGAGTAGACTTGAGAGCGATGGCAATGAAGGGGTACTCTGCATTCCTCAAAGGTTCAGCATCACTGGACCTTCACCATCAGGTTGTTTAGAGTCTTATCCAGGAAACTCATTGGTGGGGTCTAACCCCTCTGCAGAGAAGTGGTCAGTGTATTCTACAGCCCCAGCTGACTGGGCAACCAGAGTGGTAGTATCTGTTAGAATCCAATTTAGAAATTATTCATATACAATATAATTGTAAATTATTCAGAATAAGAATAATTACTTGCAGCTATAATTGTTTACAAAGAATTATTATAATTATCATTATCATTAGCTACTTGAAACCATATAACTGTGTGCAAAGAAATGACTATTATTAAATAGAAAAAAATTACTTGAAATCATATAATCATTTGTACTAGATAGGAATACTTGCAACCGTAGAACTGTGTGCAAATTATAAGTATTAGATAGGAATATTCATTTATTATCTGGATATGTCAATAGCATGGATTTCTTTGACTCGCTTTTTTCATCTGTCCCTATCAATCATTGCTCTTGGCAAATCCTCAAGATGGCATCCAGTGTCAGCACAGAGCTAATGAATGCAAGTTTTTGCTGTTCTGCCAACACTGGTGTGTCTGTGTGTGGGAGTCCATAGGAGAACATTGTTTATGAGTTCTGCTGTGCCCGGCATGTCTTGCTCATTTTACTCGGATGGTTTGTGAAATGGGAGTTGCAGTTGCTATTTTGTAGGATGGTGCTTTTAAGATTTGTTCAAAACAGCGTGCAGTGTTCTTGTGCCGTTCTCATTCATCAGAGTTTACGTGGAGCAACCATAAAGTCGTACTGACACAGCTACAGTTTAGAAAATTCCCATTTTATTTTATCAGAGAGATCCATTAACTTGTCTATAGCAGTTCATGCCTTTCCTATGCATATGTTCACATTGCTTTCAGTAGATGAAATATTGCTACTGAAGTATGTGAACTGGTCACCTAATTTTAGAGGCTTGCCATTTAATGAGGAATACTCAATATCATATACCAATGTGCGAAAACACTTATGAAAGAACTACACAAAAAGTGTGAATAAAAATGTACCATGGAGGCATTCTCCTTAACTCTAGGTATAAAATAACCCTAAACAAATTGACATGCAGTTAAGATCAATCAATAAGGTGAGGAGGTGCCCGTGGTGTAATGGTTATCGTCGTAGGAATTGGACACGGCGACACGAGTTCAAATCCTCGACGAGACTGATTGCATTTCACATAGCACTAATACCCTTGGGAAAGGTATGAATCCAATTATTCTCCCTCCAGCTATGGGTAAATAGTAGGACAGACTAGGTTCTGCCTTGGTGAGGCAACTAGTCTAAGAGAAGGAAAGCTCTGAATTCAAACCTGTTAAACTCCGCTTAAAATTGACCTTGTGTCATATCCTGCCCGAGCGGAGGGGTTGGGTAAATAGGATCAATAAGGTGAGGAAACTGGTTTAAAAGAGTCAATGTAAAATAGTAAAAGAAAATGTCTCAGGAATTCAGACAAAAATGTCAGTTTTATAGCTCACTTGTAATTTGAAGAGTAACAAGTATGAAATGTTGGGTCTTTTTAATTTTTCCTTTTTTTTCCTTAATGTGGCAAGATATTTGATTAAAAAGTTTAAAACTGAGAGATGTAAAATGAATTAGCTTAATGAAACACACGCACACACACACACACACACACACACACACACAAAAGTTGTAGTCATTTGATAATAAGTGATGCTGTCAGACTCAAAGAGAAATGTTATAAGGAAATGATATTGTTGCTACTCTTGTCTAATAAGACTTGGCTGCCTTGTCTGCCTACCGAAGTCAGCTATTACGGTAACTGACAGTTATTATTCTTTTATTTATCAATCAAGTTTCTTTTTCTTGTTCTATACCAATTTTTAACTGCATTCTTTAGAATGGATCTTTCATCTATTAGCACTTCAGTGTACATGATTACATCTGTTCTTTCATAAAAGATCTTTTTTTTCTTCTCATTTAAGGTAAATCTTTTTTTAATATTGGGAAAATGTTCAGGCTAATATTCAATGACAATGCCCTTTATATAGGTGGAATTCTGTGGTAAAGAAATTGCATTGTAGGAAGACATTAAATAATTGTCTCCCTTGGAGAATGGGTATATCTATTCAGTGACTTGTGAAATGTTAAACGACAGTCCAGAAAACCATTTTTTCTCTCTTTTGTCTCTGTTCTTTGAACAGTAAGTATGTTGTCTTCTGCTCTGCCTCTAAACAGTAAAACCAACATAGTTATGACCATTATACGGTTCATCATAATCAATAAGCAAACCTTTTTTTCATTTTTGTACCCCTTCTACATACTGCTTGTTCATAAAACAATGTGTGTATATTTCTAGCTGTTTGGCCACTGTGTATTTTTTTGAATACTACTTATATGTATATTCTGTATGTATTAAATGTTTCTGTATGTGTAAATTAGCATATCTTTTCTTTCCTTCACATTTATTTAGTGTTTGTATATCATAGATATGACCTAATAATCTTGTATATTAATAATATCAAATTATATAAAGCCAACTCTTTCTGAGAAGCTTTTTTCCTACTATGTACGTTGTCATTATTTCCAGGTCCACCCAGACTCAGTGTGGTAAAACCTGTTGAGGCACCATAAATTGGTTGAATAGATCTGTTTGAGATCATAAAATATTTACCTGTTTTGAATATTTTGAGGTGTGCTTAACACAATGGTTATCATCATAGGAAATGAACATCATGATTCAAGTCCGAATTCTGAATAAAGCTGTATGCATTTCTCTTTGCACTAATGCCCTTGGGAAAGACAAGAATCTATCTTTTCTTCTCTCACCAATGAATAAATAGTAAGGCAGACTGGACTCTTTAGCCTTGGTATGGAAACTGGTCTAAGAGAAGGCAAATTCAATTCACACAAGCACTACTTTGCTTAAAAATTTACCTTGTGTCACATCCTACCAATGGTATAGGGGTTGGGCTCATGTTTAAAATGTTTGTGAAGAAATATTTTTGCACCACATATAATTGGAGAACATAACTGTTAAGCCAACTTTGGCATAAAATAACCCCAGAAGGGTTGAAATACCATCAATCAACCAACCAACCAAAAAATTAGAATAATCAGTTTATCTTCTCAACACACACTCTGTGAACAAATTTGGACAAAAATGAATATTCTTGTCATACAGCTCACTTCCTCTCCTTTTGTTTTTTAACACACCAAAAATCAGTATCATGGTTGCCATTTGGGACGAGTTGAGAATATGCAACAAGTCATGATGGACCAACTGAAGGCAGTGTTAATTAAAGACTTCCAGCACTTTTTACAATTGCAAATAATGCCTTTATAATTATGGTTTCCAAAGTGAATTATTTTGAATGAGATGAAGTTCAGTGATAACATCACATCAGAAGAAATTACTTTAAAAAATATACAAATTCAAAGGGCAAAACAAAAACAGTTCATTTCAATAATTAGATTGAACGTAAAACATCTGCTTAAATAAGCATAGAATTATAATATTAGTAATTTTAGTGATAAGTAACTAAAATTAAGATGAAAGAAAAATCTCACTTACCAGGAATTGCTTAAGGAACTGAAACTCTTCTTTGCAGTCTTGTTAATGCAGTGTTTTATTCGATCCATTCTTATTAGGTGTACAATCTGTGGAGAAAAAAGAACTTCTTCTTTCATGGGAAACTTTACTAACAGAAATAACATAATAATATATTGACCAGACCACTCGATTATACTAATGTGAATTATATTAATTACCCAAGCAGTTATAAATCATACCTGGAGAGTTCTCAAATTTTGTGAAGCAAAGACAACCACATAGATTTGGAACTTTTACTTATCTACCTTATTCCTCTAATTGATATGCTGCTTCTTTCTACCTCTTTACTCCACAATGATGCTCCTTCTCAATTATCTGGACCTCATCCTAAAGGTTTCTGACTTTTACAAAGTATGCAGACCCTCTCCATAAGAAAAATTGCTTACACTTTAAGTCAAATTAAGTTATGATTTATAAACTCTTCAAGGTGGACAAAAAATTAAACAATCTGTAGGTCATTTGGGGTCACTGTCTAACTAGTAAATATGGAGGGGAGCAATCACAGGGCAAGGAATTAAACTTTTTTTGTCAAATTGGAAGACACCAGAGACTGAAGCTATAGGTGCTTTCTGGATCCCACTAAAAGAATATGAATAACAATATCATACAATAGGCAGTTCTCATTCTTACAGCAGCTGCATGTCTTCAACGGGCAATAGTTCCCTTACTCACCACAATAGCCAGAAATGGATAATTCCCAGAATGCATCCTTTGAGACTTAACTGCTTTACCTCATATACAAAGTAAGAATAGCCCAAAGTTATTCAAAAACATTTTGTGAGAACTCAATTATCATAGAACAGACATTCAACAATTTAACTTCTTTATAAACCCTTTGAACTAATGCTTGAAAATAACCTTCTTGTATATTTCCATACATAAACTTCAACTCATTTGTTGAATCTACTGTTGTTTCATAGAATTTATTCCACTCCCGTTAAATGAGCAGGTAGTATGACATTCTTGGTCAGCAAGATTTTGTTCTTTCACTCTCTCACTTTTTTTCTTTCACTGCATAATTATCCATGAATCTCCTTTATTTGGTCTTTTGCTGCATTAGGTTAAGCCAAATAAAAATCATGTCAGAATTCAATTCAGGCAGGGATGCTTACATCAGAGGCTGATATTTGATCCCTGTTAAAAAAAATGAAAGCGCTAGAAATTCGATTTTCTTGCCATGCAGGTTGTCCACTTGAAAGGTGGTTGCAATGTTATCTTCCTATATTTTCATTTCAGCATTTGACTTTGTGACATACAAAAAAAAGCCACAGGAGTCACACATAGTTAATGGTTATCATCATAGGAAATAGAAGTAGAAGTCCAAGTTCAAATCCTTGATGAGGTTGTGTGCATTTCACTTGGCGCTAATTCCTTTGTGAAAGGCATAAATCCATGCCTTTTCTCCTTAGCTATTTGTAAATATTAGGACCTTGAATAAGTTATCACTGTTTTCCAACAGATGGCATCCCCAGAACTGCATGCAAGTAGTTTCAGATGGTAATGCATCTATAAGGAAGTATTATAAGCAAGCTTGAAATTCAGTGAATATTATTTTGCTGAAGTGTAAATAACTTTTTTTTTCACAGTGTTAAACATGTCAGATTTCATGCCAAAGAAAATGTTTTTGCAAGGAATTTTACTGCACCACTTTATTCAAAAGAAATCTCCAGCTGAAGCCCACAAAATTCTAGTTGAGAATTACAGTGACTATGCTCTGTTGGAATCAACATGCTGATATTGATTTAGACTCTTGAAAAATAATCATTTTGATGTTGAAGATAAAGAATGCTTTGGCACACCAAAAAAGTTTCAAGACAAAGAATTGGAGGTATTACTTCATGAAGACTCATGTCAGGTGCAAGTTGAACTTGCAGATTCATTAGGAGTTGTTGATCACACAACAGTTTCAAAACATTTGAAAACATTAGGAATGATTAAAAAACAAGGACATTGGGTGCTGTACAAGTAGAAGCTCAGTGATATAAAACAGCATCTTGTCATGGGTGAACAGCTGATTCAACAGCAAAAAAGGAAAGGTTTTTTACATTGAATCATGACCAGCAATGAAAAGTGGATATACTATGATGACTCTAAGTGTAGAAAATTGTGCTGTAAGCCCAACAATGTGTCAACATCAGCAGCAAAGCCAAATATCCATGATTCAAAGATTCTGCTCTGCATTTAGTGGGATCAGCTTGATATAGTTTATTATGATTGCAATTGACCTCAACTGACGCATTTGAGCCAAGTATTGAAGAAAAAATGGCTACTATATGAGCAGAGACACAACAAAGTGATTTTGCATAATGAAAACACAAGGCCATATGTTGCAAAATTGGTGAAAACTTACTTGGAAATGCTTGCATTGGAAGTCCTACCTCAACTGACATATTCAAAAGATGTGTTGTTTTTCTAATATGGAATTCAAATGCAGCCAGAAAGAGAGGAAAAAGTAGTGGCAAGCGATGAACAATACTTTCAATGACGTGTTTCTCATTAATTTTAGAAAGTCAAACATTTCTTTTCATGAAAAGTCAGCAACAAGTTATTAAAGGTCCCAAAAGTATGACACATTCGGTTCTTTAGTCTTGGTAAGGCATCTATTTTCAGAGAATTCAAACCAGTTTTATTTAATTTAAAGACTGACTTTGTGTTGTATTGTGTCCATTGTGGAGGGGACGGGTAAATACATCCAAAGCAAAACCACTGGTAAACCCTGTTGTTTTTGGCAACAAGTAAAATTATTTCAGCTTTGGGGATTCTCTCTCTCAGGCAGTACCTCTCCCAATGCAGAGGAGAGTAAGGATTAATTTCTGATGTCTATGCTTAACTTATTTTTGGGACTATACTTATGTGAGTGATTTCTTATAATAAACATAGGCTTGTATCCTATCCTGGTCTTATGACTGGTAGGAATGCAGATAAAAATGTATTTGATGTTGAAAAAACTGAGGAGGCTGTAATAGATATCTTTTAGTTAGAGCCATTGTCTTGTTGTACATAATATAAGAAATGTGAGATCAAAGTGGATGTAGACTGAAAATTTAGATTTTAAATTTAAATAAAGACATTTGCACAGCAGAGCAACTTTTATCATAAAGCAATGTCTAGACATTTAGACAATAGTCAAGATGAGTCATTATTCCACTCCCGTTAAATTGTAAAGCCATTCTCAAACCTTTTCAACAACAGGTTTTAGTAAAACACAAGATTGTTAAAATGCAGCACTCTTCATACCGACTAGACTTAGATTCTTTGTGCAACTTTTTCACATTTCCTAGACTGAAAATTCATCTCAAATTAAGTCTCAGTTGATTAAAAGACAAAAATATTTTGATATTCAATAATGTGGAGAAAATTTTTTTAAAAATACAATAGCACTGCTTCAAATCATATCAAAAGAGGTGTTTTAAATGTGCTTTGACCAATTTAAAACTCATTGGAATAAGGGAACTACTTGTATTTTGAAGAAAATGTTTCATTCCTTGTTCTCTTTCTGTCATGGTAAATACACTTTTAGTCACAATACTTTTTGAACATACCTCTTATTCTTGGGTTACATGGTACCAACTACATTAAATAATCTCTGATTTTAACTATTATTGAATACCCAGATTGTATTATCATTGAATGGTTAAAAAGCTCTCACTGTCCTACTATTCATGTCTTTCTCAAGGGCATAGATATAAAGTAAATTTAAACTGTCCCAATATGTGTCTGAATTTGATTCTCTGATTCCATTCTTCATAGAATTAATAATTAGGCAGTGGTAACACTTTACTTGTATAATAGAACTTTTAAAAGTATTCTGTGGAAATTAGTTACTTGTAAATGGAATCAAATCATATCAAAATACATACCACTTTGTTTTTATCTCTTCAGGCTGAGTATAATTTAAAAGAAATAAAAAGTTAAATTTTTTCTCTTTTTTTTTTGCCTAATAATAAAAGTTGATTCTCTCATGCATTATTATGCCAAAAATAATTAATTTTCGAAATTACTAAACATAATTTTCTTGAAATCAGTCACCAACTCTCTTTAAATTATTTCTCAGATATGAGGGTACACTACCACTGATAAATTAGTACAGCCCAACATATTTTTATTAAAATTCAATTTACTTAGAAAATAAAGATACCATCCTACAAGACAGAATTGAAAGATTTGATCTTGTCAAAATGGAAAAATCATTTAAGTGATTGTTTGTACAAATCTCATGATGTCCTTAGCGTCCAGACAATGAACAGTTGTAAAAAAAATAAAAGTAGCTACACAAACTATTGATTTAAAATAACCATTTTCACATGGGTGTACTTGTTTTTGAACTGCTAAATTTCTTCTTTCTATTTTCAGAGTTTCAATACTTTAGAATTTGGTCATGAATAATACTTAATAATATCTATTTTGACTGCATAATATTCGATTAGAAATGATAAAATCCTGTTATGTTTGGTTTAGAAGAATGCAAACTTTTAATAAAAAATTGTTCAGACTGTACTTATCTAAGACAACACTAAATATCAAAATATTTTTGTTTCTTAATCAATTGAGACTTAATTATGAACATCTTTTGATCTCTTTTTGGTTTTATTTTTGTAAAGATTATGCTGCGCATTGCACATGGTTACAATTCTTCAGAAAGATTTTTTTTCTGAAAATATCATTAGTTTCTTCTTTACCTTGCATCTTTAAAGCTTCATATTTGACAGTTTGTAGTCATCCATTTTTAGGCTTTAGTCAGCACCCTTAAAGTACTTAAACTCAATTTGAACAGAGCAGTCAAATATCATTTTATTTCACATTCCGAATTCTGTGAACTGCTTCAGCATTCTTGAAGCCAATTGTAAATTAATGTTGGAGCGGAATATCTAAGTCCACCATTATTAAAGTAGGAGGTGTGCTTAGTGTAATGGTTATCATTATAAATGAGATTGGTAACCAAAGTTCAAATCCTGGACAAGGTTGTTTGCATTTCACTTTGCACTAAAACTCAAGGGAAAGGCATGAATCTATTTATTCTTCTCCCACGTCTATGGCCAAATAATAGAAGAGATTGAGTTTTTAGTCTTGGTTAGGCAATTAGTCTCAAAGAAAACTCTAAATTCAAACCAGTTTTGCTTCATTTAAAGATTAATCTTTTGTTAAAAGCTATTTTCAGTAAAAAAAACTGAAAATAATGGAATTATGAATAGACATTAGATATGTATGTGAAATAAATTTTGAATTAAAAGTTTGTAAAAATAAAAGAAAAGGAAAATACTTTAAATATAAAATGGAATTAGGAATAGTCATTAGATATGTATGTGAAATAATCCTCTTGTCGTGCCATCAGCATGGATATCCCTGACCCTCTCTCACCACTCCTCCCTATCGTTCATCGCCTCCGGCAGGTCCTCAGGACTACACCCCATATCCTCACAGAGCTGCTGTATGTAGGTTTGTGCTGGTTTCCCTGCTTTTGCTCGGTCATGTGAAGGGGTCCATAGGAGTACCTCACTTATGAGGTTGTCCCTACTTCTCCAGCAGTGTCCTGCATGTCTGGTTCATTTAACTTTGATAGTTTTTGTGATCGGAGGTAGGTGGCCGTATAGCTGCTACTTTGTAGGGTGTTGCCTCCAGGACTTGTTCAATATTGCTCGCAATACTTGTGTAGTTGCTGTCAAGCTTTTTCTCCATCCGTTTTGTTAGCATCCTTGTAGTGCATCCATACAGCAGTATCAACATGGCCGCTGCTTGGAAGAAACTGCAAAATGTGAAATAGACTTTGGATTAAAAGTCAGCAAAGAAAAAAAAGGAAAGGAAAATACTTGTGAAACACAATAATAATTGCTTAAGAATATTACAAATACTTTCCAAACTGTATATGTTTTTGATGATCTTTTTAATATCAAAATTAGATAATCAAATTAACTCATTTTAATAAATTATATATTATTATATATCATTATATTTTTCCAATAAATGTGTTTTGTTATTTCAGTTTTTTTAGATGAGCCACTGATACAGCCCAGTCACCTAGAGCTGTTGAATATGCTAATGGCATCTCTACAAAGAGGTAAATCAACTCCCCTGCCAATGAGCATTCTGAATGGGGCAGTAAGCTATCTGATGGTGAGACTTCAGTCCTGGAGCTTTAGGGAATGTAGAGTACCCTTTCATTGCCATTACTCCCAGATCAATTCTGACCTGAAGTGATATTACCTGTTACAGTTCCATCTATGGGTCAAATAGAACTGTCTAATCATTTAATTGCATGCAAAGAAATTAGTAATCTTCAAAAGAATTTAGTATTAAATAGCAATGCTTGAAACCATTTAAGAGTATGTACACAAATGAGCTTTGGCTTATTTAAAATATTGCATACAAACTATTCGTTTACAAATCATATATATTTAATATATAAAGAAAAATTGATAACAAGATAATCCAAGTAGAAGGAGAGATTTATTGAGAAGTAAAGTCAACACTATAGCGTTTCGGTTCTACTGAACCATCATCAGGACTATGAAGGATGATATTATCGATATTAAATCAAAAAATGCTAACTACAAAAACCTAGGAGAAAATTATACAAATTTTCCCCTGGGTTTTTGTAGTTTGCATTTTTAAACATCCATTGCTGACTTAACATCGCTAATATCATCCCTCATAGTCCTGATGATGGTTTAGTAGAACTGGAATGCTATAGTGTTGACTTTACTTCTCAATAAATCTCTCCTTCTACTTAGATTACCTTGCTATCAATTTTTCTTTGATTATTGTCAGATTACAATCCATTATTTACTTCCATATTATATATATATATATATATATATATATATATATATATATATATGTATGAACAGAATTTGGCATTAAAAACCTACAAGGGTTGATATGCCATAAAACTCAACCAACCACTGATAATCTTTTTTTTTTAAAGGCGCCTCTGGTGGTGTAATGGTTAGCAAGCTGGACTAGCAAACCTACACGAATGAGTTCGAGTCTCATTGGGTGCCCCTTTCATATGGCCTTGTGCCACATCTAAGCAAAAAGCTTAGTAAATTTCCACTGATAATCTTTTTTTGTACTAAAACTAAAATGCTAAATTGATAATTTTGATAAAACATTTAAGAAAAAATCTTTCCTTCATAGAATAAAAAGCTTATTTTCCCTAAAATGGAAATGCTCTTTTGCAAAAAAAAATAAAACAACAAAAAATATATATATATATATGCTTTTTGTTTATTATCATGTGTCTTAAAAATTGATTTTAATACATTTAATAAGTGTAAGTTAAACATGGAAAAAATATCCACAAAACTCATAAAAATATGTTCTACATACATATAGATTGTATAATAGTTTACAGTATAAAATCTATATTCTAAAACATTACATACATATGATAATTCACCATGTAAACATGTTACACTCACATACATACATACAAAATAGTTGACAATATAAAACTGTTTTTCCTGGGGTTACTTTTGGTAATAGGAAAATAGTAAAATAGAAAATTCTTTTCAATCAAGCAAATCAATAAATAAATGAATAAAATAAAGATCTCAAAATTAAATCTAATTATTTTCATAATATAAAATTTTGGTTGCTTTTTCTTAGATGAAATTATTTCAAGAGTTTTTGCTTCATTGCTTGAGTCTTTCTATCTATGTGCAATAAAATGTTAGAATTGTAAAGCAGCATTTGAAAAGCGTTTAATGTTTTTTTCTTTTTCTTGAATTTTGTGGTAAATTCAAACTGACAGTTCAATAAAACTGATAATTAATTCAGTTACTAAATAGGAAATATTACAAAGTATTTGTAGGCACAAGAATAGAATGTGTCTTGAAAACGTTTCCATTTATTCTATTAAAATATTTCTTAAATAATGTCTCCATTTATTAGTTTATTAATTTTTTTTTTCTGAAAATATCTCCATTTATGCCACCAAAATATTTATTGACAATGTCTTCATTTATCCATTTGTTTTGTTAAAAGATTATTGAAAATGTTTATTTCTGAAAAATATTCCAAAAGATATCTTTATTCATTCCATCAAAATATTTCTTGAAAACATCTGCATATTTTGTCAAAATATTTCTTGAAAATGTGTGTATTTACTCTTTCAAATATTTCAAAAAATTGTTTGCATTTATTCAATCGAAATATACATTTTTTCAATCAAAATATTTCTGGAAAATATTTCCATAGAGTCTATCAAAATATTTATTGAAAATTTCTATTTCTTCTAATAAATATATCTTGAAAATGTTTCCATAGATTCTATCAAAATATATATTTTTTAGAAATGTTTCCATTTACTCAATCAAAATATTTCTTGAAAATATTTCCTTAGATTCTACCAAAATATTTCTTGTAAAATGTTTACATCCATTCTATCAAAATATTCTTTTAGAAATGTTTCCATTTACTGTATAAAAATATTTTTAGAAAAATTTTCATTTATTCTATCAAAATACTCTTTTCTTTAATTCTATCAAAATATTTCTTTAAAACGTTTCCATTCATTCTATCAAAATAAATTTTCTCCTCATGAAGATCTAAAAGGAAATGTACTTGGGAAACATTTTTCCAAAATGCCTAATGAAAATCGTGAAATTTTCCATTCTTTAATTAGCAGAACAGCCTTAAGATATTGAACATGGAACATAATTAAAATTCATTAATAGGTATTTTATAAGTGGTAGCAGCACAAATCCTAAGTGCCTCACTTAAACATTTAGATTCATAATTCTATTCTAAAAGCAATTTTTCAGCTAAGATTGTTTAATAGACTGATTGGTTAGCTGCAGGCTATATAGTGTATTGTCATCAAAATAGAGGGTCAGAGACCAAATGTAATTTATTGTAATTGGTTGTGTGACTAATATGTAAATTCCAACAATATTTTGGGTATTTGCGAAAGTGTTCATATCAGTCATTGTAGCAAATTGTTTTCAAAAAGTGTGAGAATACAAAGGGTGCTATGCTTATAACATACATTTTCCAGTGTGTTGGGGCAAGTCCTTTGTGATGTTAATTGCCTGGAGTCTTAGTAAGTTTCAGTAACCTGACTTCCAGGTAACCCAATTATCATTAATCTGAAGAAGAAAATTTAGAAAAATACATATTTAACCCTTTGAGCCTGTTACACAGTATACCAGTGGTACTTTTATTTTCCCCCGTATCAAAGCACTGATTTACCAGAGCAGAGATCATACACAAAATGGCTGTAGGTAAATTTAGGATCTAGAGCACAAGGCTTAAAAGGTTAAAGAAAATTTTAAAAAATGAATATATAAAGAAAAAGACAACTAATAAATAAATCTATGAACTAAAATTATTAGGTTGGCATAAAACTTTACAGTAAATGGTTTTAACCTTTTGATATCTAACAATCTATGATCTATGATAAATCTAATATTTTGGAAAGTACTGATATGATAAATGAATATTTGATTGAAGTAGATAATGTAGATAGTATATATTCAGATTTTAGTGAGGCATTTGATACAGTTTATCATTGTTATTTACTTGTGAAAATGAAAAAACTTAGATATTTCTAAACAAGTAGTGAATATTGTAAGGTATTTTGTGACAAGATCTATGAAAGTAAAAACTGGTAACAAGTATCCTGAAACACAGAATATACCCTCTGGTGTTCATCAGGGATCAGTACTGGGACCTTTGTTGTTTTTAATATTTATAAATGATTTACCAAGTGGTATAAAACCAAAAATATAACTATTGGCTGATGATTTTAAACTACTTGTTAAACCAGTATCAAAGAAATAACACAGATGGATCTAAATAAATATTGGGAAGATATTTAGAAATTAAAATTTTACAAAGAAAAATGTAAATTGGTTTGGTTTGGTTTGGTTTTATGGTATATCAACCATTTTAGGTTACTTAATGCCAAATCTATTTTTACACATATATGAGTACAGTTTTCTTTACACTCAGTGAAATGTAAAAACAGTTCCTTTTCAAACAATTCAGTTTAACATGTCAAATGTCAAAAATAGTTCTTCGTAAATTGATTTGGTTTGATGTCATATCAAACATTGCAAATTATTCAATGCCAAATCCTGTTTAGACTTATATATTAAATACACATGGTGTGTGGACATTTCTCTAATAACATTTTTGAACAAACCTGAGTTTGTTTTTCTTCACAGTTAAATGATTTCAGGTATTTCTTGTAATATGAATCATTCTATTTACTTTTCCTCATTTGTTTGCACACAGTTAAATGATTTCCAGAGTTGCCATGTAACAGTAACAGTTTAACATCAGTCATTTGTTTGCACACATTTAAATAGATATGTATATGTAAGAGATTAACATTTAAAAAGGTGAGCGGGCTTATAAGTTTGCTCATAATTAAATAATTTCAAGTATTATAGTTATTCAATACTTCTTCAAGATTAAGGCTGGCAATTATGAGGTCTGTATTGCTATCCATCCTTTCTATGTTATAGGTTTTTCGTAGGGGTTTTGTTGATTCCTGAGCATTGCAGTGTTTAATGATTCATATAGGTGACTTTGTTCTTGAGGGCATTTTGAATGTGCTTCCTGGTTTTTCATTTTTCATTTTGGTGTTCATCTGTATTTTTCCAGTTTAGCAAATGGAAGCCTCTGTTTCCATGAACTCAAATCTGTCCTTTCTTGGAGTAGTTCTTGTTCTTGAGCTGGATCTATTTTTTTTTCCTGCTTTGTACCATGTCCCTGCCTGTCAAGTGGGGGGTCCCTTTAGTTTTCCTTTTGGGTGGGGTCTATAGTGGCCCAGTGACAGAAGTCCCCTGAGCTCTTCCTGTCTGGCTTTGCCTGTCTCTCTTGGCTTGTTGCAACTCTGGTGCTTGGTTCTTTGGAGAGTTTTTCAGTAACTGCTTCCATGACGATTTTCATCTCTTAGATCAGCGCTCTCATTTTGCTTACGAGCTGGGCAACCACCTCGGGTTTTGCAGTTGCGCTTGTTTCACACATATAACAGTTTTCTTTTTCGGTTGTTGGGATATTTTTTTGTCACTTCTGCATATTTTTTAGTCTCTACCATCCTTCTTGCTTCTAGGTAGGTGATATTTTGGGTATGTTTTAGTTTGGTAATCTCTTTTTCTTTCTTCCATACCACACAATCTCTAGAACCGGTGCCACGGTTTCCTGAGCCGTAAGCACATTTGTAGTCATTTTAACAGTCATTATGTATGTCATATTCTCCGCATCTTTTACATACTGGCGGTCATGTACATTACTCCTGGTGGTGCCCTAATATCTGACATTTATAGCATCTTAAGGAATTTGGGATATAAGGTTCTACATTTATTTTTTGGTATCCAATTTTAATTTCTTTAGGAATTTTGTAGGTGTTAAAGGTCATCATATATGTATCCATTGTTTTTCCAGTTTTTTTATTTGTATTCTTTGGATTTCTGTGATATTTTGGTCTTGTAAGTTGGTTTTGCTTTCATATAATGTACATAAGGAGAGTTCATGGCTTTTTACAACTCCTTTACATGTATTCAGGGAATTGTGGGAATAGTTTTTTATTTTTATGTCGTCAAAGTGTTTCCATTTTAATATTTTGTCAGCTTGGTTTTTATTGCAGATTTCAATTTGTAGTGTTACATTTTAAAGTTTTTTTAACTGTTTTTTGGTTTTAAGCTTTTTGATAATATTTTTTCAATCTTGAATGTGGACAGTTTACTTAGTGGAATTTCTTCAGCTGATTTCATCATGATGAAAGACGGGAAATAATTTGGTTTTTCTTCTGTTTCACTGTCAAAACTTTCCCAGAGTCTATTTTTTTATCAGCTTAGGTTTTGTTTGTGTTATCCATGTAATTAAACATGAGTTTCATTGAACATGCTCCCCACCCCCCTTGGAGCCCCATGCGGGGATCTGCCAAGTAGGAAACCCATTCGCCTAGCAACATCAGGGCTACGTGTTCAGTATACTCAAGCTGGTATTAGACAATTTTTTTTTGTCCCTGGGTTTTTTGTTCCCAAGATAACTACTTGCCAAGGAACAGAAAGGGCTATGAGTCTTTCCACAGCATGACAGACCCTACAGCGAATGTCCTCATTTAGATTTTTACACAAATCCAAAAGAGGGCTGACATGACCAGCCGATTAATCAGATCGGGCCTCTCTGACCACCCATCTAGCCCAGTAAGGGCCAAAGTGGAGTGTTGTGAGTCACATGACCTTTTTAGTTGCCAGGTCACAAACTGCTCAGCCACCAGGATCCCATCCTCAAGCGTTATGGGCTGACACCCACAGTCAACAGGTAGTCTTGATGGTGGGGTTTTACCTCTCTGCAGAGGTGCAGCCAGTGTATTCTACAGCCCCAGCTGACTGGACGAAGAAAAATGTAAAGTACAAGATATTGGGCTCAAAAACAGTAAATTTGCATATAAATTAAGCATCGGGGAAATCAAAAAGTAAGGCAAATATTAGTTGTCGGAATTTCTGAGATGAAGTTTGATCATTTTTATCATTCAGGGTTTTTAGACTTTTATCTTTATCTTTGTTATATTCACAACGTTTTGGATGATACGTCTTCTGGTCTCCTTCAGGTGTTTCTTGTTGAACTCAGGAGCCTACATAAAACTTTAAATCATGTCTTTTATTTAATCCACAGGAGTCACTTGCTCTGATTCCATTAACCATGACTAGGTGCAAGTGTTAAGTATTCCTGTATTATTACTCACCTGCAGTCAGGATTGAACCTGCAACTTCCAGATGATAGTCACTTAGAAGTTTAGGGAACCAATGCCTATAACTATGATGCCATATGTCCTGCTAGACAATTCAGAGTGAATTTTTGGGGACTAACAATACAGGAATACTTAACACTTGGAATCAGAGTAAGCAACCCCTGTTGATTAAATAAAGGACATGGTTTGAAGTTCTGTGTAGGCTCCCAAGTTCGACAAAAAACACCTGAAGTAGGCTGTAGTACACATTGGCCAAAACATTGTGAATATAACAATAAAGATGAAGATAATAGCCTGAAAACCCTGAAAGATGAGGCAAATAATATTTCAAAAATATATAACACACCAACAGGACCTCATAATTAATATTGTACTCTAGCCTGGGCTCCAGTGTCTAGAGTGTAATATTGAGATAGAAGGTTATACAAAGAAGAATGACAAAACTTATAAAAAGATTAAAAAGTTACAGTTACAGGGAGAGATTGGAAGAATTTGGATTAATTACTTTATTAGAAAGAATGTGAGGTTATCTAATTGAAACTTTCAAATTATGGTAGAAATCTTTTTGTTATTTCTCCTCAAAGTGGAAATTTACAGACGAGGCAGATTTCAAAAACTATATCTATTAACTAATTGGATTATTTTTGCTCATGAAGTAATACATTTTAAGAATAAATTGTCTTATCAGATCAAAAACAGCAATAGTATAAAACATATTATGATTAAATTAGAGGATTTCAGAAATAATAGTAAGAAAGAGAATCTAAGAGGGCATTTATTGAACTCTTGGATCAATTACTTAACGGAATTTCTTCTGTATATAGATACTGTATTAATAGTGTATATGTTCTATGCAAAGATTCTTTCTTTTTTCTTAACATCGATGTGAGAAGATAGTAAAAAGGGAAGATGCCCAAGGAAGCATAATAAATAGATAAATTAACACAAATTGAAACACAATTTCAACCAGAATTTGATCTTGGTGGGTCATTTCTAATATGATCAATTAATCTCAACCTAAAAAAAACAACAGTTTATTAGAATGCATACAAGTCTTAAAGGAATTAGAAACAATAGTTAGATCAATGATTATCTGTTTCTTATTGGTTGAATTCTTTGGCTCATTGACTGACCAAATCAAAAGTGAAATTATACTCAAGATATTTCAACAATATCTCTTCACTGCTTTTTCTGCTTTAATGGAGATTATTCTGACTGTAATTGAACCACATATCATCATTAATTCATGCTGATAGCATGGAGTTCCCTGTCAAAGAGATATGGTAAAATTCCATTTTTTCACATCAACAGACACCATTTCTATCCTTTATTCCATCACTTTTCAAGTACTTTTTACATTACAAGTAATATCAGTTAAACACAACCAACTTAAAAAGTATTCACTTAAAATTTACACACACACACACACACACACACACACACACACACACACACACACACACACACACACACACATATATATATATATATATGGTTATATAGTTTGTAATTTTTATAAAGTGTACTCAATAGTGGTGATAGAGCATATGTAGATCTAAGTTTGAAAGCATAGACACAAAGTCAATGATGCTTGGTAACAGTCAGTTTCTGGCAGATAGTTTTTCACTGGAGTCTGAGTGACAGCAAGTCTTCTCAGGTCACCAGGACTCTTCTGAGTATCCTAGGCAATTTTATGATTTATTGATTTATTTACTCTATTATTTTTAATTCATTATTTTCTAGTGTTTTTATTTATCATTTTTCTGATAGCAAGTTTTTCCCATCATCTCTGGCCAATGGTTTTTCACTGGAGTTTGAGTGAAAGCAAATCTCCTCATGTCACGAGGACATGTCTAATTATCCTAGCTAATCTTAGTAGTGCAGTGGTCTGGATGGTTTTAGTTCTTTCACTCATCCCCAGTTCTTAAAAAATAAATAATAATAATATAATAATAATGAATAACATTGTAGTATCACCTCCCTTACTAAGGTCAGTAAATGGGCAGTCAATACTACCTTAACAGAAATCTTGGTCCTTACTTCCACCTCGGCCAAGGAATGCTATCCCAGAATCCATCGCCTCTCACTCTTCTCCCTTCCCTTCTCTCTCCTTTTCTCTCTCGCTCTCCCTCTCTCTCTCTGGCCAATCAGCGGAGATAGTAGCAGTTGCCGAAGACGACCCAAGACAGAAGAGGAGGCAGTTGCTGAAGAGATTCCAAACACTAAACACACGTGTTGACCGCCGGACATTTTCTAGCCAACACGTGGCGTTGTATACGAAGAATAAAATTCCTCTTTTAAAGTTAACATTTGTACTTCTCATTTATTATCTCAAATAACATTACCCAAGTACATATATTACAATGGTGACCCCAACTAAAAGGATATAAGACGCAACTTTTGAAAATTCCAGGATAAATTCAACCAATTTTTCAACTTTACGTCGCAAACGTTTCAAGAGAGAACCTTCGACGTAAGTAAATAAAAAAAAAATATTTTCCTCTTTTCTTCGTCTACAACAACAACAAATATATATATATATATACACATATGAAAATATATATACACACAAAAAAAAAACAATTGAAAAAAATAATATAAAAAAAATAAAAATGGAAGAAGCTTCTCTACAGCAAATTAACATAAAGACACCAGAATTCATGGAAACGGCAGTGAATGGCTGGTTTCCCATTCTGGAGGCACAATTCCACCTGCGCAATATAACGGCATCAACAACAAAATTCTACACGGTAATATCATCTCTGCCTGCAGAGGGGGTAGCTAAAATACCGATAACAATTTTAGAATAAAAAAAATACGGGGAAACAAAACAGTCATTAATTGAGGCCCACGAAAGGACAAAGCCGGAATTGCTGGACAAATTAATGTCAACAACAACTATTACAGGCCGTCCTTCAACATACCTGCAAGAAATGCTATCGATAGCAAAACGGATAGGTATCGGAGAAGAAATAGTAATACGCAAATTTCTTCAGGCCCTACCAGCGACAATTTTCCCCGTCATTGCTTCACAAAAGGAGTTAAGTCCAACTCAACTTGGAAAGCTAGCGGATGAGCTTATGCCTCTGCTTAACAATATCAACGCGACAGCGTTCACCGCTCAGCATAGGACACAAAAAACTGAGAAAAGCAAAGACAATATTATTTTACCGACAGGTATTAAACCTTTCTTCCCGGAACAAAAAGCCAAAATATGTAGAGCACACCTCTACTTTGCCGAGCAAGCAAGAACTTGCAAACCTTGGTGTAGATGGCCGAAGAAGCAAAACACAAAAATACTACCAAGCTCGCGTCCACCTACACCAACTCCAACAGACTCGGAAAACTAACGGCGCAAACCATGTCTGTCCCCCTGAGTTCGCCGCTATTACAAATCAATACACGATTAGGGACAACTACATTAAAATTTATAGTGGATACTGGTGCAAGTATCTCAATAATACCAGCGTCTAGGTTAAACGGCGTCACGTTAAATCCAACACCGGTATCACTCACCACCGCTAATGGAGAGAAAATAAAATGCTACGGACAAGCAAACCTAGAGATTGGGATACCAAGTTTGAAAAGGTCATTTTCCTGGACATTTGTGGTCACAGATATCACCAATCCACTCCTTGGATTTGACTTTTTAAATGAATTTGGTCTCATAATCGACTGCAAAAATAAAACAATTTACGACCCGTTAACAGCTACCAAAAAGGAATGAATACAAAACACGACATCTCCAGTAAACGTGGTCATTAACAAAGTAGAACTACCATCATTTATTCAAACCAGTCTGGATAAATACCCAGAAATCATTTCTCCTCATATAAACAAAAATAACAACTACTGCGGTGTTTATCACAGAATTGATACAGGTAGCCACTTACCGGTTTTTGCAAAATCCAGACAGCTATCAGCGGAAAAACTATCGGCGACTAAAGAAGAGTTTAAAAGACTCATAAATGAAGGCGTGATAACTCCTTCAGACAGCGAATGATCAAGCCCACTACATCTTGTACCTAAGCAAAGTGGAGGATACCGCTGCTGCGGAGATTACCGTGCATTAAACAGCATCACTAAAAGTGATAGATACCCCATTCCCAATATAAATTCATTCACAACAAAACTCGCTAATAAACAGCGATTTACAAAAATTGATCTGATTTCAGCGTACCATCAAATTAAAATGCACCCAGATGATATTCCTAAAACGGCAATTATCTGTCCGATGGGTCTTTTTCATTACGAATTTATGCCGTTTGGGTTAAAAAATTCGTCGGCAACATTTCAAAGGTACATGGACAGAATCTTTCGACAGATAGACTGTGTCTTTATATATTTAGATGACATCTTAATCTTCAGCGACGACGAGCCTTCCCACAAGAAAGATATAGACACAGTTTTTAAGATTTTACAAGAAAATAACCTGAAAATATCACTATCGAAATCTATCTTCAATGTAACATCGCTAGATTTCCTAGGTTTAGGAATTAATTCAAATGGAATCACACCAACTGCTAACAAAGTAAAAGAAATAGAATCTTTTCCGTGTCCTACGTGTTTTACGCAGATTTCTTGGTATGGTAGGATTTTACAGGAAATTAATACCAGGATTCGCGAAGTTAGTCTTACCTTTATCCGCAAGAATGAGATTAACACCTAAAGGATTAATTACCTTGAATAATTTGGAAAAACAATCCTTTTCTAACATTATAAAAATACTTGGTGAGCTAACAGAATTATCTCATCCTCAACCAACTTGTACACAGTATCAACTAGTCACGGACAGCAGCAAATATGCAGTAGGTGCTGCCTTACATCAGGTCATAAATGGAAATCCAATACCAATAGGATTCTTCTCAAAGAAACTGACGACAACACAGACGAGATATTCCACTTTTGACCGTGAACTTTTAGCAGCATATTTGTCAGTGTTACATTTTCGCCACCTCATAGAAGGTCGTGAAGTATTACTTCTGACGGATCACAAACCAATATGCGGTGCATTCCACAGTCTAAAACCTGCCAAATCAGATAGACAACAAAGACAGCTAGCAATTATTACAGAATTAATTTCAGATATAGCCCATGTGAAGGGTAACCAAAATGTAGTTGCAGATTGTCTGTCTCGCCCAACATTTGCTGTACAAATAGATATATACGATCTGCCAGCACTTGCAGATGCACAAAAATCAGACACCGAAATACAGTCCTTTCCAGATTTAAAGAAATTCACATTATCTGGAAAAGATCAATTTGTGTTATGTGATACATCAACGTCATACCCCAGACCTTTTGTACCGTGCACACTACGAAAATCTATCTTTGACAGCTTGCATGCAATATCACACCCTGGAATAAAATCATCTATCAAAATGATTAAGGCTAGATTTTACTGGCCACATATGGATAAAACCATCAAAGAACTATGTGCGTCATGCACAACTTGTCAACAAGCAAAAATATACAGACATACCAAATCGCCTGTACAAACGTTGGAAATACCATCATCAAGATTCCATACTGTACACATTGATATAATTGGACCACTACCACGAGCGAAATGCTCCAACAATCCTTACATCAATCCATGTCGGTATGTTTTAACATGTATAGATCGAACCAGTCGATGGATAGAAGTACAACCTATATCGGATATTACAGCACAAACCGTAGCAGAAGCTTTTGTAAACACGTGGATTACGCGCTTTGGTGTTCCACTCCACGTCATATCAGACAAAGGCAAACAGTTTGAGAGCGAACTCTTCCTTGAACTGTCAAAAATTATTGGATTCTATAGGCTATGTACAACATCCTATCATCCACAATGCAATGGACTTATAGAAAGAGCCCACAGCAGCTATTATGGCCCGAAAAGAATCTTGGATTTCAGCCCTACCAATAGTTCTCATGGGAATTCGAAGTATGCCCAACTGCTCCAATTTTTCCCCTTTTTATGCGGTCACAGGTGCACAAATGGTATTGCCACAACTAATGATAAATACGGAAAATACAGAAACAGTTACACAAAATTTTACAAGAGAACTGCACAAAACTATGGCAAAATTCGATCTGACAGACTTTTCAAACAGAGAAAAATCAACAAAAACATCATATGTGCCAGATCAACTTCAAACTTGCGATAAAGTTTGGATTAGGATAGACCACATTCGAAAACCGCTAGAAGCACCCTATTCAGACCCTTACATGGTACTCGAACGAACACCAAAATATTTCCTAACAGAAACTAACTCAAATACGCATACACAAGTTTCAGTAGACCGTTTAAAACCTTACATTGAAAACAAACAAAAATGTACACAAAATGCAACTACCAATACAAATAAAAAGTCTGAAAGTTTACCTCCTGAAAAAGTGCAGGAACATAAAATGAAACAAGAACTTCTGGTAGAACGGTTACATGGAAAAAGGATAACGAGTATATTTATTATTAAAACCAAAAAAACAAAACAAAAACAAAACAAAAAAAACCAAACAAACAAAACCAAACAAAAACTCTGTTTACAGGTAGGGGAGTATTGTAGTATCACCTCCCTTACTAAGGTCAGTAAATGGGCAGTCAATACTACCTTAACAGAAATCTTGGTCCTTACTTCCACCTCGGCCAAGGAATGCTATCCCAGAATCCATCGCCTCTCACTCTTCTCTCTTCCCTTCTCTCTCCTTTTCTCTCTCGCTATCCCTCTCCCTCAGGCCAATCAGCGGAGATAGTAGCAGTTGCCGAAGACGACCCAAGACAGAAGAGGAGGCAGTAGCTGAAGAGATTCCAAACACTAAACACACGTGTTGACTGCCGGACATTTTCTAGCCAACACGTGGCGTTGTATACGAAGAATAAAATTCCTCTTTTAAAGTTAATATTTGTACTTCTCATTTATTATCTCAAATAACATTACCCAAGTACATATATTACAACATCATCTAGTGACAATCAACTCAAAAAGTATTCACTTGTCAAATTTATATACATAATAGAATATTTTGATTTATAAAAAAACACTCACCGCAATTAATCATTTTCATGTCATGAATGGTTGGTTGGGTGGTTGGTAAGGCTTTATGGCATATCAATCCTTATAGGTTATTTAATGCCAAACCCTTTTTATATATAAATGATTTATAAACAAATGGTTTGTTGGTAAGAATTTTAAACAAGCTAGAGCTTTATTTGTACAGTTAAATGGTTTCTAGCATTCCTATATAGAACTAACTCAATTTAGATTTAATCATTTGTTTACACACAGTTAAATGGTCTCAACGATAGTAAATGATTAAAAGTTTTATTTAAACCACAGATAAGGCCCTAACAGGTACTACCATACTGGGTCAGAGTGGAACTGGGAATAATGGCAATGAAGGGGAACTTAAACATTTATTAAAACTCTAATAGTGAAGCCTCACCATCAGATACAGATTACAGTCATACCCAGGACACTAGTTCTATTTGACCCATAGATGAGACCCTATCAGGTACAACCTCTTTGAGTCTGAGTGGACTTGGGAGTAATGGCAATGAAGGGGTACTTGACATTCCCAGAGCACCAGGACTGAAGCCTCACCATCAGGTTGTTTAGTGTCATATCCAGGACACTCGCTAGGCATTGGAGTCTTATCCCTCTGCAGAGATCCTGTCAGTGTATTTTACAGCCCCAGCTAAATAGTTTTTAAATCTTAAAACATTTCATTGGTATAATATTGTGATATTTGTTTTGCACTTTTGTGTATTTAACATTGTGATAATTCTACTACTTTAACTATTGTTTTAGATCTTATCCAGCTGTGATTATTTTAATCATATATATATATATATACAAAGGTCATTCAATAAATAGGAGAAATGTTTTTAAAAAGCAAAATGAATTCATTTTTAAAAATGTTTTCTATGAATGTCATCTCTGCACAGTTTTTAATTGGTTTGTAGCAAAACTTATTTTAATCCCACAAAAATATTTCTTTTAAGACTATTCAAAATGGCTCTGAATCAAACTGAGTGCTCCAGGCTTGAACAGAGGTCTATCATCAAATGATTTTGTGTCCGAGAAGTGCAAATCATATGAAATTTACAGAAGAATGTGTGATGTGCATTAATAAGCACGTTTTACTGAAAACATGTTTATGAATATTTAAAAAAGGTTGATATAGTATTCAAGATGAAGACAGGCTACACTAGCCCCCAATGGTAAACATCCCTGAAATGGTGTGTAGCAGAAAGAATTTCGTATTTTTGTTTGGTGTATAATTTAATTCGACCGTTAGGGTCAACGCATAATTTCACCCAATCGGGATGACTTATCCTATTCAACCCAGATCATCTTTCCAGGCAGCAGAAATTGGGGAAGCCATCAAACACTCTTCCTTTTTCAGAACTTCTTCGTTCAGGTCAGACGTCTTACTGTCTGCTCTTCAATAGCAGCAGCAGCATCGACAGCATCGACCGTCTAATTTATGGACCACTTGCATCTATTCTCTTAGACCAAGGGTTCCCAGTTGAATATGAATTAGATGAATTCACTATGCCACACACAGGAACAACTCTTAGTCGCCTCCAGTATTGACTATGTCGACTGCGATGCAAAATTCCGCTCCGACACCTAGCTACTTCACCTCGGGGCAATATTTTCTGGAGATATTCATGCTTCTCCCCAAAACACTTAGAACCACAAACTCATGGTGACTACAAACATTTCTGTCCTCAAACAGCAAACATGACTTTTGCTACACTATGGCGAACATATTTCCCACACACATTCAACAATGCCTTAACCTAACGATGCACTTTTCACTCAGGCATTTAGCTGCTAAAATGCTTTCTCAACTCTATCATAACTTCATTTCATTTTCTTACTTCTTTCCTTCTCACGAGACTTTCAGCATAAACGTAAATCCTTTATTCCATGCTGCCATTATAATCCTAATAAAACATTTCAACATCTTGGAACTTCTCACCTTTATATACCTAACAACACTTAGCGAGGGAATAACAACACGCACGTTACAACATTCCTATGCTAAAGGTAACAAATTTTTTCGCTAAAGGTGAATTCAGTTAATGCATTCATTTTGGCAGTGAGAATATTTACAGTTGAGGACCTTTCTGAACAGCCAGGAATTATTGTGAGAACAGCACACAAAATTGTGCCTGATAAGTTTGCCTTTTCTCAAGTCAGTTATCATTGAGTTTTAACAGGACAAGTCTAAATCTACCAATCAATTTGCTTGGAAATAATGTTCTCACCCTCCTAACAGTCAAGATATGGCTTCCTCTGATTTCTGCTTGTTTGGTTCCTTCAAAGAATTTCTGCATGGAATAAAGTTTTTAAGTTATGATGAAGTGAAAAGTACCATGAGCAAATGGCTAAAAAATCCTTTCAAAGATTTCTATGCAGAAGGGATACAAAAACTTTTTTTAATGGGAATATAAGTGTTTTAAAGAATGGAGATTATATTTAAAAAATTTGAAAAACCTAAGTGAAATTTGAATTGTTATATCGCAAAATTCCCCTCATTTACAGCATGACCTTTGCTTATATATATAAAAGTAAGTTAGTCGACCGCAGTCAAGAGTGACCTGAAGACCCTCTTTTCAATAGTTATTACACTGAGGTGAAAGGAAGAGCAATACTCCTTCCCTTGGATTGCTCCACTTACCCTTGATCCATATCTTTTAATGCTGAGTGTTAAGCTAGAAGGCATCAGTACCATTTTTTGAGTCTTTGGTATGTCTCGACCTGGGATTGGACCCCAGTCTTCTGGGCCATTGGCAAACACTCTAACCATTATGCCAATGGGCCAGTGACATGTATTTAACTTATTATCTACTGAGCATGAAACTGAGTGCTGAAATACATGTTTGTATAATGGATTCATTTCTAAATTAAATTGTTAAAATTATTGTTACTTTATCTTAGATGTTGAATTCAATAAGGTTACTGGACTACTTTAAGCTGTTACTTATATTTTAACTATATACGAGGTGCATACGATAAGTTTCCAGACTTTTTTCGTATGGGCACTTTTATTGATAGTACACACATGAAACTCGAGTCCCCTTTGAAGTAATCTCCTCTGGCTGCAATGCACTTGTATCCTTCCAACAACCTCTGGAAGGCCCGATCGAAGTCCTCTTGTGAGAGCATTTCAATGACCTTCATCACAGCTTCTTTCATCTCCTCAAATGTCTCATAACGACAGCCTCTGAGCTTAGGGAATAACCAAAAGTCACAGGGAGCAATGTTTGGACTATAGGGAGGCTGAGGAACTGTCTTGATGCCCATCTTGCTCAAATAGTCTGTGACAAGGATGGAGTTGTGGACTGGTGCATTGTCCTGGTGGAAATGCCACTAAGCCAATTTGAAGAGCGCTGGTCTCTTCCAACAGAATCTCTTCCTGAACTCCCTTAAAACCTCAACATAGTAACCCTAACCCTAACTGTAAACCTTTGGCCAATCAACTCTGGTGTTCTGACTTCCTAACTCCTCCCACACCTCTCATCATCCCTCACAGACTCCTTGCTTTCCTTGAATCACTTGTGCCACTCAAAAACTGATGCTCGATTCATGCAAGATGGTCGAAAAGCTGTCTGAAGCATTCCATACGTTTCTGTGGCATTTTTTCCAAGTTTAAAACAGAATTTTATTGCATATCATTCTTCTAAAGTGTTCTCACGTCCAGATTGCATTTTTGAAATTCACCAGCTGTGACAATGAGGCTTTAGTAGGGTGTATTCCAATTACTTCTGTAGCTGTTCATTTAAAGCTGAAATCATAAAAATTGGTCCGTCATCTAATAAGATGTAAAGCAATAACATAGTGAATTTTTAAGAGTCTACGACTATTTTAAATGCCCATATGAAAAAAGTCTGGAAACTTATCATATGCTCCTCGTATATATATATATATATATATATATATATATATATATATATGCTTGCTAACCTGAAAACCTTTTGGGTTCCTGTTGAAATAGTTGTTGATGACAAAATTGACACTTCTTGTGTAGAAAAAGAAAAAAAACTGTAATTAACATATCATAGTTATCTCAAGATTTTGCATGAATAAAAAATAACATTCAGAGCAAATGCAAATTCTCATTCAGCAGCAAAATCTACTGGAAATTGTTTTATCCTCTAAGTTATAACATTTCAAGAGTATTGCTCAAATAAAAAATCTCACAGTGAGGTAACCTTTTTGACATGGTTTTGGTTACATATGAATGTTGGCTAAAAAGTTCAGAGGCTGACCAAGATACTTTCATGAAATGTAATCAAATAAGGTTCATGTTTTGACACAGTCCCCCTTGCAATTGACTCACTACTTCCACTGGTAATGCTGCGCTTGGAACTCATTTGTTGTTGTGGCCCTGGAAAGGGTCACTAATAAAAACGCAAACATGGATATTAGATAACAGATTATATTACACAAGAAAAGTAGAGTTATATAGAAAAGGTAAGAAGTCTTATACTGTTCGTATAACACCGATAGTGATCTGCCCTTCTGGCAGTGAAATCTCTGTACTAATAACAATGAGAAGAGTCCATTATAGTAAGATGGGTAAGGTTCCCACAACATTTGTCAAAACAGTCAACAAAAGATATGACATCATCATACAAACATTTCTGCCCACCCTTCATATATATGATTGAAATTTAACTTTAAAAGCCTTTTTAAACCATAAATCTTCATAAGATTATAATGTTCTATCAATATATTTCAAGTATTCAAATAATAATAAAACCAGATAGAATCTCACCACTCAGGGTTTCACTTTGTTGATCATCAGGTCATCTAGTACTTAATATGTCTAATATATAAGAAAATGAGATATGTTGAAATCTAGTTCACCTGTGCAATGACAATGTGAACTTCTGAGTTACAAGATTTATCTTGTTTTATTATTATGTATACTTTAAAAAATTGCATATATATATATATATATATATATATATAGGGAGAGAGAGAGAGAGAGAGAAGCAAAATGATAATTTTACTTATATATATATAAGTAAAATTATATATATATATATATATATAAAGACATGGGTGATATAATGGTCATCATTGATGAAAAAAGTCTGCTATTTTATTCATGAGTTAGGATTGTCAAGAGATTGATTCATGCTTTTCGCAAGGAAATTTCAAAAAGTCCCATTCCTGGTTTTCAATTCAGACATACTCTTTTCCTATAGTTGTAACCAAATAAGCCTAGAGAACCCAGATTTTCCTATTTGACTCATAGCTTAAAATTTTGTGAAGATATCGTTTTAAAAGAAAGTAGTAAGAAGTGAATAAAATCTGTCGAAGGACTTAAAATAAATGTGTTATTGAAATGAAAGGGAAAATATCTGCAGAGCAAAAGGAGCCTGTGAAATTTGAAACATACAAAAGAGTCAGACAAGAGGGAAACTAATTAAGTATAGGCATAAAAAGATTAAATAAAAAAAGTGAAATCCATTCAAAAATTAGAAGGAAAAGCATTTGAAAAAAAATTGGAATAAAATATTTTTAAAAAAAGTGAAAATTTGAATAAAAAAAAATGCAGGATGAAATTATGATGAAAATGGAAATAAAGGAAAACAGAAAAAAAACAAAAATTGTTCAAACTGAAGATGACAGTGAGGAAAGAATCAGAAGAGAGAAAGAGAATGGAAAAAGAGAGCCTGGCAAGAGAAAAAACTAGAGTGAATGAGAAAAAAAGATCATGAAATAGAGAGAGGTGAAGATAAACAGAAAACAGAATAAAAGAAAGAGGATAATGAATAAAGAAAAAAAAGATTCACATTAATTAAAGTTAGGAAGATTATATTGAAATAAAAGAGGAAAGAGAAAGAAAATGAGTAAGAGGGGTAGGATTGGCATGAAGTAAAATTAAGAAGATAATACTGAAATGTAACCAGCAGCTTTGAGATTTGTTGGAAGGTGAATTTGAGGAGAGAGAGAGAGAGGGAGAGAGAGAGAGAGAGAGAGAGAGAGAGAGAGAGAGAGAGAGAGAGAGTGAATAAAACTAAGGAGAAACAATATTCTTGGATCAAAATGGAAGCAGCACATTTATTGGTAAGTGCAGAGGATGAACAGAAAGAAAAAGTTCAAAGAAAAAAAGAAAGAAAGAAAGAAAGAAAGAAAGAAAAAGATAAAAAAAATAAAGAGAGAATGAGAATGAAAAGATAGTGAGGAGGACTAGCATAGAACATATCTAAGAAAAAGATAATAATTCCCTGAATTAAAATGGAAATAGCAGGCATATTATTGGGTTAGATTGTCCAGGGTTGAGAGAGAGAGAGAGAGAGAGAGAGAGAGAGAGAGAGAGAGAGAGAGAGAGAGAAATTAAAAAGCATTAAAGTTACCTATTGTTATATATATATATATATATATATATATATATATATATATATATATATAACATTAAAGTTACCTATATCATTTGAATAACTTGACAAAAATAATGAAGTACTGTCTGAAAATATTTGAATAATTTTCCATCTAGAAATGTCTGAACATTTACAGGTTTGTGGCACTCATTGCTTTACATTGAAACAGTCATGTGCTTCACACAGCTTTTGTTTTAAAGCCAGCTCCTTCACATTCAACAACCTCGTTTAGGTAAAATGACTCAACTACACTTTCCACATGAATGGACAACAAATCAATAGAGATTTTCTGATTTTCCATAAAATGCTTCAAATCCTTAATGGATGTTGGAATGCTTGCAGGAATTATTAACACGAGGTCCCCTGATGATTTAAAATTCCATGGCACGTTTCTTTCCTTTGATAAACTCTGAGTGTAACTGCTGAAAATAGTATACATCCATTTATGATTCAGATTGAAGGAAGACTTACCATCAATGCTCTGACTCAATCTGCCTTTAGAGAAAATCTTTTCATTATTGATTTGAATTAAATCATAGCAATATTTCCCTGTTATCCACAAGATTTATATGGCTTGTTTTGTAATGTGTCAATTTACAGCTTTAATATTTGATATAATTTTCATTTTCTTTTTGTGTTTTTCTAAATTTTATTTTTGGAAAAACACATACAGATGTGGCTGATTGCATATCTTGGCTTCTCTTGACTCAGACATAGTGCTCTTAAGGAAAACATAGGATATTGAAATGAAAGATTTTTAAAATACCTTTTCAAGTTCACAGGGTTTGTTGTTATAACAAATTTAACTGAAAAAAGGACACAGTTATTTTAAAACATCAATATTTAGCTGGAAAAGTAAATAAATGAAAGAAAACAGCTATTTTAAAACAAGATTCAACAGATAACTTTCTTAGGAAATAAACTTATTGTTCCATCTTCATGCTTGTGATTGTGTGTTTATATATATATATATATATATATATATATAATGATAATAAATAAATATAACCACATAGTGATTTACTGACGACCAACACTCTCATAATATATATATATATATATATATATATATATATATGTACCAAACCACTCCACATGAGCAGGATTGGACACATTATCATTTTTTTCAGCAGAGTTTAACAGGTTGGAATCCATACTTTTTCTTCTCCTACACTGGTTGGCATATCAAGGTTAAACAGTCCAGTCTGCCCAACTATTTACTCATACCAGGAGGGAGAATAGTTGGATGCATATCTTTTCCAAGAGTGTTTGCACATATGAAATTCAAACAGCCTTATCCAGGATTTTGAAATATCTATATATATATATATATATATATGTGTGTGTGTGTGTGTGTGTGTGTGTGAAGAAGTTTGAGGTGTAATGGTTTTCGTTGGAGAAATTTATATATATATACAGATGACCATTAATATATATATATATATATATAAAAGCAACAATCGGTTACAGTAACATGTATTAATGGGAATCTGTCTCTATATATATATACATATATATATATAGACAAATTCCTAATAATATATATATATATATATTAATGGGAATCTGTCTATATATATATATACATATAGACAGATTCCCATTAATATATATATGTACATATATATATATATATATATATATATATATATATATTAATGGTTATATATATATTGTCACTGAGAGACAGGCTGTTTTGTTGTATCACAACTCTTCAGTGTGGCTAGACACGTAGCACACTTGAAGCTGGGATCGAAACTCGTCCAACTTTATGTTAGACTTAGTATCAGACTGCTCGGCCAACAAGCGTACCACATCAGCTAGAGAATTATAAGGTATTAAGTAGTAGTGTTCGTTTGTTTACATTTTATACCTTACTGGATATCAGAGTGCTCAATTTGTTCAAAGAGCTTTGCATTATGCGAGTGGCATCCATAAATTTCTTTACCAGAGTGCTCAACCCCCATGGGAGATTGTATATATATTGTAATCTAAAGACAGACTGTTTCGTTGTATCACGACTCTTCAGTGTGGCTAGACATGTAGGATGCTTGAAGCTGGGATCGAAACCTGTCCAACTTTATGTTAGACTTAGTATCAGACCACTTAGCCAACAAGCATACCACGTCAGCAAGGGAATTATAAGGTATTTATGGAAATCTCTTGCTCTCTCTCTCTATATATATATATTAAAGGGAATCTGTATATATATATATATATATTAATGGGAATCTGCCTGTCTCTCTCACTATGTATATGTATATACATATATATATATACACACACACAGATATGAGGGGAAAACAATATGTCCGTATGCTAATAAAGTTATCAGTTTAATGCATATTTTCATATGTAAAACGTAATATATATATATATATATATATATATACACACACACACACACACACAAAAGTGCAATTGGTAAATTGTCACCATTTTAAATTATTAATTTTGTATTAATGCTTTTTTTGCTTCAGGTTTTGTCTCCTGTGAACAAACTAAGATCAACTGGGCATTGTCTATGAAGTTTTGCATTTACACCGAAAATTACAATACAATAATTTCACTTGGATGACAATCTGAGGACAATGTAGTAAATTCAGAAAAAGTTGGATAAGTCTACTAGTTATTATGAAGGTATGGAAGCTTGGAAGCCTCTGTCTGATCATTCTAAAAAGAAAAGAAAACCAGAATTTATTTGTGGGATCCAAGCCAGGATTGACAACAATTTCAGTAAGTCAGTTAGGTTCACAACAAGGGGCATGTGCGTCTTTCTAATCAGACAGGCAGTGCATAAAGACATTCAAAATTTCTTGTACAAGATGAGAAATGCATAATTTTTATCATAGGCAATAGAGGACAAGAGGAAAGACTGCACTGAAAAGATTTTGCACAAACTCAAGCATTCCCCCCAATCGAACATGCATTGATTTTTCTCAGATAAGAAAAATTTCTGTCTGGATCAGATGGTGAACTTACAGAATAACTGTTGGTTTGCTTTCTTGCCGCAAGATATACTGATATTGTTGAAAACCAAGCACCTAGCCCACATCATGGTGTTTGTGAGAGTTACATAATGTCTCTGTTCATCTTCCTACAAAATATCAGACTCAAAATGTAAGCCTACATCACCAATGGTCCGGGAGACAGAGTTCAATCCCTGGTCGCATCATACCAAAGACTTTAAAAATGGTACTTGATACCTCCTTGCTTAACACTGAGCAATATAAGGTATGTATCAAGGGTAAAAATAGAGCAATCCTGGGAAAAGAGTAGTGCCCTCCCCTACAACTCGGTGTAGTAGCTATTGAAAAGGGAGCCTTCTGGTTGACCTCGACTATGGTCACCTTCAACTTACATCAAGTACTTGAAGGAGGTAATGCAGCTTTGGACCTAGAGAGTGGCTGCTGGAAGATCCTACATCAGGCAAATGGACACTGTGCCAAGCTACACAAGTAGAAGAACCCAGTCTTCGCTGTAAGAAAATTTCAGCAATCACATCACCCCTAACATCTGGTCGTCTAACTCCCCAGACTGCAAACCCCTTGATTATTATGTGAGGGGTATGGTTAAATGAGAGACTAACAAAACTCCAAAAATGAACTGAAGGCAAGGATAATAACAGCATTTACAATTTAAACAAGGTGACTGTCAGAAAGGCTTACAGGAGATTCCAAAGTCATATGGAGATCACAGTTGAAGCCAACAGTGAGTTAGATGAATAAATTTAATCTATAGTGTTGCGAGATATCTTTATGTAATTTTGGTTAATATATCTGATAAAATGAGATATCAGAGTTATTTTCATTTTTGTGTGATTTAGATGACAATTTTACGCATTGAACTATATATATATATATATATATATATATATATATATATATATATATATATGACTAAAATATAATGCATGTGTAACATATTCCAGAAAATGCTGAACTATTATACTTTGATTCAAGACATGGGTCTGGGGAGTGCTCTACTGATATGTTTAACTATATGTAAATAATCTCATTATCTTATTGGTACTATACTAGTGTGTGCTTGTATATATATATATATATATATATACACATGTCCACACATATAAACATATATGCACACACATAAACTAATATATGTATATACACATACACATAAACATATATACATATGTGTACAAACATAAATATATACACACATATACATAAGTAAATAAATAAATGAATATATATGTATATATATATATATATATATATATATATATATATATACAATGCATACATAAAAATACACATGCACACACACACATCTATACATACGTATATATAAACATACACACAAATATATATATATATATATTATATAAACATATACCGAGACACACATATATACATATACAAACTCATATATAAACATGTACACACACATAAACATATATAAAAACTCACTCACACAGAGATATAAATACACAAATATATCACTAAGAGCAGATTCTTCCATTTCCATTTTTGACAGTGTGCAAATGTTAATGGGAATCTGAATTTTTAAAAAGGAAAAATAAAGAATATATCAAAGATTCATTTTAAGGATCAAAGAATTTTTCGATTTTATTTATAAAATAGAATTTAACAGCATTTCATTTTTCTAAGCTTATAATTATCTTCACAAATAACTGTGATATACTGAAAGCCGAGATGCATGCTAACACTATTTCTACAATATAGATTGCATAAATGAAATTGCAGCAATTTTGAGAGCAATATTAAATCTGTTACTTTTTTCATTTGTTTAGCATAAAAAAATCTTCAATATACAGCAAAAGATCTTAATTAAATCTTTTTACTTCTTTGTTCATCGATTGAAGTATATCTATATCTTTCTAAAATTGTCAGTAGGTTATATAAAATGTACTGGTTATCATCATAGGAAATGGACATGGCAACCTGAGTTCAAACCCGGGATGAGGCTGTTTGCATTTTCATATTGTGTTAATACCCATGGGAAAGGTAACTTTCCTTCCAGCTATGGGTAAATAGTAGGGCAGACTGAGCTCTTTAAGCTTGGAATGGCAACCAATGTCGGAGAAGGAAAACTCTAAATTCAAGTCTGTTAAACTCCACATAAACAAACCTGCACATGTGGAGGACTTGGGTATGTGTGTGTGTGTGTGTGTGGGTGTGTGGGTAGCTGTTCTATGGAGAGTTACAATGTAGTTGACCTCCAAGACATAAGCCTAAGAAATGTTTTAAGGATATCACCAAAAACAACCTCAGGGTGCTCAATATAGATATAGGAGTTTGGAATGGATGATAGTAAATCAATCAACTTGGAAGAAAGTCATCCACAAAAGGTGTAAAGTTTTTGAAGCATGTAGAATTGAACGTTTCAGTCCAAAATGAGCACTTTAGAAGCAAGACTTGATCTCAGTCCCTGACCCTTTACAGCCTGAACATGATTGTAACATCTGTAGTAGGGTCTGTTTGTTCAAACTCAGATTTGTTAGTCAAATGAGATCTCATAACACCAAATGATCAAAGTCTCATTGAACTAAAGAGCTTTAGCAGCAACCTACAGGTTACTTGAGTCAATTCTTTGACAAAGTATGTGGATCTACAGCAGATTTGACAAGTCATATAATGGTACATGGGGGCAAAGGCAAAGATTTGTCAAACATACTACAGGGCTTGCAAAGATATACTTGGTCTGAGGAGTTGCATGCACTTCCATGGGTACTCTTAGCAAATTGAGAAGATGGCCTTCTTCTGTAAAGTAGAGGCAGTCACTATATATATATATATATATATATAAGAAATAAAAAACAAATTAATTTGAAAAGTTCATAAATATTGCTCTTTGCTACTGAAGTGAAGTAGGTTTAAAACCTAAAATATGGAACTTGGGTCCCCCTCTGTTACAGAGACTTTTATGTGTTGCCTCTATTACTAGATGTCTCATGATTTTTGGCAACATATGAAACTGAGTAATGGACCATGTTATGCAGAACAATAATTCTTTATATATATATATACACACATACATACACACACACATGCACACACAAGGCAAAGAACCTATCATTGCTCAGGATAAATATTAGCAAAAATCATTCTATTTGCTTTCTGGATCAAGGGTAACGTAAAGCAATTCAGGGAATGAAGTAGCACCCTCCCCTACACTATGGTGAAGTAGCTATTGAAAAGGGAGCCTAACTAAAAAAAAAATGAATTAGTCTTGTCTCATTAATTTTCTTCCAAAAAGTCCCAGTCTCCCAGTATGTTGGAAAGAGAGGGTGGTTCCTACAAATAATAATTTCTTAATAATCCAATTCTCAGTAGAAGTAAATACGAAATTGTAATTAGAGTCCTTTATTCTTTTCTTAATAAAAGCATCAATATCATCATTGGTTGCTATTACTACTAAAAGCCGATGGGTTTATAGTTGATTGATTGATTTATTTTAACAGGCTGTCAACCCATCTTGGCTATTTTATAGCTTGAGGTTAAGGAATTGTGTTCATTGTTCTTGCATACTAACATTTTGTGTGTAGCTGTTTCTTAAGAGATTTTTTTGCTCATAGTTCTATTGAATATGAATGATTTTCAAACAGATCTATGTAAGCCATAAATGGAACCCTAATAGGTACTACCACTCTTGCTAAAAGGGAACCTGCGAGTAATGGTAATGAAGGGGTAGTCCATACTCTCCAGAGCTCCATGATTTGAGCCTCACCACCAGATGCAGTTTAATGTCACACACAGGACACATGGATTTATGCATTTTTAGTTGGTTTGTTTGTTTTATGGCATATCAACCTTTGTGGGTTATCTAATGCCAAATCCTATTCATACAGATATATATATATATATATATATGATTCATAAATAACATTATTCTTAAATGAAACAGAGTTCACTTATCTGTATACAGATAAATGGTTTCAAATTTTGTTATTAAACACTAATGATTCATTTTAATATTATCATGGATTTATCATAAATTACAAAAACTGTCACTATGTGTGTGTATTAAACAGGCAATAGAAGACCTTGATGATGATGGTGCTGTATACATCTGCTACCATGTTGATGGCAGTCTGTTTAACCTCAGGAGACTGCATGCCCACACAAAAAAACTTGAGAAGCTGCGCTATGACCTCCTCTTCACTGACGATGCTGCCCTTATCACCCACATCAAAAGAGCCCTGTAGCACCTAACTTCCTGCTTTGCAGAAGCTGCCCAGCTCCTTAGACATGAGGTTAGCTTGAAGAAGACTGAGGTCCTCCACCAGCCTGCACCCCTAGAAGAGTAACACCCTCCCTCCATATCACCATCGGTGGAACTGAGCTGAAAGCAATTCACCAGTTCACTTACCTGGGGTGTACCATCACATCAGATGTTAAGATTGACAGGGGAGTTGACAACAGTCTGACCAAGGCAAACAGTGCTTTCAACAGACTCTACAAAAGAGTATGGAACAGCAAGCATCTGAAGAAGGGCACTAAGATCAACATCTATTGAGTTGTACTCACCACTCTCTTGTACACCTCTGAGTCATGGGTTACTGCCATCACCTACAACTCCTTAAGCACTTCTATCAGCGTTGTCTCAATACCATCTTCAACATTCACTTGAGTAACTGTGTAAACAACATTGAGATCCTTGATCAGGCAGAAATCCCCAGCATAGAGGCCATGTTGCTGAAGTCACAGCTATGCTAGGCAGGGCATATCTCTATAATAGGGGAAACATCGCCTGCCCAAGATAGCCCTGTATGGGGATCTCTCCACTGGCCACCGTGACAGAGAGGCACCAAAGAAACGTTATAAAGACTCCCTGAAGAAGACCATCAGTACCTGCCAAATTGACCACCACCAGTGGTCGACACTTGCTGCTGATAGTCAGGCCAGATGCTGCACCATCCACTAGGTCATCTACAACTTTGAGGACTCTGGCAGGGCCAACCTCAGGGAGAAACACTGTTGGAGGAAGATCCAGGGAGCCTCAGCAGCCATACCATACCATACCAGACCAGACCTTTCAACTTGCCTGTCTTGCATTGGCCTTGTCGGCCATTAGTGTGCTTGCAGTCAACATGGACAGCTTCCTTCATAAATCTTCATTTGTGAAGTCTAGCCAAGATATACATATATATATATATATATATATACAGAAAAAGATTCTCTTCCTTGGTGTTATTATAAATTTATTTCAGGTTGTTAAAACCTTTATCAGATGTACAATCAAAATTTTTATTTGGGTGTTCTCATATTGCTTCCAACAAGAATGGGATTTGGAAAAAATTTCTTATTCTTATTTTTTAAATTCAAAATAATTTTTTAATTAAGATAATGTGCAAATGTAATAGAGAAAAAATGGCATATCATAACATGATTATTATGGGAGCAATACATTTCCTGTTAAATTTGCAAATTAATAATTATTTTGTGTGGTCTTTCTTTGTGATGAAAGCTGTTTTTAATTAACCAAATTCTTGATGTAATGGAGAAGACTAAGAAATGTAAAATTGGAATTCTTCACTTTTTTCTAAATAGAATCATCAATATTATCATCGAATACTTTTACAAGTGGAACCCAGTGGGTTTGTGGGTGGTCTAGTAATCTTCTTATATTTGTATAAATGAGTCATTTCCAAAGTAGGTGGTACCGCCCTGGGTGGATGAAGCACTGGAAAAATCAAAGGAGGCAATGAAGAAAAAGAAATTGGTAAGGGTGTGGCAGTCACATCAGGGAGCATCTTTCTTATTTCAAAAATATTTTTCAGTTTTTACAAAATCTGTCATAAAACCTAAGTCACTAATTTTTTTTAAAACAATATCTAAAAAATTTAATCAACAATTTTTTTTATTAAAATCTATTATAAAATTTAAGTGACAAACAATAGAATTAACAGTGTTTTTTTTTCATGAAATCTATAATTGCGAAGAATTTTTGGCATAGTTTAACCTATATCACAATTTTCTTTTCATGAAATACAGAATATTATCTTAGTCCCAAAAGACATTATTTTTTATAAAATCTATGTCATGAAATACTTTTTTTTCAAAATCAGTCACAAAAAATAACTCAATAAGCAGTATTTTGTTTCTTTTTTTTTTTTTTAACTAAATCTTTATGTTTAAAAAAAATTACTTTACAAAATCTGTAATAGAATCTAAGTGACAATTTTTCTTAGAATATATGATAAAATTCAAGTCATAAACCACCAAATTAAGCGTTTGTGGGGTGGTTGACAAAATCCTTTAATTACAAAGAAATTATTTTTTATAAATTCTGTAATGAAATTCAAATAACGATTTTTTGACAAAATCTCTAATAAAATTTAAGATACAAATTTTCTTTTTTTGCTACATCTGTATTAAAATCTAAGTCACAAAAAAAGAAGAAAATTAAGAGTTTCATTCTATTTTTTGTCTGAAGTTGCGGTTAAGTGTTAACCTTTATATCTTGATGACATAGTCTGAACAGAGCAAGTGTCTGATAAAAGTCAAAACAGGCAGCAGATGCTGTGGGAACTGGTGATCTTCACATTTTCACATTTGCTACAAACCAGTCTCTTTGTAATTAAATTCACTATTTCAATCCTGCTAAAGTGGGCATTAGTGGTATAACATTTATCATTGTTGGAAATGGATCCAGCAACACAAGTTCAAATCCTGGATGAGGCTGACTGCATTTCATACAGCATTATACATCTTGTGAAAAATATGAATTCAACTATTCTCTTTCTTGCTATAGGTAAATAGTAGGGCATACTGGGCTCTTTAAGCTTGATTTGACAACCAGTCTAGAAGAAGAAAAACTCTGAAATCAAACTTATTGTACTTTGCTTAAAAACTGATCATGTGTCACATCCTGACCATAGCAGAGGAGTTGGGTAAATAAAAACTGCTGTTAACTGAAAGCAAGTAAGTGTGGTGGAAAGCAGTTGGCTGGGAAAGGTGCTACAATGTAGTGGAGAGATCAGGTGTGCTTAGAATTAATTTTGTAACCTGGTAAACCTGCTTATCCCTAGGAGGGAGAGCATATGTGTGCTGATATGGTAGGCCTAGATTTCATAGAACTAAGGTAATCTATCCCTTCTCTGCCTTAGCATGTGGTATGACAATTAATTATAATATAGTGCGTTTGCCAATTGTCCGGGAGACCAAAGTTCCATCCCAGGTCGAGTCATATGAAAGACTAAAAAAATACTACTTGATGTTGTCTTGCTTAACACCCAGCATTATAAGGTGAGGGTCAAGGATAAAGTGATGCAATCCAGGGAAAGGAGTAGCACCTTTCCCAACACTTTGGTGTAGTAACTATTGAAAAGGGAGCCTTTGGGTCACCCTTGACTAAGGTCACCAACTTTACTTATTAAAACTGTAAACAGGAATACTCCTTCTAAAATGGAGTAAAATTATAAGCTAATATAAGAGTACTTTTCTTTTTTATCATTGATTATAATTGGCCTAATGAGCAGAGTGTTTGCCAAAGGTCTGGGAGACCAGGTTTCAATCCCAGGTTGAGTCATACCAAAGACTCAAAAAATGGTACTTGATGCCACCTTGCTTAACACTCAGTGTTATAAGGTAAGGATCAAGGGTAAAGTGGTGCAATCTAGGGAATGGAGTACCACCTTCACCTACACCTCGGTGTGGTAGCTATTAAAAAGGGAGCCTTTTGGTCACCCTTGACTAAGATCACCAACTTAACTTATTAACACTGTAAACAGGATTACCCCTTCTAAAATGGAAAAAAATTAAAAGATAATATTTGAATACTTTCCTTTTTTATCATTGATTATAATATTGTAATTACATTATAAATAGAACCCATCTTTTACAATCAGGAAAAACCAAAAGTTAATATTAATGTACTCCTCCTTGTTTATTTAGAAATGATTTTCATATAAATTCTATGAATAGGATGTAACCTGATGGTGAACTTAATGGTCAGGAATGACAGTCATAAAGTGAGTCATTATAAACATTTTAAAAGAAATAATGAAAATAACAGATTAACTTCAGACATGCCTTAAACTATGCTTAAAACAAAAAAATATAATTTTCCTGTTTGCTTCCAGATTGTGTCTTTGATTTCTCAAGTGACTCTTCTTTTCTGGAATCTATAAGGTTTCCTTTATTTGTATTTCTAATATATCTTCAAGCACAGATTTTTCATGAGAATATCACATTCCTGCCCTAAACTAAACAAAACAAATTAGATTTAGGAAACAAAAATCTGTTAAACCATACCCAATACTTATTTAAATTCTTACATATTTCCAACACTAAATGTACTATTTTGGTAAACATTGATTTATCTTTAAATCAACAACTTCTATTACCTGTGTCTCATAAAAGTTGTTATATATGCATACATATTTCATACGCTAAATGTCACTACTATTATGGGACAGAAGTTGTTCAATACAGTATTTCTTTCACCTTTATCCGTAGTATAAGCACAAACAGTAAAACAATGAATTTCTTGGGCCAAAAAATATTTTTACTGTCTGTGTTCAGCATTGGGTGGTTGGTTTTACAACTTGTAATATCTTATTGGGTTATTTAATGCCATTAAATTAGTCTTCTATTTTTTTCTTTTTGAAAGCAACTCTATAATTTTCCTGTAAACAAAAATCATTTGTAAATAATCATAGCTTCAAATAAATATCCTTAGTACAAAGGAAACCTGAAGAATACAAATGATTTTCATTATATTTTCATTTTTTTTTTAAGTATCCACAAATACAGAGAAAGAAAAAACAAAACAAAAAAATATTTAAATTAAATAATTTACATATGTATTTCAGATAGTTCTTTTAGTTTTATGGTATGTCAACCCTTGTTGGGTTATTTAATACCGAAGTCAGTTTTATGTGCATGTTTTATCTATTTGAACTGATTTGTATATTTATTATGTATGTATTAAATATTCCTGTATGATTAATGAGCTGATGTTTTCTTTTCTTCTATTTATTCAGTGTTAGTCTATCAATGGATATACTAATGCAAATATTGGACCTTTGTGAATAGAGATGCAACTAAATATCCTTCATATCACCAACCAACACAATACCAATATATTTTATATTCATCATTGCAATACTTAATAGAGTTATAAAAATGAATGTTTAGAGACTGATAACTTTGATTTTGTGAAGGATATGGCTGCAACTACTCTGTATCACTGAAGCTGTGCTTTCTGTAGCAAACAGGTTTTTATAGGTACAGTTGTTAACCTGATTACTTCTGGTTTTGAATTCAGTTTTCCAACCAACAAGGCTTGAGAACTTAGTTTCCTCTAATATTTACCCAGAGCAGGAATAAGTAGAGTTGTGTTCATACTTTTCTCAAGGGTATTAGCCCCAAGTGAAATGCAGACATACCAGTGAGTGACAAGATCCTATTTACTAACCCCTCCGCTCGGGCAGGATATGACACAAGGTCAAATTTTTAAGCGGAGTTTAACAGGTTTGAATTCAGAGTTTTCCTTCTCCTAAACTAGTTGCCTCATCAAGGCTGAAGAACCCTGTCTGTCCTACTATTTAACCATAGCTGGAGGGAGAATAATTGGATTCATACCTTTCTCAAGGGTATTAGTGCTATGTGAAATGCAATCAGCCTCGTCTAGGATTTGAACACGTGTCGCTGTGTCCATTTCTTACAACGATAACCATTACACCACGGGCACCTCCCAGCGAGTGACAAGATGATTGGCTAAGAAGAAAGTCAATTAGTGAAACTTTTAGCAAACTATTCTCCTATAACTATCTTACCTGCCAATGCAAGGAGCAGTAAAAAAGCTGCTACCTACATTGTCAGGTTTAACAAGAGACAATAAAATAATATGTCAGTATCATAATTTTTACTTGGTTGAGTCAAAAGTTTCAGCATATTTTCATAAAATCTCACATGGAGTGAAGCAATACAAAATGTGTCAATGCACCAACTACTAAAATATTACCAACCACAGAAGGTACTGCCACTACATGAACTGCTTCAGTCATATGATATACAAGCTGCAAACAAGTGTGTACCCAATTATTGGAAAACTGTTAACTCACCCTAGTACAATGGACTTATTCTTTAAATTTTATCTTTTCATTTTATTTTGATCTCATTTTCTTTCCATTTTTTTTTCTTGGACAAATTCTGCTTATTTTGAAAGACATGTTTATTTTTAAGCCATTCAGAATTTTAGTAATTCACATGTGATTAAGCGTTCTTTTTAATATAACTTAAGAGCAAGTCTTTTACAAAGACCAGACACTGAGAGGAATGAGGTTTTAACATGATTTGAAGTGCAGTTTTCATCTTTTGTTTCCTGCAATGTGGACCTGTCAGAAGAAAACCTTTTCATTTTTCTTACATCAGAAATATTGAATCTTGTACTCGTGACATTTTTAATGTTCTGATTCTTTCTGCTATTGCAGTTTTGGCAAGTATTTAGTTTTACCTGAAACAGAGACTTGGTTCTTCCTTCCTGTCTTTAGAAAAAGTTACAGCTTCTCATCAATGAAGCTCAAACTGATCACTAATAGCTCATGTCATCTTTTTTTAAAATAACATTTTATTAACTAAAGAGCGGATTTATTGTGAAAGTGGATGAGAGAGGAAAGTAAAGAGTGAATTTACAAAGAAAAACACTTGAAGAGAAAGAGTAAATATAGAAAGTAAAAACATGTGTGTGTTTGTGTGATAGAGAGGGTTAACTAAACAAGAAATCAGGAAAAAAAAGGAAAATCATCAGAGAGAGAGAGAGAGAGAGAGAGAGAGCGTGAAAGAAGAATGGTCAAAGAATGGTTTGGCATATCAACCATTGTTGGTTATTGAATGCCAAATCCTGTTCTTACATATATATTTACAATAAGATTTGTAAACATATTTTGTAAATACACACAGTCAAGTGATCAAACAGTTCTATTTATAACAATTCAGTTTAGCATGTCATTTGCTTTCACTAAATTTATATTTCAAACAGTTCTATTCGACCCATAAATAGGACCCTATCAGGTGCTACCACTCCAAGACAGAGTGGACCTGGGAGTGATGGCAATTAAAATGCAATTAAAAATAGGGAGGTTAGATGTGAAAGAAAATTTTTTTTAAAAGTTAGAAAGTAAAAAAAGATAAATAGGAGAGAGAGAGAGAGAGAGAGAGAGAGAGAGAGAGAGAGAGAGAGAGAGAGAGAGTTAAGGGGAAGTGACTAAAAAAGGAAATTAGAAAAAATACTCGGCAGAAAGAATTCTGGCTTTATGTGTTACATATGAGGAGAGTGAGGGCCAGTCTAAGAATGGTATGAAACATATATATATATATATATATATATATATATATATATATATATATACAGAGAGAGGGAGAGAGAGAGAACAGACAGGCAAGTAAGCAATGTAATTAAGAAAAGAGATGTTAGATAAGAGAATTAACAAGGAAATAGAAATGCTGTGAAAAAGAGAGAAAGAAGAAAAGTAGGCAAAAAAGAAAAAGGGATTTGATTGGAATGATATAAAAAATTAAAACAAAGAAAATGACAGAAAGGAGGATAAATGGATTAAAATGAATGGAAAGCAAAAAGAGAACTTTAAGCGAGTAAAGATAGGAAAAAGCTTCTTTGTTTTTAATGGCATATCAACCTTTATGGATTATTTAAAGCCAAAGCCATCCTTGTTGATTTGGTTTGGTTTGGTTTCTTTGTTTAATGGCATATCAACCTTTGTAGGTTATTTAATGCCAAAGCCATTCTCCAAGAAGAACAGTAGTGGTACTATTTAACCCATAGTTAGGAGGATAAGGGGGTTCATACTTTTCCCAAGGGTATTTGCCCGAAAGTGAACATAATAGCATGACTGGAGTATGAACTCACGTACTACGATTCCGCAGTCCATCGCTTTAACCATTATACCACAAGGACACCCCCCATCCTTGTTGAAGAACAGTGATCTTACTATTAAACCTATAGTTAGGGAGATTAGGAATCCTACTTTTCCCAAGAGAATTAGTTCAAAAGTGAACATATTAGCATTATTAGAGTTGGAACTTGCTTACTATAATGTTTCAGTCCAGCTAGTGGGTCACTACACCATGGGGTCTCCTCATCCATAGGATAGGAAAAGAGATAGTAAGACCAATAGGAAAGAAGGTAAATTGGTTAAAAAGGAACAAATAGATACTAGATAAGATGAGTGAGAGAGAGAAAGAAAGAAAGAAAGAAAAGGAGAAAGAAAAAGAAAAAAAGAAGTGGCCAAGGAATGATCGAAAGAGATAGGAAGACAGAAGAAAAAATATCACAAAGGAAGTTTAAAAGATTAAAAGGGAAAAGAAAAATAAAGAGAAAAAAACAGAAAAAATTAAAAGAAAGAAGAGATGCTAAAAGAACAATAACAAAAAAGAAAGTAAGAAAAACAGGAAAGAAGATAGAGGACTTAGAAAGAAAGAAAGAAAGAAAGAGAAGACTAAATAATGTAAAAAATGAAATATGAAAGAAAAACAAGAGAAAATGGTAAAGAGAGAGAGAGAGAGAATAAAAATATAAAGAAAAAAAATCTTTAAAAATTATATAGTTATTTGGTGTTTATTTGAAGAAAGGAAGCCAGAGAACTTCAAAAGCCCAGAAAGAAAGAAATGACAGAAAAATAAATAGAGAGAGAAAGAAGAAATGTAAATAAATAAATAAATAAATATGACAGAGAAAATGATGAAGAAAAAGACAGAAAGAGAAAAAACTAAAATATAAACAAAAACTTAAAAAAAAAATCTACAGTCATTTAGTGTTTAGTGAAAAGATAACAAAGAAATTTCCCTTTAAATATGGTTTTCATCTTGTCTTTATACACTAGTTTGTTAACAATAAAAGTAATGAAGAAGGAATTCTAATATGATTATTTCTAAGTATGTTGCAGAACACAAATGTCAGCAGGGAAGTGACCCTGATGTCATCAGTTCAGGTTGAGAAAGTGTATCATAAAAAACACCTGAAAGAAGTTGAAGTGTAAACAATATATCCCATACTAGGAACCAAGCTAGCATAAATATGTGAGGGACCGCCATGCATCAGTAGAGAAGGTGGCAAAATAAACAAATGAAAAAAAAATAAATGAATCAAAGTTTATATGCCTGTATATAATTATGTATATCACACACACACACACACACACACACACACACACACACACACACACACACACATATAGATTATATACGTATATTTATATATATATATTATATATATATATATATACAGTGTGAATATATATGTATAATGTGTCAGTGTTTATATAAATATATATATCGTGCATTGATATATATATATAGTGCATTGATATATATATATATATATATATATATATATATAGATAGATAGGTAGATAGATAGCGTGCATGAGTGTATAAATATATATATATATATATATATATATATATATATATATATATATATATATATATATGTATTGTGTACATATATATGTATGTATATTATGCATATAGTGTATATATATATATATATATATATATATATATTGCATATGTATATATATTATACATATTGTAAGCGTATATATTCATAATTTATACATATAGTGTGTATACATATATATGTATCATACATATAGTGTGTGTGTGTATATATACATATCTATCTATATATCTATATCTATATCTATGAAAAATTATTTTATATGGAGAAATCATACTTTAATAAATACAACTAACCTCCAGCAAAAAATTAAAGTGCCCTTTTGACTGGTGCTTTTTTAACTGTAACAATCAGTAAAATTACACAAAAACTATCAAACAAATTGGGTGATAAATGGTAAAGTTGTGGAGAGGAGGGATGATAAAAAATCCTGTTACTTTCCAAATTCCCTAAATAACGTTAATGGCTGTATGAATATCTTCTGTTTGCACATAGGAGATTGATATATATATATATATATATATATATAGAGAGAGAGAGAGAGAGAGCGAGTATATATCTATATATATATATATATATATGTGGGTGTGTATGTGTATACAATTCTTTATGTATTCACACAGGCAAGATGACAAAACTTCTAGATGGAGTTAGAATTAGCCATAAATTGAGATTTCCTTCAATCCAAACAAATGGCCTGATGACCTCCAACCATACACCCAACCAGCCTCGGAAAAACATAAAGTTTCCACAACTGTTCAAAAGACTTTTGTGTAACTCTTTATTTCTGTTATGTGATGATCACTGGATAGAAGGAATATTTTTGTAAAACATTAATAATCACAGAGTAAAACATTCTTATCAATAGTTTTGATCATCTGTTAACCTGATCTATTTTGTGTATATATTATAGACATTTCAAAAGTAATTGATTGATCAATTTCAATGGCATGTCCACTTTTCTGGGATTATTTTATGCCTTAAAGTTAGGGAATCACATTAATTGTATGTTCATATTTATATCTTTTGGATTGTTGTTTCTTAAGAGCTTTATTTTTTTCACACAAGCATGTAATATCAAGTATTTCTGTCTATTACAAATAATTTGCACACAGTTGTATGGTTTCAAGTAACTTATAATAATCCTTAGGGAATAATTGAATAGTTCTATTTGACTGACAGGTGTGACCCTAACACTACTTCAACACTGAGTCACAGTGAACCAAGGAATAATAACAATAAAGAGGTATTCCAAGCTCTCTACAACTGGAGTCTCTCAATCAAATACAATTTAGTATCATACCCAGACAGTCTTTGTTAGAAAGATCTTAATTCTCTGCCAGGGATATAGTTGGCACATTCTAAGGCCTGCTGACATGGGTCCAAAAGAAATGTCAACAATTTATTTTCATAGAACATGCAACTGAGACAGTGTGCACAATCACAATATTGAATAGAGCAAGTTATCAACCACAAAATGTTATTCTTTTTCAATCGTCACAAAGATTTGCAATATATTTGCTTTTGTAATGAACAATATCTTGCATACTGCACTCATAAGAGAGTCACTGCAAAAGTAATGGCTCTTATTTTATTATATCATTACAAAAATCTGTGGTGAGTGAAGATGATATGGCAGTAGAAGTTGAACCATGCTACCAATAACTCATAATTTTTTTGCCTTTTTACAGACAACAGTTGAATAGCAGTCTAGTAAAACTGACATGAAAGCAGAAATGTCATCACAGAATGCCTTTATGGGTGGGGGCATAAACTGCATTCATTAACTTTCATTGTAATAAGACTATGCTCTATTTTTTTTCATTCACACATTTGATTTTATATTCAAAATATCTTTAAGATCTTTTTAATAGCTTTGAAGTTATCTTAAATATATGGAAAGTATGTTGTGCTTCTGAACCAAAAACTTTGTTTTTGAATAATGAATTTAAAAGTGTTTGTTATTTTTAAAAGTTATTCCAGTAGTCTTTTCTTAAAAAAAGTATTTCTAGCTTTTTCCTTTTAACTTTAACTCATTTATACTTTCATAACTAATTCAATATTTATAAAGATACCATTTTCATAACTGTGTACAAATACCAGGCTGAATCAAAAATTTTGTAATATTTTGCTAACTTATTTGCTTTATTTATCAAGTTACAACAAAAGCAGCTAAGCATTCAAAGTAGAGGCCATCATATTGTACCATCTGGAGCCACTTTTCTGCCAATGATCCCACAGTGATACCAGTTCTCTTTCAAAGCAAGGAACTCCTTAACTTTTCACTAATGCAAGAAGTGAACCATCGATTGGAACAAGTAATAATCTAAGGGAGCTTACCCACGCTATATACTGAGTGAAATATCAGTGTAACTGTTTCAAGTTCCGGGAGTTTATCTTTGTTCATTTAAACAGTATAAGATCTTGCATTTTCTGGATGGAGAAGAGCTCAATTTCTGTTAACCAATGCTAAGTATCTTTTCTGCTAAGTGGCATACATCTGCTCCAGCTGTTTGGAGTACAGGTTGGCATCAATGATTCAACCATCTGGAAAAATTCATAGGAAATTACCCTCTCACAATTCCACCAGACACTGAGGATGACCTTGTATTTGAAATGCAAATATTGTAAAACTTTTGATTCACTTGAGTAACAGCTAGTTGATAATCAAGAAAATTGCTTTGTCACTAAAATCATACCTGAATACAATAAAAACTACTGTCTTGGTGATATTTTCTTTATCTTGATTTGTGACAGTTATTCATTCAGTTACAAAAAAAGAAGATTTAATATATTCCACTCATTCTCTGAATATTATCAATAAATGTAGATATCCAGACGATCCAATGAAGTGAAAGCTGATCTCACAAATAATACTATAATACCTGATAGCTTAAAGAAGAAGAAAGAAAATTTCATAAATGATCTTATACTCATTTCTTTTATTGGATCTCAATTGGTTATTGATAACTGCAATGTTATATAATATTTGAATTATGCTGGGTTTTTTTTAACAATATTATCTATCAAGAATATTTTAAAAAATCTTCCCAGTCTTAAAAAAATTTCCCAAGTAATAAAAGTGTTGGGGGACAATTGTCTTCTTTTGCATTTGGTGGGGTGTGTCTTTAAACATCATTTTTCTGCTGATCATATAAGAATTCAATATCTTTTCTCACTTCTTTGTCTCTGTTCTTCAAATAGTAAAGATTGTTTCTCTTTTCATCCCTTCTCGTTAAATGAAGCAGACATGCCTTTTCATTATTGTTCCCTAAACAGTCTCATCATTCAGCAAATGGTGTATTTTGCCTTGGCATTAAAATGTAAAGCACATGTGACAAGTAAAACTTTTTACCATTTTGTAACCCTTTTTATATCCTATTTGTCATGAAACAATGTGAACATTTCATCTGTTGGGACATGTTTGTGTATTCTTGTAATATTTCTTATATGATTTATATGTATGTATTAAATCTACATATGAGCTTATTTTATCTTTTCTTCAGTTTATTCAGTGATAATAATATCATTGAATATACTAATGTTAGTATTGCAACTAAATATCCAATCAGCACCAAATAACCATTACCAATAAGTGGCAATCATTCTGATAGAAGGTTAATAAACATATCAAGAAAATGGTCAGAATCTCAAGATATAAAAAGAGGGTAGAAATCTAGACATGTTTTGATTGATTGGTTGATTTTAATGGCATGTCACCCCATCTAGGGTTATTTCATGCCTAGAGTTTAGGGAATCACATTCTTATATTTACATTTTTTTTTTTTACATATCTGATATCAAATATTCCAAGTAATAAACTCAACCCTGCTAGCAGTTACTGTCTGGGTTGGGGAAGCTCCTTTGGGACTAGGCTATCAACTTTAAACCACCTGACAGAAATTCCAGGTGAGCCCTGAAAGACCTACTAATACTAGTAGGTTGATAAAAATTGCAAAAATAAGATGAAGAAAATTAATAATCAAGAATATTTCATCTAAAAAAATGAACTAACCAAACACATATTTTTATCCTTCCATTACGTAAAACGCTTACCTATACTTACATTTGTTTTCAGAGCAATATGTCTTTCTACAAAATTTTTTTATTATGATACAAATGTCAGAAAGAAAAATTCATTCTGCAGCTATTTGAAGTAACATTGATTTTTCAGAATGAATAAGATTTTCTCTGAAAAATTCAATCTAGGTTAAACGTTTTCTAAATAATCTATTTCACTTACTTAAGTCATGTTTATCCTTGTTTATCTTTCATACATCATTTATAAATTATGTTCAGAAGTGTTTTAGCTTAAATACTTAAGAGCATTGAACATTTTAAAAGAAAATACCTTTATTATTATTGAATCAAAATAACACAATAAATTATCTTGAATTTTTTATTTGTATTCTCAATTATTAATTTTGACAAGTATTTTTTTCATCTTAATTTTAATTTCTTTTCATTGAATCTACAGAGATTGATTAATTTTAATGGTATATCAAACTGTCTAAATTTATTTTATGCCAAGAGATTAGGGAATGACAATCATTGGATGTTTACATTTACATTTGTTAGGTAATTGTTTCTTATGAGTTTATTTTCACTCTACCCAATCAAATGAAATATTTTTTAAACAAATTTATTAAACTCATTGATAAGACAATAACAGGTACTAGCACTTTGGGCTTGAGAGTAATGGCAATGAAGGGGTACTTCACTCTCATCAAACCGCTAGAGATGGAGCTTCAACGGACGCATTCTAATGTCCAACCTAGATGCTGCAATTAGTAAATTGGATTAGATTATTTTGTTCCTCATCTCTAAATATTTATTTTAAATTCACAATCATAATTTATTGATTTACTTTACCAACAAGTCAACCAATCAATTGTTATTTTATCCCAAGAGGTTAGGGAATTGTATTCCTTAAATGTTTGTATTTACATAATTCTTTAGTTGTTTCTTGAGAGTTTTTTATAATAAAGTTATGAACTATCAAGTATTTCTATTTCTAACAGATCTAATTGAACCTTAACATGGACTACTGCTCAAGGTCAGTTCGGACCTGGGAGTAATGTCAATGAATATTTACTCCAAACTCCCCAAATCTCCTGAACTGGAGTCTCACCATCAGACACAGTTTAGAGTCATATCCATTTAAGATAAAAATAGAAAGCTTTTACAAAGATATCAACTATTAAACATCAAGTTTTATACAAATCTAATTTGCTGACAGGAAATAAAAAACAAAAGATTCAATTCAATTGCTTTTATTTGTTTCAAATAAAGAAAAACTTATCATACAAAGCTGATTTCATCTGACCTGCATTATTTACCATTCAACCTTGTTTCTCTTATATTCAGTTAGCAATCAATTTAAATGAAATGCATGCTATATAGAAGAAAGAATCTTATGTGAGGTTTAGAATCAACACATTGCCAGCAGTAAATTACAGCTTGGATAATTAACATCCCCACATCATTTCTTGAAACTTACAATTGTTAATTTATACTTTCTGAGAATATCAGAATAATTGACAAGAAAGATTTGTGGTTTTAATTTCTTTTTCTTACTTTACTTATTTCTTTAAAGTTGATAATTTCTGGACAAGTGAACTTCATTCTAAGTGATTGTGCATTGAATTGGGATCACAGAAGCTGTGTTGGCCTTTATGAAGCTTCAAAATAATACTGTTGACATTTAACATTCTTTTTCTAGCATTTCTACTTGGTTGTAGCACCTCTGAAATTCTTCTTCTTTTGATATGCTGTGAATAAACCTGTGTGATGATATTCATTTTAAAATCTTCCACACTCACAGATCTTACCCTTGAGATGATTTTTCAATTTAGGAAACAAGTCACACACTACTAGATCTGCTATGTATGAAGGGTACTGTACTTGCACAATCCTGTGTTTAAAAAAACTTGTTTAAAAAGTATTAAAACTGGCTTTGTAATTTTTTCAAGATTATCTACCCTTTGTCGTTACATCTAGACATTATTACTTTGTTATATAAGTTACTTAGCAGTAGATATGCCTTCATTTAAATTCTAAAAGTAAAAAAATTAAAGCTCTAGTCTCAATACATTTTGATCATACCTCATGCATATTCATATTCATGATTATAATGATATTGAAATAACTGCAAACATGCTTGCTCATCCCAACAATAAACTGAGAAGTACAACCTAATTTTATCATATATATATATATATATATATATATATTGTCATCCACAGACAGACTGTTTTGTTATATCACAACTCTTCAGTGTGGCTAGACACATAGGACATTTGAAGCTGGGATCAAAACCCGCCCAATTTTACGTTAGACTTAGTATCAGACCGCTCGGCTAATAAGTGTACCACATCAGCTAGGGAATTATAAGGCATTAAGCAGCAGCATTCATTTGTTTGCAATTTATACCTTACCGGATACCAGAGTGCTCAATTCGTTTGAAGAGCTTTTGCATTATGTGGGTGGCAGCTGTAAATTCCTTCACCAGAGTGTGCAACCCTAATGGGGGAGCATATATATTATCATCTACAGACAGACTGTTTCATTGTGTCACAACTCTTCCGTGTGGCTAGACATGTAGGGCGCTTGAAGCTGGGATCGAAACCTGCCCAACTTTATGTTAGACTCAGTATCAGACTGCTCGGCTAACAAGCGTACCACATCAGCTAGGGAATTATAAGGTATTAAGTAGCAGCAGCAGCATTCATTTGTTTAAATTTTATACCTTACTGGATACCAGAGTGCTCAATTCATTCAAAGAGTATTTGTTGAAGACCTCGGAGTGATTTTTCTTTAAGATCTTTAAGTGAAGGTGTTCAAGTCTTCTTGTTATTTTTCTTTTGTCTAGATCAAGGTGGGGGGAGAAAGTGTCCCATACTAAACCAAGTGCTTTCAACAATATCACTAGTCGTTCTCAGGTGTAGAGTTTTATTGTTTGTTGCTGTGAGTTGTGATGAATTTTTATATTTATTTGGAGTATTTTTTAAATAGTATATATTTGGCTCATTTCATCAGAAGAGGTAGTAAGTTTAGTTATTGAATATTAAACAGATTAAACATATCTAAGCCTCACTGACAGAGAAATGAAGACAATAAGGAAAATTAAATTCAATTGTTTTGCTCACAAAATAGAAGTATGAAACATCCAGTGAGAATCAAACTCATTTGCTATGGTTTTTCAGCCAAGCCCATTAACCGTTACACCATGAACTACATTTAGACTTTAATTTTACAATGTGATTTGCAAGAAAATGAATAATACCCTTTTATATTTAAAAAGCTTGTTGTTGAATGTGTCCATTATATTGTTGATGCACAGATGAAACATATCAATCTTGGTGAACATTTTGCAGCAAAATCTGAGTTGCAAATTAGAAGATGTGATTGGCATGTTGAATTCAGAAGGAAGTGATGCATGATGGGAGAAATTGTGGGAACAAACAGAGATGCATCTCTTCTTGTTTTCTTTTTGAGTCTTTGGGAGATTAGTTCAATTGTGCTTTCTTTTATATGGATCTCCCACTATTCAGGGTCACTATGAATTTTACTTGATTTCCCTCTCCATCAAGAATGCCGTTGTCATCATGGATGAGGTGAGTTATTCTTTTCACCATTTATAACACATGCAGTTTGAACAATGTGATGTTATAGCATTTACATCACAAAAGTTTTTTTAAAAATAGAACTTTTCTCATTTTTCTTTAGAGTTAACTTTCCCTTCATGTTTATATCAGAGTAATAGTCTATTTGACTTTTCCTGTTTCAATGCCTGTATATCCTGGGTATGACACAAAACTGTCTCTATTAGTGAGGTTCTAGTTCTGGAGGTCTGTGAAGTCTGGATCCATATCTTCATTGCCTTTACTCAAAAATTCACTCTGGCCTAGCCAAATAGTACCAACTATTGTCTAATCTATGAGTCAAATAAACCTGTTAAAATCATCAATTTTAAACAGGAATACATGAAACTATGTAACTGGACAAACAAATGATTTTTAGTAAAAAGGAAAATCTTAGCTACTTGATACCATATTATTATGTACCAGCAGGGAATACGAGAAACTATCCGTGTGTAAATTATTTGCATAAGTTGATACTTGAAGCTATAAATCAAATAGATCTGTTTGGAGTAATGTTTAAAATCATTTTGAACTAGATTAACACAGGCTCTTAAAACGTTGATATTGCAACTAAGTGATGCCTGCTTAAAATAATTCAAAAGGTACATTTTTGTACTTTATATAATTGTAAACCAAAATTGTTAAACTGACTTTGGCATAAAATAACTCAGCAAAGGTTGACATGCTGTAAAACAACCAACCAACCAACCAACCAACCAACCAATACCAGTTCATAATATTTTATGGATTTATTAACATTCCATTTTTAACTCTTATATATATATATATATATATATATATATATATATATATATAGAGAGAGAGAGAGAGAGAGAGAGAAATAGATATATATTAAGTTAGTTTAGCTGTATCACAAGATCTGAAGTAATGGAAATTTCAGTAATGTTCAAATAGCCCAGATCATAAACCATTGTTGCAAATGCATACGTACTCACACACACACACACACACACATATATATATATATATATATATATATATATATATATTACAGTAAAAACAAAAAAAAATCTGCAAAAATGATTAATGTATTAATCCAACCACTCTCTCCTGGAAGGGATATGACACAAGGTCAATCCATTTTTAAATAGAGTAAGACTGGTTTGATATCAGAGTTTTCCTTCTCTTATACAGGTTACTAAACTAAAGCTAAAGAACTCAGTCTGCCCAATTATTTACCTTTAGCAGGTGGGTGAAGAGATGGATTCCTGCCTTTCCTTAGGACATTATCATGAAGAGAAACACAAACAGCCTCAATCAGGATTTAAACTTGGATTGCCGATTCTGTTTCCTATGATGATAACCTTTACACTGAGTGGGCCTCTCATAAAATGGATGTATTGCTACTTATATGCAGTTTAAAGTCAGTGAAACTGCTTTTATGTCTGATGTGTTTTCTAAATTTGTTTTTGCTATGAAAATATATCTGTCACAGATACTATGCTCTGTTACCATGAAAAGAGCAGAAGTTCAGTTTTATACTAAATTACACCTCTTTGTTTATATGTATATATATATATATATATATATATAAAGTGAAGTAAAGTTGGCGACCGTAGACGAAGGTGACCCAAATGCTCCCTTTTCAATAGCTACTACACTGAGGTGTAGGGGAGGGCACTACTCTTTTCCCTGGATTGCTCCACTTTAAACTTGATCCTTACCTTATAATGCTGAGTGTTAAGCAAGGCAGCATCAAGTACCATTTTTTAAGTCTTTGGTATAACTCAACCTGTGATTGAACCCCAGTCTCCCAGAACACTTTACTCATCAGGCCAATGGCCCGATATACATATATATTAACCGTGTGTATATGACACAAGGTCAATTTTTAAGTGGAGTTTAATAGATTTGAATTCAGAGTTTTCCTTCTCCTAAACTAGTTGCCTCACCAAGGCTGAAGAACCCAGTCTGTCCTACTATTTACCCATAGATGGAAGGAGAATAATTGGATTCATACCTTTCCCAAGGGTGTTAGTGCTATGTGAAATGCAATTAGCCAGGTCAGGATTTGAACTCGTGTTACCGTATCCATTTCCTACGACGATAACCATTACACCACGGGCACCTCCCGTGTATATATTCTTCATATAACAAATATTTTGTATAATGATGTCATAGTGCCGTTATTTTTTAAACCATTTTTATCCATTTATCATGAATGAAGATTTTGAAAGGTCTTCACCTGAATGATTTTCTAAATATTGGGCAGATACTACATAAAGTTTGACAAAAATCTCTCTGAATTCTGCATGTATGAATTCATGTGCATTTTATTTTTAATAAAACAATGATACATGAAGGTGGTTCACCAGTTCTTTTCCTCAGCATCCCATTCAACAATTACTTACCAAGGTCTGTAATACATACAGTGTAATTGTTCTTACCCATCCAAGCTGGCTGATGATGTATAAGGAGGAGTTTTAAATTGAAACTTATCCTTCTTTTAGACTTCTAAGACTTTAGATATCAGTCAGCCTTAGTATTTAGCCCATAGCTGGTGGGAAAAAGGGATGGACTTATGCCTTTCCAAAGGACATTAGAGAGAAGAGAATTCAATTTTGATAGCTTCAGTAAAAATTGAAACTGTTTTCCAATTCCATTTTTTGCCACCTGCATATCTCTCAAAATCAATGTCTAAGGAAATAAAGAACCTTGTTTTCAATCACTTTTTTCCCTTACTTTCAGGAAGTCATTTCACACCTTAAGTTAACCAAACTTTTACCTAACACCTCATAATTATCAGAAAATTCAATAACAGATTAAGCATATTTAGTTTTATATTAAACAGAAATTAATTTTCCTCTCTCTTCATTGTACATATGGTCAATAATATTTACAGTTTTGTCCATAATAAGTATAACCTTTTTTTTTTTTATAAAACAATAATTTTCTAGTTAACCAGATGTACCAGGACTTCATTGCATTCAGCCAACTTATGTTACAAAAATTTACTATTTGATTTTTATTTGTTTTCTTTTACAGTTTCTATTTTCAAGGTATATAGTTTAGAGCTTTATATCCTGATACTTTGATGTCTTTCATGATCTATCCTTATGTTTTTCTAATAACCTTTTTCCCATATATTTGGATGGTATTTTAGATTCAGCTGACAGAGAACAACCTGCATCTGTCACCACATCCCACTGTTGATTGCTTTCTTGAATGGATTTTATGATCCTTTCTATTGTTTCAATTGACAGTTCATTTTTTTAGCCATGCTTCCTTTATATTAGGTGTGCAAACCATTTTTTGAGGTCTGTTCGAACTGTCTTTTAACTGTACACTAATTTGCATGTTTAGACTTCTGCTGGTGTTTGTTTTAGAAATGCCAAGTACAAGATTATTCCATATTTTCCCCTGCAACACTGGATTATTCAATCCTATTTTCCTCAACATGGCTTGGAAAAAAATATACCAATTATTTAAATAATTTAATCTAATTGTTTAATGTAACCAGAATATTCACCTATTAAAAATGTTTTGTGTCTTATCTGGTATTAGTTTATTTTCTGCTAAATGAAAATCTGAGTAAATATCCTCTAAATGTACTAGTTAAATAGTTTTTGCCAGTGGTAATATTTCTTATTCAAATTCATAATGAAATAGAGTGATATTACCAGAGTTAAAAAATTGAGAACATAATGCTAGAGGTTATGTTTCAATGGGTATTTACCACTGAAGAATAAATCTCATTTTGAAATTGAAGTTACACCGATCTTGAGTACATGCTATGATTACATGGGACAAAAAGCACATTTCAATAGACATGAAAATGAATATTCATCACTTAACCAATGTTAGTGTGATGCAGAAAGGTTCAATGCTCTCAGGCAATTGTCAGCAGGATTTTAAAGACATTACATGACGGAACAAATGATATAAGCAGAAAAAAATGTTGGTTGAAAGATTACGTTTCTCCTTGGCGATAGGTACTTAAAAAAGATTTTGGAAGAAAACCACTTTGTCTCCACTCAGTAACTCAACAATTCAGTAATTTATTTACATACAGTTAAATGGTCAAACAGTTCTATTAATAACAATTCCATTTAATATAAGTCATTTGTTTGCACACAGTTTAAATGACCCTATCAGGTGCTTCCACTCTGGATCAGAGTGGACCCGGGAGCAATGACATTGAAGAGGTACTCCACATTTCCCAAAGCACCAGGGCTAGAGCATTGCCATCAGGTTGTTTAATGTCATATCCAGGACACTTGATTGGGGTGGAGTCTTACCCCTCTACAGAGATACAATCAGTGTATTCTACAACCCCAGCTGACTGGGCCTACAAATGGCTTAGGATTCTTCTGCATGTTTGATGGCATCATCACAAGTGCCATGTATTGAAAATTTTGGAAAGCTTTATAGTTCAAACTGCAAAGATATTTTTTTTAGAGAAAATAGAATTTTCTTCGAATACTGCTTGAGACACCTACACATAGTTGGAAGATCATAATATAAACTACATGAATTGGCTAGTCAATAACCCTGATTTAAATCTCATCGAAAATCTCTAGAGTATCATTAAGATGCAGTTAAAATTGTGTCCATTGAGCAATAAAGAAAAGCTAAAAGAATTGAAATTTTGTGGAATGATGTCATGCTTATTGATTGCAAGTGCCTAATTAACTCTATGCCATGACATATAGAAACTGTTATCAAGGCCAAAGGCAGATCGACAAAATATTGATTTAATATCCCTACAGACATGATAATTTTCTTATTTCAAATAGACTATTCTAATTTTTTGTACGTGATAATTTAAAAAAAATGTTAATTACAGAATCTCGTTAACTTAATTTTCAGTATTTCTTAAAACATGAGAAAGTTAAAATCTTGCTATTCATCACACATGATTCAAAAGAAATGGGGGTTTCCCTGTGGTGTAATGGCTCAAGTGCTGGACTGTGGCCTCAAAGTAAGTAAGTTAAAACTCCAGTCATATTATTACAATCACTTTTAGACTAATACACCTGGGAAAAGTATGAACTCCTTCCCCCCCCCACTATGGGTTAAACAGTTCTATTTCAAACAATTCAGTTTAGTATAAGTATAGTTTTTTGTTTATATACAGGTGCTACCACTCCAGGCCAGAGTGGACCTGAGAGCTATGGCAATGAAGGGGCACTCCACATTACCCAAACCTCCAGCATTACTTGAACCTCACCATCCGATTGTTTATTATCATATCCAGGACACTTATTGGGCAGGGGTCTTACCACTCTGCATAGAAGCAGTCTGTGTATTCTCTAGCCATAACCATCTGGGCAATACACAGAGTTAAATGTAAAAACAGTTTTATTTCAAGTAATTCAATTAAGCATAAGTATGCATTTTAAATGTCAAAACGGTTCTATTTCAGGCAGTTCAGTTTAGCATAAGTACATAGTTTAGTTCTATTTGATCCATAGATAGGACCCTATCAGGTGCTATTACTCTGGGTCAGAGTAGACCTGAGAGTGATGGTAATGAAGTGATACTTTGCATTTCTCAAAACTACAGCATTACTGGAACCTCACCATCAGATTGTTTAGAGTCATACTCTTCTGCAGAGAAGCAGTCGGTGTATTCTACAGCTCCAACCAACTGGGATTCAATCCCAGGTCAAATCATATCAAAGACTCAAAAAATGGTATGTGATGTCACTTTACTTAACACTCAGTATTATAGGGTACATATCAAAGGTAAAGTGAACCAATCCAAGGAAAGAAGTAGCACCCTCCCTTACACCTCAGTGTTGTAGCTTATGAAAAGGGAGTCTTCAGGCTGCTCTCAACTATGGCTGCCGATGAGGTGCATACGATAAGTTTCCAGACTTTTTGGTATGGGCATTTAAAATTGTCGTAGACTCTTGAAAATTCACTATGTTATTGCTATACATCTTATGAGATGACTGACCAATTTTTAGGATTTCACGTTCAAATGAACAGCTACAGCAGGAATTGGAATACACCCTACTAAAGCCTGATTGTCACAGCTGGTGAATTTCAAAAATGCAATCTTGACATCAGGACACTTTAGAAGAATGATATGCAATAAAATTCTGTTTTAAACTTGGAAATAATGCTACAGAAACGTATGGAATGCTTCAGACTGCTTTTCGACCATCTGTTTTTGAGTGGCATAAGAGATTCAAGGAAGGCAGGGAGTCTGTGAGGGATGATGAGAGGTGTGGGAGGAGTAAGGAAGTCAATACACCAGAGTTGATTGGCCAAACGGTTAGGGTTAGGGTTACTATGTTAAGGTTTTAAGGGAGTTCAGGAAGAGATTCCTCGGAAGAGGCCAGCACTCTTCAAATTGGGTCAGTGGCATTTCTACAAGGACAATGCATCAGTCTACAACTCCATCCTTGTCACAGACTATTTGAGCAAGATGGGCATCAAGACAGTTCCTCAGCCTCCCTATAGTTCAGACCTTGCTCCCTGTGACTTTTGATTATTCCCTAAGCTCAGAAGCTGTCGTTATGAGACAATTGAGGAGGTGAAAGAGGCTGTGACGAAGGTCATTGACATGCTTACACAAGAGGACTTCCATGGGGCCTTCCAGAATTTGTTAGAATGGTACAACAAGTGTATTGCAGCTGGAGGAGATTACTTTGAAGGGGACTAGAGTTTCATGTGTGTACTATCAATAAAAGTCCCAATACGAAAAAAATTAGGAAACTTATTTAATGATCCTTATTTAATGACATATGAGAAAGTGAAAGACAGAGACAGAGACAGAGAGACAGAGAAATTAATCATTAGAGCATACTTATTTATGGGTGATGTATATATATATATATATATATATATATATTCACTCGCAAAAAATAGGAAGAGAGGGAGAGAGTATATCACTACCTATGATTCCTTGAGCAATTCCTCCAGCACTGCCTCTGCACCATCCTCAGTATCCACTGGAATAATTTTGTTACTAATTTTGAAGTCCTTGAACAACTCCATTGAAGCTATGCTGAATCAGACACGCCTTTAGGATGAGGAATCATTGCCTGCCCAAGATCACACTGTTGGGTGAACTCTCCACTGATCACATCAGCACCAAGGAAGTGATACAATGACTGCTTGAAAAAATCCCTGGGTGCCTATCACATCAACCATTGCTGATGGTCCACCCTAGCTGAGAACCATGTTTGGTATCTTACCACCAGCTATATTGTCTCCTCCTTTGATAACCTAAGCAGGGCCACCATCAAAGACAGAAGGTGTAGGAGGAAGAGTTGCAATACTATGCTATCAAACCCAGACCTGACCTTCTGCTGTAGCTGCTATGATTATGTATGTCCATCAGTATCGACCACTCCTCTTGATCTTTATTCTCAAAGCCAAACCATGATAATGTGAGTGTATATAATCTCACATTCAGATTGTTTATTGTCATACCAGGACACTCATTGGGGGCTTGTACCATTCTGCGGAGGTGCAGTTGGTGTATTCTACAGCTCCAGCCAACTGGGCAATGCTGGATAATAGTTATATTAGAAGAATAAACAAAATTTTAGTAATGTATATATATTTATTTAAATGAAGTTAATACTTGATGGAAATCAATCCAAATTAGCAATAAATAAACAACTTGTAAAGTTATAGTACTGGCAGTCTTTGATAGTACTGCTTAATAATAATGCTTCTATTTAGCAAAGATTAATAATAATGCTTCTATTTAATATTTGATAATAATAGCAAAGATTAATAATAATGCTTCTATTTAGCAAAGATTAATAATAATGCTTCTATTTAATATTTGATAATAATAGCTAAGATTAATAATAATGCTTCTATTTAGCAAAGATTAATAATAATGCTTCTATTTAATATTTGATAATAATAGCTAAGATTAATAATAATGCTTTTATTTAGCAAAGATTAATAATAATGCTTCTATTTAGCAAAGATTAATAATAATGCTTCTATTTAATATTTGATAATAATAGCAAAGATTAATAATAATGCTCCTATTTAGCAAAGATTTACACATACTATCTTATTTAAACTTCCTTTATTATTTAAGAAGGGAGTTGGAAATTGTTGAGATCTTTTAATGGATATTTTCTCTCTTCGATTCGATTACATAAATTTAAAAACAAACAAACAGCAATAAAATGGATAAATAATAACATTTCTAATCTAGCAACATTTTCATTTTATGAACGTCAGGATCAAATCAAGAGTCAATGTTAATTAATTTTCACTCAGAAAAGATTGCTTTCTATGTATAGATGGACTGATAATTACTTACTGACATATCTATCTCCATAGATAGATTAACATAAATAGATACAAACTGATAGAGATTTTGATTAGTTATTTTTATGGCATGTCAACCCTTGTTGGGTTATTTCATGCCAATGTCACATTAATAATTATGGTTTTCAATTGTATATGTTAGAAAAATCTAACTTCAGAATTATTTTAGATGGGTAAAACATTTTGTTTAGTTGTAATATCAATATTTTAAGTGTTAATGTATTAATGTTCTTCAAAATCATTTTCACCATCATCCCAAACAAATCTATTTGAGTTATACCTTTAAATGAATATTTCTGATACAAATAATTTGCTCAGTTAAATAGCTTCAAGTATTCTAATACTAATAATAATCTGTACAAAGTTATATGGTATCAAGTAACTATTTTATTTCTATCTTTTTGTTTGCTGAGTTATATAGTTTCAAGTATGCCTATCTAAAACTAATAATTTTTAAACAGGTCTATTTGGTTTATAGATTGGGCTCTTGCAGGAACTACCACTTGAGGTTAAAGTGAAGCTGCGAATAATGGCAGCTAAAGGATGACTCCATACTCCCCAAGGAGTCCCCATGGCATAGTAGCAGCTGAAGGATGACTCCATACTCCCCAAGGAGTCCCCATGGCATAGTGGCTAACACAATGAACAGTAATATCATAGTAAGCAAGTTTGAACTCCAGTCACACAATAATGTTCACTTTTGGTCTCATGCACTTGGGAAAGGCATGAACCCCTTTATCCCTCCTAGTTATGGGTTAAATAGTATCTGCTGTTTTTCTACAAGGATGGTTTTGGCATTAAATAGACCATAAATGCTGATATGGCAACAAATAAAGAAACTGAAACCATAACATACTTTCCAGAGTTCCAAAATGGGGCCACACCACCAGATGCAGCTGTCATACTCAGGAAACATAAACATCTGCAAAGAGATAACTAGTTAAAACTCATGGTATAATTGACATTTTACAGTTTTCTCTGCATATTAAGAATTTTGATCAATAAAAAATAATTTTAAGTTTGTTATTCTAATAAAAAGCTCACTATAATGTGTCATTTTGCTGGTTTATTTATGAAAATGAGTATTTAATGATATATAGGCATTTAAAAGAAAAAAGCCGACATACACTAATTGTTAAACAAAAATAACATTAACTTTAAGGTTCTTAAAAATGTTAAATGTATTGTCCCATTGGACAATGAGTGAAATGATGAATTTGGTTTGGTTTGGTTTGGTTTGGTTTTCTAGTAAATGAATCATTATTAGTTATTTAATGCCAAATCTATTTTACACATACAAACAGTTCTATTTTAACCAATTCAGTTTAACGTAAGTATAGAATTTAAATGTCAAAATAGTTTTATTTTAAACAATCCAGTTTAGCATAAGTACACTGTTTAGTTCTATTTGACCAATAGATTGGACCCTATCAGCAATGCTAATAAAAGGAATACTCTGCATTCCCCAAATCTCCACTGGAGCCTTGCCATCAGATTGTTTAGTATCATATACAGGACACTTGTTGGAGGTGGGACCTTACAACCTTGCAGAAAGGCAGTCAGTGTATTCTCTAACCTCAGCCAACTGGGCCTGTGAGATGATGAAAGTGTTGTTTAAGAGCTTCTAAAGGGAAACTACATAAAAGTTATGCATTCAATCCTTTTGCCCAGCTTCACCAGAAATAAAGGCAACATTATAAGGGTGAAATAACTAAGCAAGCAAGTTAATTGATACAAGATATTCCAAGGCATGGACAGCAGAATGAGATCAATTTACCTCAGTGTATTAAATAAAGTGTTCAATTTGAAATCGCCTGAAAGTTACTGAAAAAAAACACCTGAGGAAGGCCAGAGTATACAGCAGTCAAAATTTTGATTGGTTGTCTTTTATGGGATATCAACCCTTGTGAGTTATTTCATGCCAAATCCTGATTATATATATATATATATATATATATATATATATATATATATATATATATATGTGTGTGTGTGTGTGTATGTATGTATGTATGTATGTATAAAAGTATTTATGATCCGAGGAAAATAGAATAAAGAGGAACACTTAAATATTGACATATAAAGATATCTTCTAAGAAAAAGATATTTTTTCTCTTCTACCCAGAAACAAGGTAGGAATGCCTACAACATACTCTAAGCACAAATGTAGTATATACATCTGATGAGGGTCATTGTACCAGAAATAAATTTATAATGGAACCACTCAATTGAATTATTTCCATTAAATATATATATATATATATATATATATATATATATATATATATATATATATTTGATTTATAAGTGAATAGATTGTTGGTAGTGTTTTATGGCATGTTAACCCTTGTACGTTATTCAATACCAAATTCTGTTTATATATATATAATTTTTAAGTGAATAGTTTGTAGGCAAATTAATTGTTAAATGAGCCAGACCTCTTTTATTTGCACACAGTTAAATGGTTTCATGTTTTGTTATCTAACATGAATACTTCTATTCGCACACACTTAAATGGTTTCAAGTATAGTAAATAATTAGATTGTTCTATTTGACTATCAGATGGGACCATTATAGGTACGACCACTCTGATTGGGTTGGGTTAGATTTTATGCTATAACAACCATTGTAGGTTAATTAATTCCAAATCCTTTTCATACATATATAAAATATGATTTGTAAACACATTTTATAATTGCTGAGTTGGCTGGAGCTGTAGAATGCACTGACTGCATATCTGCAGAAAGATAAGACCCTCCCCCAAATGAGTGCTCTGGATATGATGCTAAACCATCTGATGATGAGGCTCCAGTAATGCTGGAGCTTTGTGAAATGCAGAGTACTCCTTCATTGCCATCGCTTCCTGGTCTACTCTGGCCTGGAATGGTACTATTTACCAACCCCTCCGCTCGGGCAGGATATGACACAAGGTCAATTTTTAAGCGGAGTTTAACAGGTTTGAATTCAGAGTTTTTCCTTCTCCTAGACTAGTTGCCTAACCATGGCTGAAGAACCTAGTCTGTCCTACTATTTACCCATAGCTGGAGGGAGAATAATTGGATTCATACCTTTCCCAAGGGTATTAGTGCTATGTGAAATGCAATCAGTCTCGTCCAGGATTTGAACTCGTATCGCCGTGTTCATTTCCTACGGCGATAACGACTACACCACGGGCACCTCCTGGAATGGTGGCACTTGATAGGGTCCTATCTATGGATCCAATAGAACTGTTTGACATTTAAACTGAGAGCAAACAAATGACATGCTAAATTGAATTGTTAGAAATAGAATTGTTTGATCTTTTAACAGAGTTTAAATGAATGTATAATATTGAATAGAATTATAACTGAGGAATAGTAATACTTGAAATTCTTTAACTGTAGGCCTAAATTGATATATTGGTATAATATATCAATACTTGGGAATATTCGACTGTGTGCAAACAAAGGATTAATATTGAACAGAATTATAAGAGTTTAGCTATACTTGAAACTATTTAACTGTATGAAAACAAATGATTAATAAATAATTAGTAAATAGAATCATTTGAGTTAAATAAAAATACCATTTAACTGAGAAAAAAAAAAAGCATAGGCTCATTTAAAAATGTTATCAATAAGTTGTTTTTATAAATTGTATGTATTTGATATATATATATATATATATATTGTCATCCACAGCCAGACTGTTTCGTCCTATCAGAACTCTTCAGTGTGGCTAGACACGCAGGATGCTCAAAGCCAGGATCGAAACCCATCCAACTTTATGTTAGACTATATATATGTGTGTGTGTGTGTGTGTGTGTGTGTGTGTGTGTGTGTGTGTGTGTGTGTGTGTGTATACAAACAGGATTTGCCATTAAATAACCTATAATGTTTAATATGCCATAAAACCCAACCAAACCAAACATTTTGTTGATAACATTTTTAAATGAGTCTGAGTTCATTTTTTTTCTTTGTGAATAATTACTAATTGTTTGCACACTTGTATTACTATTGTTTCTCCACAGTTAAATGGTTCTAATTATTGCTATCAAACACTTATAATTCTGTTCAATATTAATCATTTGTTTGCAGACAGGGAAGTGGTTATAATTATTGCAATTCAACACTAACTATTCTATTCAATATTACCCATTGATTTGCTCAGTAAAATGGTTCCAAGTATTGCTATGTATCACAAACAATTTATTTTTTTTAGAGAAATCATTGCCAGTTAGTATTAATTTATTGTTTTAATTTCTTTCCTCTTTATTTCTATTGTAACTTCAAGAATAACAATTTAGATGTTTGTATTTGCCCAGTGACTCTGCTCTTATTTCTTTAACCCATGGGTTAAATATTACCATTACTGTTCTTTTACAAGGATGGCTTGGGCATTAAATAACCCATGAAGGTTGATATGCCATTAAACAAAAGAACTAAACTGAAAGTTCTGAAATGGCAAGCATTGAACTGGATTTTAATTTTTCAAAATATAAAATAGTCACAAGGCCTCATATCAGAAGAATAACGAGGCTGTGGTAGTATGAAAATATTTTTTTTGCCCCCCAAATCCTTCTTATTGAGTGTGCTTAGAAAATAATGATGTTTTCTTCTTTCATTTTTCAAGCTGTTGATACTTAGTGAAAATCAGTTGATCAATGTTAATTTCTCTTTAATCATTCTCACCATCAAACACTGTTCATATCTGATAAGAGTGCACACTTCTAAAAAATATTTTCTACAGTTTGTGAAGTAAATCGGGTCTGTTAATGATTAAATAACTCTCCAGCAAGTAGATGGTTCCTAGTTCACCATGGAATAGGTTCACTGGATAATTTATAAAAGATTGAGATAGAAAAATCTTCCTCATTTATCTAGTCTTAAAGAAGAGAAATTCATTTATAGAGAAGTGGGGGAAGCCTTTTAATTTGGAAGGTTCTAAAAATACAATTTAACAGTTTTCATTTTCTATAGTCTTTTGGATATCCAAAAATGCCTTGTGACATCTAAAACCCTTTTTCATGGATCAAAGACTATGCTAACTTGTCAAATGTTTATGTAATATTGTCTGGAAGTTTGACACAAAATCTGGTTTCATTTTTGACACACTTAACCAGATACATAAAATACTGTTGTTTTTTTTTTCATTTTCAGGCTGGCAATCCTGATAAGAAATTAACTTGCCAATATCAATTTCTCGCCACCAAACTGTTGATTGGATCTGATTTGAGTCCTTTTGTTACATTTTCCACAGTCTGTGAAATGACCTATCAACCAGAACAGAATTCATCTTTCACAGCTTGTCATTAATTCAAAAATGGCTATCATAATCTAAAACCCTATATACAGGATAGAACCTGATATTAATAAGTTGACTTGTTAAATGTTTCTATCACATTGCTCTGAAGCTTGATACACATTTTGATCTTGTGTTTTATTTTCATAACACTCTTCCTCAAAACACTTGCAATAATTCAAGAATACTCAGATGAACTTCAATTCAAAAAGGTAAAATATTAAGTGAAAGTTTTTACTCATGCTCACTGTCAGTAATGATAACTTGATTTTTAATTAGGGTTGCCAACCTAATAAAACAAGAATAAAGCAGTTTTATTACTTTGAAGACCAAACTTTCAAATGTACCCAATATTATAAGATAAGAATTCTTAATTCATTTTTTCCTTTATTTTCAGAATTAGTGGTGAAGATATGTGCGTAATTATCTGAGTGGATGAAAGTTTTGTTTGATAAAACCTATAGGTGATATCATGGCCTATATAAACAGCCAGTTATAAAATGGTAATTTATATTCCTTTTTTAATAACTAGTTATTTAATCAATTTCAATGTCATCTCTTTTTCAAAATCCATATTTGCAATTATTACTAACAATAACTCAGAAGAAATCTGGATAGAGTGATTGATTGTCTTCTTTAATTAATGGCATAACAACCTTCATGGTGTAAGGATTGCACTCCTTACTTTGCTGATACTACTTCTAATAGCATATCAACCTTCATGGTGTAGGGATAGCACTCCTTACCTTGCCGATACAACGTTTAATGGCATATCAACCTTCATGGTGTAGGGATTGCATTCCTTACCTTCCCAATACTACTTCTAATGTCTACAGGTTGGTTTGACCAAACTTTTATATAAAAGCATGTAGAAAAGTCAAACTTACTCTCTCCATCCTTGTCAACCAGAAGCATATACAGGTATATGTGCTTCCTGACAGAAGGGTTCTTGCCCCAACAAACCCCGTGCCATACCATACTTTGACGTAAGTTTTCATAAAACTAATTTCATTATATCAGAATGCTCAACTTATATTAAAGGACTCTTCAACCGCATGATAGGACTTTTCTTTATAATATACTCTCTTACTATTTCAAGTTATTTCTGTACTGAGTCAAGTTTACTTAGGCAATAAACACGTTGTTGTTAATTTGTTATGAATTGTTTTACTTTGTTTAGCATGAGGAAACATAAAAATCATGATACATTTCCTCTGTCACAAGTGTCCAAATTGAGTTCATCACATTTAAATAACTATGGCAGTGATGTTTATTTGTTTGTTTGTTTGTTTGAGTTTTATGGCATATCCACCTTTGTTGGTTATTTAATACCAAATCCATTTTAAATTTAAATAAACTATCTTATTTCAAACAATTCAGTTTAGCATTAGTACAATGTCAATATCAAAAACAATTCTATTTCAAATAATTCAGCTTAGGATAAAAAAATAGTTCCATTTCAAACAATTCAGTTTAGCATAAGTATGTAGAATAATGTCAAAACAGTTCTATTCCAAGCAATTAAACTTACTCTCTCCATCCTTGTTAACCAGAAGCATATACATATTTCCTGACAGAAGGGTTTTTGCCCCAACAAACCCTGTGCCATACCATACTTTGACGTAAGTTTTCATAAAATTAATTTCATTATATTAGAACTTTCAGCTTACACTAAAAGTCTCTTCAACTGCATGATAGGACTTTTCTTTATAATACGAGGATCATTAAATAAGTTTTCAGACTTTTTTTGTATTGGCACCTTTACTGATAGTACACACATGAAACTCTAGTCCCCTTTGAAGTAATCTCCTCCGGCTGCAATGCATTTGTTCTACCATTCCAACAACTTCTGGAAGGCCCCATGGAAGTCCTCTTGTGTGAGCGTGTCAATGACCTTTGTCACAGCCTTTTTCATCTCCTCAATTGTCTCATAATGACAGCCTCTGAGCTTAGGGAATAACCAAAAGTCATAGGGAGCAAGGTCTGGACTAATGGGAGGCTGAGGAACTGTCTTGATGTCCATCTTGCTCAAATAGTCTGTGACAAGGATGGAGTTGTGGACTGGTGCATTGTCCTTATTATACACAAAGAACTCAGACTTTAACACTCTGCATACGGAGACACCTTTATTACACCTCTCTTCTTACACTCGCACATAAACCAATATGGCCGTTCGTTTACTTCCCGTCATCCAATAATGCCTTCTCTTCTCGAGAGTATCAGGGGAGATAATTTGCATACTTAACCGTTCTTCCCCCTTTTTCTTTTCATTTCTGTAGGGCATAAGTTCTGTAAAAGAAAATAAGAAAGTGTAACAACATTAGGCAGAGGACTCTTTCGGCTCAGACATGAACCCCAGGATCTTAAATGAAGACTCTCCTTTCTTTGTCAAGGGTGGGCAATTTGTGTGTTAGTTGGTACCCAAGAGATCTCTGCAATTTCTTCTCCTTCAAGCATCTCTCTCTTTTTTTTCTTTTACTATTTAAATCTTCATCACTGTCACTGGAATCAAAATGAAGCCGTGTGCCATTCATATCGTTTAGTAAAGTTGTATTTGCATCTTTGTTGAAGAAAGAAGAATTGGATTTTATTTCTGTAGCCGAAACAATTACATGAGGGTTTTTCTTGCAAGTTGAACCTGGAATTTTTCCAAGCAATTTCTTCTTTGCAGAATGTTGTGCATGGCAAATAACTTTTGCAACCGAATCCACTTTATTCCAATTCTCTTTCTCATTCATAGTTTCACTCATTTTGTCATCAACTTCAGCATCATATTGTCTATAAGAAATAGATCCTTTTCCTGGAGTACAAATTGTTTCTCTTCTATGAACATCAGGAGATAAAAAGTTGCATTCTAGAGTAGGTAATGATTTCATCCCATTCTTGCAGATTTTTGCTGATGTAGGATTATTGAGATCAACAAGCTGACTCTGCGCTAATGGCTTTCTGTTTGTACACTTGGCTATGATTCTTTCCTTGGGTGCTGCCTTATACAAAGACATTTTAGAAATCCCAGAATTTGAACCACTGGTTTCCGAGACCATATTAAAATTTCCAACAATAGGTTTGGGTTCAGTCTTTTTGTAACGAATGCATAGTTCACATGAATTTGGGAGTGTCTGCAAAATTTTTATAAATTCCGGATCTGTCACTCCTGCATTTTTAACTAAGTCACACAATTTCTTACTATTAGGATGACTAAATTGTCTATGTAACTTTGTTGCAATTTTAATTTTTTTGGCCGTATTTTTAGAAGAGATTTCTTTAATAAAAGGTACGTGTTTGAATTTACGTTTGTGTGGTAGAGGTTTGGTAATAGGAATGTAGTAATTTCCAGACGATGTGCAGCTTAATGGAATTTTCTTTTTTAACATCGTAACAGTGTCATCTTCAAAATTGAGGCAAGTTCCAGCCTTTTTCATAGCATCTTTACTCAGGAGGAGTGGAATGTCTGAGTTCACCACATCTGTGATAATACTGACTTCAATATCAGCGATAACACATGGTAGAATCACCTTGTAGAGTGAGTTCAGTTTATTCCCATCGCCAAATTTAAAGGTTCTCACTCCTTTTCTTTTTACTATTTTTTTCTTTTGTGCATCCGTTAATGTTTCAAGAAAACATTTATACCATTTTGTTCCACAAACGGTGCTGGATGCACCACTATCTAGAACCGCAGAGCCAAGTGTCTTAACCAAAAAAAAGTCTCCACCATTCTTACGTTTTTGCTGACTCATTAAGACCACGTGTGACACGGATAAATCTTCCTCTATTTCGACACCATCTTTCTTCCTGCTACTATAACCATAAGGACAATCATAAGACCAGTGAAACCTGCAGCCACAATTAAAACATACTGTAATGTTACCTGTTAGGTCTCGCGGATTTAACTTCTTTTTGTTCGTGGAGCGTGTTTTATTCTTATATCCCTGTCGTCTTCCAGCGCGGTTTATCTTTTCTCGTGAATTATTTAAACGCGAATCACGTCGATATGAGGAGCGGCCATAATATACTGCAGTAGGGTCCATTTGGTTATCTTCTGTATAGTTAACAATATCTATTTCGGTTTTTTTTTCGACAGGTGAAGTATTGGGTGATGAATCGCTAGAAGAATGTCCATGCATATTCTTCCGTAACTGTTTCGACATGGAAGATAGCGTTAATTCGCTGACTGTAGCTTTGACCAATTTTTCATTATCCAGGGTGATATTGGCACTCTTTAGTGCTCTGAATACAAGTACAGGTTCTTGTAAAAGAATGTTAAAGTCTTTTAATTTGGCGACAAGTCGGCCAAATTCAATCAAAAAATCTTCTAATGACGTCCCAGGCAGTCTCTGATAATTTTCAAATGTTTCATATGCTCGAAAGGCAGACTGGTTTATATCTTCCAGAAAAAGTGCATCCAGTTTTTCATATAACTTTTTCATTCCATCCTCAGAATTAAGAACCGCAATGTCTAATTCCAAAACAGCCTCTCTTGCTGTTCCTTCCAATGACAAAAACACCATGAAGGGTCTTTTCGTTTTATCCAGTAAACTGGCTAGTTCCCATATTAACATTTCCTTCCACCATGTACTGTATTTATCTTTAAGCAATGCGGGTGGAGGAAAATACTTAGAAGCCATAGTGTCTTTTAGCTCTGCTACCATTGTTAAACACAAAGAACTCAGACTGCATACGGAGACGCCTTTATTACAGACCCTCTTCTTACACTCGCACATAAACCAATATGGCCGTTTGTTTACTTCCCGTCATCCAATAATGCCTTCTCTTCTCGAGAGTATCAGGGGAGATAATTTGCATACTTAACAGTCCTGATGGAAATGCCACTGACCCGATTTAAAGAGTGCTGGCCTCTTCCCTACGGATCTCTTCCTGAACTCCCTTAAAACCTCAACATAGTAACCCTAACCCTAACCCTAACTGTTTGACCAATCAACTTTGGTGTATTGACTTCCTTACTCCTCCTACGCCTCTCATCATCCCTCACAGACTCCCTGCCTTCCTTGAATCTCTTATGCCACTCAAAAACTCATGCTTGATTCATGCAAGATGGTCGAAAAGCAGTCTGATGCATTCCATACATTTCTGTGGCATGTACTGTAAGCAACCTGAGGTATGTGTACTTTTCCCAGGCAAATCTTAGTAAATAACAACATTTGATAAGTTAACCACTAAGATCAAATTTAATCCCAGGTAAATGTTTTGAAATGGCACATGGCATTTTTGGATTTCTAACAGACTATGGGAAATTATTCTATTCCTCTTATTTTTTCATTTCTATATTTTGTATATTTTCCACATTTCATTAAAAATATTTCTACAGCAAAAAATTATGTGTAGATTCCTATATTTTAGTTTTTGGTATCAATTTTCATAATATTTTTGGGTTACAGATTTCCTAAAAATGTCCAGAAAAAGTAAAAAATCATACAGTGCTAATCTTCCAGGAAAATGTTGTACACCTGTCACAAAATTTGAAAGACAACCATAATTTATCCCAACATGGTTCCACCTGCAATTATAATAAATTTCATCAAGTCTGACACACTGTTATCTCATTAGAGTGCTTAATGAGAATCAAATTTATTTGTAATAACTTTTAAGAAATTAGCCAATTGCTATTCCTGAGAATCTGCTCAATATTTATTCTGATTAATGTAGTTTGACACAAGGTAGCAATACTGGATCAGATACACCAGACTCAACAAAGATGTCATGTAAGATTAGATTTCAAAGTACTGTTTAATATCTATTATACTATTTGAGTAAGCTTTAACTATAAGGATTTTTAATATTTTATTCCAACATGTATTAACAATGGACAAACTTAGAAATTTGTGATGTATTTATTGATCAACACTCTGATTTGAAGTACCACAAATACTTGTATATCATGCAACTTTCTAAGACCTAAATTTTAGTCTATTAAGGGGTTACACCATATGCAAGATACAACCTTTGTGTTTGTGTGGTACTATAGCTTCACGACACCTAGTTGGCCGCTGGTTTCGTGATTACCACATGTGTCGACTGGTCTTTCTCTGTTTCTTTCCACGCCCACGTTGCTTTCAGATCCGAGGAAAGAGAAGATGGTTGAGGTCCAGTCGATGAAGGTTGGAATTCGTGTTGGAGAGATGAAAAAGTTGCCAAGCAAATTTAAAAAATGACGAAAATAAGGCGTTTGTTATAAACAGTAACAAATGTTTATTTACACAGTTGTTTAGATAATTTTTAGTCAAACACCACAAACTGGGAGTGAAAGTAGTTGACTGGCGGAGTTTTAACTGCAACTAGGCAGTGTCACAATGGCGAATGCAATGGCAACGGATTTGGTTCTTTAAGCGGCGAATTCCTGAACCAACTCAATTTTTCGCTTTGGGTGTCCTCCATTTATGGGCCCGAATCCCGAATAATCAGTTTCTGATTGGTCAGCCAATGGGGACTGCCGACCAATGGCTATCATCGTAACAATCCCCCCGGTTTGCCCCTGATTGGTTTAGACAATCGGCCAATCAGCCACAGTTATTGGGAGGGGCCACAAGGAGCAGTCCCGTGGTTAGCTGACCAATGATTTAGTGATTCAAGGCCTTGTGCCAAACTTGGTGACACCAACCCAAATTGTCCGCTATTTTAAAAATACATCTTTTTGTTTAAAGTTTGAAATCCGATGGCTCTCTTGACAGCTCTTTGCAGTTGTGCGGATGTTTATTTTTTGGTGACAGATTTATAGGTCAACAAGCCCTGATCGGATCTCAAACTTTTTCGTACTTAATCACTTGATATTTATTTTATACACGGTTCTCAAAAAATACTTGGACACCCAAAAATGAATTTATTTTTAATAAAATACTTATTATCATGATTTGATAAAATTAATTAATTTCCTTTAATTAATTTCGCCAGCCAACTCCTTGACACTTAAATGAAAGTGTCATAGTTTGTAAACAGTTAGCCAAAGCTCGTCCAAGGCCAACTGGTATACCTATAACTTCCAACTGCAAAAGTCAACAAATAGTCCAAATTAGTATTGGATGATACACACATATTAAATGAATTAGATGAATAGCAACAAATAACTCAATCATCTCCTGTGTTTATAAATTGACACTTTGGAAGAAAATCCATTAAAATCTCAAGAAAGCAATTTGTGCTCTGTTTTTGTTCAATGAATTATTTTGTGAGGTTATGAAGAGCTTTTGTGAAGTAAAGTAATATAACACTTTAAAGTTTTTGTTGTCTGAAAATAAGTTTTATAAGAATGGTTAAGTTTCAATTTAAAAAGAGAGATTTTGGTGGAGTAAATATTTGAAGTGAATGAGAAATTGACTGATATAATCAATCTAATCTATTCATTGACATCAGAACAGGGAAGTATTCCTGCGTTAAATGGATCGAATCTTACCAAAGAGCAAAATTCATCTTATTATTCATATTTTTCTATGGATGTTTACAAAATGAAAAATTTAATTCATTTTACTGAAATCTAACCATCTATCACTTTGTTCATATTTATCTATATACCAATTTATGTCTTTTCATACTTCTCTCAGTATGTTCATATGTATCCCAGATTATACATATCTCAAATTCTTCATTGTCGTCTCAATCTTTTCATAATTAGAGAATTTCAACCTTAGTACATGTATCTACTATCTATTAGTATTGCCCATAAATAATAAAGCTCCTACACTCTTTTTAAAAAATAAAAAGCTAACTTTCTTCAAAACAAAATATAATAGGACTTTATCATTTCTCATGGAACATTATACAATAAAAACATTATTAGTTATTATTTATACCAAGTCTCTGCAGCATTGAAACTCTTTTACTATGAATGAAATTGAAAAACCAGTTATATATATATATATATATATAATTGGATTGTACTTATTGCTGACTTGCTAAATATTCATATTTTTGATTGAACTGAGGATATTTCACTAAATTCAAATTTTGATTACATTATATAAAGAAAAAAGGTCAGTATTTGATAGTTTATTGTGTTTCTCTCTTCTATGAATTAGTATATCTTGCCAGACATGGTATCAACGATATTATCTACATCAGTACAATACAGAGAATTATTTTCATCACTTACATCAGTCGCAGTTTCTTATGAATAGGATTAAAATCTAAGAATGTATTATTATTACATTTATATGTTTATGCAACATAGAAATAGTTTTTAATATTGATTAAGGATCTTTTAAAACACTATTGTGATTGGAACAATTTTAAACACTTGCTCCAGCCCAAATTGATAGCCATCATAATCTTGAAAGAAAGAAAAAGAAAATAAAGAGTGAGTCAATGATTTTGTCATATTTTGGTAATGTTAGGCACTGGATGGTTTTGCTAAGGTTATAAAGGGGATGAACCAAACTTGACAGTGAGATGCTTAGCTCACTGGTATGTTACTTGCTGCATTTGCCTCTATAACTTCAAATCCACAATCTTAGTCTGACTTGACTTTGACTGATCACCAATGTTCTTGCAACCTGAATGAAATTCCTTCAACCATCTGGTTACTGTACTGAGATCAACTGTGCTTTCACCTTTTGCACAAACTGTTTTAGTTGCTTCCACGGCATTATGGCCCCGTTCAAGCTTGTAAAGAAAGTGTTCCCAAATTGGACAATATTGTAAGTTCATCTGTGAATCTTTCAAACCACTTGTGGAATGTAGCAATGCATACTGTGTCAGCACACCAATTACCATAATACTACTAATCATAGTGGGTAGCTTCAACTGATTTGGTCTTGTAATATACTTACTGCAAAAAAACATGTACCAAAATATTGCAAAACTTTTGACTCACTTTAGGAAATAAATAAAAGATACTGAAATAAGGAAAGATATACAGTGAAAAAGAAATATGTTTCATCAGTTAAAAGTTGCTCAGTTCATTATCATGTCAGAATGTCAAATTATTTTATACTTATTATAAACTTGTTGGGGGTGTCCTCGTGATGTAATGGTTAAAGCGATGGACTGCGGAATCGTAGTACGTGAGTTCGTACTCTAGTTGCACTATTACATTCACTTTCGGGCAAATACCCTTGGGAAAGGTATTGAACCCCTTTATCCTCCCAGCTATGGGTTAAATAGTACCACTACTGTTCTTCTTGGATAATGGCTTTGGCATTAAATTATCTAAAAAAAGGTTGATATGCCATTAAACAAAGAAACCAAACAATAAACTTGTTAAATATTTTATATTTATTTGATTTACAAAGAATATCATCTCATATTTTAGATTCAAAGAAGTCAAATTTGGTTTTGTTTGGTTTGGTTTAATGGCATATCAACCATTATAGGTTATTTAATGTCAAATCTAGTTTATACATATATATTAGATATATATGATTTGTAAGCAAAAGTCAACAAAGTTAAATGGTTCCAATTATTGCTACATATCACTAAAAATTCAATTAAACATTTGTCATTTGTTTACACATAGTTAAATGATCAAACAGCTTTAGTTCAAACAATTCCATTTGGCATGTCATTTGTTTGCATTCAGTTTAAATGTCAAACAGTTCTATTTGACCCATAGATAGGACCCTATCATATGCTACCACTCCCGTTCAGAGTGGACCTGAAAGCTATGACAATGAACAGGTACTCCACATTCTCCAAAGCCCTAGCATTACTGGAGCCTTACCATCAGAATGTTTAGAGTCATATCCAGGACCCTCGTTGTGGGTGGGGGTTGCTCCTCTGCAGAGATGCTGTCGATGTATTCTACAGCCCCAGCAGACTGGGCTCTCAATAAAGTCAGTATTTCTCATTATTTAGCATTATCATTTTTTTTTTCATTTATACAATAGTTTCAATTGTAAACATGAGTCAAATTATTTCTATCAACACTACGCAACACAAATAAAATACAGAAATCATCTGTTCTCTATCATATGAAACACAATAAAACCCTTTCAGATCACAAATAAATGCTACAATTTGCCAAAATTTAAGAAAAATAAAATTTGTTGTGAAAAGACAACAAATAAGAACACATGGTAAAATAGAATAATTTAATGTCAAAATTTTTTTGCTTATGGCAAAAACGTTTAAAACTTTGAGAAACTATTAACAAGTGTTCAACAGGAAAATGGATATTTGCCTTTATATTTTAAAGTTTCATTTATTTTGTCTTTGTGTAGAGATGGTGGTGGGGTTGTAGTTTTAATGAAGCAATTTCTGAAACACAGTAAGCAAAAAAAATTATAGTCATCTGTTTTTGCAAGATTTGGTGAACCAAAAGACAGAAGTTATTCAGATAGTGGCCTCCAGTGAGGTATATATGGGAACGGGAGTAAGTATTCAGTGTTTTTCCCTCCTGATTGGTGTGAATATGAAATAGATAAGACAATGTAATTAATATTTTGCCTCTGGTTCATTTGTTAGATTCCACAAAATTGATAGCAGTACAAAATTGCAATCAAAGAATTTACATATAAAAAAATCAGTAATGACCCTTATTAGAGCATGTATACACACACAAAAACATTCATCCACATACACACGCATTTGTACATAATGTTCCTATATATATATATGCAAAAACACACACACACACACACACATAAATATACACACAGACATAAAACCTCTGTATATACATACACAAAAACATTCATATATTCATATAGTCCAAATAAAAAACATTTTTATATATATATATATATATATATATATATATATATATAAACACTAAAAGAATGTACATATATACATATAAATACACACACATGCACACACACACACACACAAAAACACATTTACATAAATGCAAATACAGACACACACACATATACATAAAGCACACATATACACACACACACACACACACACACACACACACACACACAAAACACATTTACATAAATGTAAATGCACATATTCACACACACACACACACATATACATAAAACACACATATATATGCACACACACACACACACAAAAAAAAACACATTTACATAAATTTAAATGCATGCACATACACACATACGCACACATACATAAAATACACATATGCACACACACACACACTCAAAAAACACATTTACGTAAATGCAAATGCACACATACACACACATATTCATAAAACACACACACACACACACAAGCACACATAAAAAACATATTTACATAAATGCAAATGCCTACACACACACACACACAAGCACATATACATATGTATATATGCAAAGAGAGAAAGAGCATAAATGCAAATGCCTACACACACATATACATAAAGCACACATATATACACACACACGTACACACAAAAACACATTTACATAAATGCAAATGCACACACACATACACACACACATATTCATAAAACACACATATATATATACACACACACGCGCACACAAAAACACATTTACATAAATGCAAATGCACACACACATACACACACATACACACACACATATTCATAAAACACACATATATACACACACACACACATGCGCACACAAAAACATATTTCCATAAATGGAAATGAACACACACACACACACATACACATATACATATACATATGTATATACGCAAAGAGAGAAAGAGCAAGAGAAAGATACTTGTTATAAAAATCATACAAACGTAAATGTACATAAAAAATGTATTGCAATGTTAAAGTGCCAACTTCTTTAAATGGTGGGGAAGAGGCTCTACTTCTTCATTATTTCTCACTGTTCCATTTTCTTACCCTCTTTGATGGAAAGAATAAATATAGTTTTCTTTACTTGTGAGCACAAATCTGAGATGTCTTCTACATTATCAGCCATATAGAACTGGGAGTTAGCCCTTTAAACATTAATTGAAATAACAACAGTAGAAATTTTTATGGTTTGGAAATCTTGGTAACTAAAAGTTAACTAGAGACTTAAAATCTAACTTCTAAATTTGTAATCATATGACTTTAAAATCCCTCAATGAAAACCAAACTCTCAACAGAGCCTAGGGGTTACTACTTGTCAATCAAATTTAATTGACCTTAGCTAGACATAAACCATCAAACTCAAATAGATGGATTAGTTAATTCTCTTTAAAAAATCTACATGTCTTAAATAAAAGATTTTGCTAGTTTACAATTCAATTGTATTAGCTTAATGCATGATCTTTTGCTCAATGTTAGGGAAAACTAAGAAGTGTCTTTGAAGTTTACTGAGTTTTAATTGCTTGGCAAACCAGTGAATATTTTCATTAACAATATTAGGACAATTTTTGAATCCTAAAAACAAGAGTCACATAAAAGTACAATGAAAAAATTGTTTTTGACTTATGATAATTATTAGCAATGATTTATTGCAAGAATCTGATACAAACAAAATTATGGATAGAACCAGAAAAGCTGTCAGGATGTTAGCCAAAATAGAATTTACAAAAAAAAAAAAAAAAAGAAATAAACAGAATAAAATCTCAACGTCTGGTTATGTTCAAAAGGATTTTTTTAATATAAATTTCTGGAAGCAGAACAAACTTTTACTGTGCAATGCTACAGTATATAATTGGCTCAATTGAATGACAATTTTGAACACCCCAGTCAAAACTGAATCTACAGGGAAGTAAGATCTCTCAATATAACATTAAAAGCAAATGGTATCTGGTTATCAAAAGAAGCCAGCAGCCAATAGAAAGATGAGTTGACAGAGTTCAACTTTCTCTTTTAACATGATATACTTGATTTAGCACTCCTGGATCTGATCATGAAGTATTGACAAGAGCAGGAAAATGTCGCTCACCTGGGGTGGAATAAGGTGTGAGGTGTTTTCTGATCCCCAGTTTATATATCATGAGATTTAGTGATTTGGCCTCTGTCTCTTTTTTCTCTTTTGTAGGCTAAAGTGTGAATGCAGAATGAAAAACCAAAGATCCCAAAAGAAATTGTTCCTCAAAGAACTAAGAAGCTACCATGCGATGTCTGTTGGCCATTTCTTACTGATTCTATGGCCTCAGTGATTAAATGGTTGGTTAGTTGATTATTGTTTTATTGTTAGTTGATTGGTATTTTATGACATTGTAACTCATGTGAGTTATTTGATACTAAATACTGTTTATACATATATATATATATATATATATATATATGATTTATAAGCAAATAGTTTATTAGTAATTTCATTTCTAAATGAGTTATTACAGTTATATAGTTACAAATAATTCAATCTAACACTAATAATTCTGTTTAATACTAATTATTTACCTACCCACAGTTTAACTGTTTTGAACTATTGCTATTTAACATTTGTAATTCTATTTATCAAGTATTCCTATGTAATATAAATAATTTGCTCATTGCTGTATGGTTTTAATTAACTAATAATCCTTAGTAAATAACTGAACAGTTCTCTTTGACCTATAGATGAGATCCCCTAACAGGTGCTACCAATCTGGTTCAGAGTAGACCTTAGAATAATGGCACTGAAGGGGTACTCCACATTCCTTAAAGCTTCGAGACAAGAGCCTCACCATCAGATGCAGTTTAGTGTCATACCTAGGATACTCAATAGCCTCAGTCATCGGGACAAGCAACTGAATGGATATGATAAAATAATTCAAGGTCCTACCCAAATAATTGAGTTGTGTTTTTGTATGTTTCCCTCCTCGGCCAACAAATAGTTCTCACCAACATAGCAACCACCACTTACCATGCTATAGACATTCATTTGGGTGACAACATGAGAGACATTTATTTGGTGATGACATGACAAACATTAATTTAAGTGACAATGCTACACAGTCTTTAACATCTCAGTCTAAATGCAGTGAAAGTTTTTCCCACTCTTCTGAGGGATTCAAAAAGAATTATTTAATAATGATTCCAGGAATGTGAATTTAATTTCTTAGAAGCAAGGAAGTCAACTGTTGATGTTGTTGCATGACAATACCATTTTTATGTTGCAAATGTGACTGAAAATAATCATAGAATTAGAAATTCTTCTATATTCAGCACATTCTTCAAGACCTTTCATCAATAAATTTATTTGGTTTCATAAAATATTCTTTGTATGATTAATAGTTCTAACAAGTTCAGTTCAAAATTTTCTTTGAAGACTTCATCAATGCAAAACTGGAATTGTTCTTTGATAAATAAATTTACAATTTACATGCAAGTTTGTGTTTGTTCATAGAAAATCAGAGAAATTTTCTTCAAGACTTAATTGTGAAACTATAAATTTATATTGATAAAATATTTTATATGCAAAATGTTGGAAAATTCTGTCTCAATCAAATATGGATTTATCTGTACATATGTATTTACCCAAATCCTCCACTTTGTGACACAAGGTCAATTTTTAAGCAGAGTAAAGCTGATTTGATTTGAAAGTTTTCCTTCTAAACCGGGTGCCTAACCAAGGCTAAAGAACCCAGAATGTTTTACTATTTACCTATAGAAAGGAGAAGAAAATATGGATTCTTACTTTTCCCCAAGGAAATTTGTATGAAGTGAAACAGCCTGGTTACTGATTTCATTTACTTTGGCAATAGTGATTATTTTAAGCATTTATATGTGTATGTGTAACTGACCTGAAAAGAATTCTTGTCCAGTTGGCAGCAAACTGTGGAAGTGATTGAACTAGATGCATGTAAGGGCATCGGAAAGTATGACTTGCAGTCAGTTACAACAGACAGCTGGAATCCCAAGTATGTGAACAAGTTGGCCTGTTGAGTCCTCTGCACACATATAACAGCACGATACATAAATCTTGATTGGAGACATGTTCATTTTCTGACAAGAAGTAACAATAATCATCATATATATATATATATATCGGTTGCATTTCCATATTATCTAAACATATGGCTGATAAAGATGAAAAAAGTAAATCTCACATAATAAAATGGGATATTGCGAAGTAAAAGCCTAAACATATAAAGGAGAATATAATAATTGCAGATTATGTCTGGGGGGAAAATTACGTATTCTGGAATATGTTTTGCCAAAATAGTAAATTGATTTCAAGTATAATCAGATTAATGTTTCAGCAATAAATAACCCACAAAGAGTTGAAAGGCTGCTTATTAGACAAGCAAGAAGTCACCCAAATCAATAATAAGGATAATGGCATTATACACAGTTTTATATAAATCATCTATTTTTGTCTTCATCCCAAAATCCTTCTCAAGAAATTCTTTACAGGAAGTTAACTATTTCAATCAGAAAAAATATAGTTCTACTAAAACTGTCCCATAATAGTACATTTGTATAAAAATTTCATACACGGGATGTATCAACTATGATGGGACAGAGGTAATATTTCCTTTTTTACCTTATTTTATTCTAGTGTTGCAACCTAATCAACTGGGGCAGTAGAATACACCTACTGCATCTCTGCAGAGGAGTAAGACACCCCGAACGAGTGTCCTGGATATGACACTAAACAATCTGATGGTGAGGCTCCAGTAATGCTGGATATTTAAGCAATGTTGGGTACTCCTTCATTGCCATTGCTTCCAGGTCCACTCTGACCTGGAATGGTAGGATATGATAGGGTCCTATCTATGGGTCAAATAGAACTGTTTGACATTTAAACTGAGTGTAAATAAATGCTACATTAAATTGTTTGAACTAGAACTGTTTGATCATTTAATCATGTGTAAACAAATAACTGATGTTTAATTGAATTGTTGGTGATACATAGCAATACTGGGAACTACTTAATATTGTTGACTTATGTTTTCAAATCATATAAATCTAATATATATGAATAAACCTGGATCTACCTACCATGGTTGATATGCCATAAAACCAAAGTAAACCATCTATTGTGTTGATTCCTTAATTGTGTATTCCCTAATTTTTTTATCTGGGAAAATATCAAGTTCAACTACTTCTGTCCAAGACAATAGTTTGCAAATAAGCATATAAACTTAATATACTATATAACAATTAGTATATAAACTCAATATACTATATGTACCAACTTTTATGGCACATATTCAAAAATTGTAATTAAGTTTGATTTTACGATGCTGTGTTGGTTCATTCCATGATGTTGTACTTAATAACTTACAGTTAATCAGGCACCTTTAGTGGTGCCATGGTTTGCAAGCTTGACTAGGAGACCTTCACAGGTGAGTTCAAATCTCATTGGGTGCCCCATTCATATGGCCTTTGACTACATCTAAGCAAAAAGCTTAGTAAATTACAGCTTTCTTACAGTTAATGGGAGAAAAAAAAATCTTTCTAGTATAACTTTAATAAGATTACAAAGAGGAAAGTGACATTTTAGCAGTAATCTTAATAGTTACAACTCATTTCAGAATTTCATACAATATTTATTGAAAGTTTAACCTTTGCATCATTCCCTGCTATTACTTTTGTATCAACAGCATTCTTTTTCAAATTCCTGAAGATTATGGGCACTTTATAACTTTGAAGTGAGAGTTATGAAATGCAATCATGTTGATTCTGCTTAATGGATGCACCAGATGGACTCTAATTAAGTGTATAGAGAAAAAGCTTGACAGGAATTGCACAAGAATGCTAAGAGATATATTGAATAAATCCCGGAAGCAACATCCCACAAAGCAGCAGCACAGTCACCTACCCCACTCCATTTTTAAAACATTCTAAATAAGATAGACAAGACATGTGGGACACAGCTGGAGAAGTAAGGATGAACTCATAAGTGATGTTCTCCTATGGACTCTTTTACATGGATAGACAAATGTTGGACAACCAACAAGAACTT
>OY757920.1:48766018-49036018 GCA_963585895.1 Sepioteuthis lessoniana | reverse complement strand
GATTAAAGCAGTCCAAGCTATGGAAGGTACCTACTGTGGTTAGTAGTTTCATGGTTATTGGTGAACTGACACATTGCTTCACTGTGTGTGTGATTTGGAAACTGCACAGATGAACATGCAGTTTAATCTAATTCAGCATCTCAGTTCAATGTAGTTCATTACTTTCATTATCTTAGCAAGAGCACTTGGAGATGCTGGATTGTGCCTCACATTATCAAACTGTTGCAAAACTTTTGACTAACCCTAGGAATAAAATATAAAATGTATCATTGTATATTCCATGTGTTAAATTTCAAAACTGAACAAGCAAAATGGTAAAATTCTGAAGAGAACAAACAACTTCTGAAATAGTTCTATTATCATATGTCAATGGTGTTAGTAACATTTTTAGTGAAGTCTGTGGATGTTCCATCCCTCTTGCAATTAAAAAACGTAATATATATAGGCATGGATTTGAGTTCTAGTTTGATTGTATCTTTTATGCAAGGCATAAGATATTTTAGACTTCGCCATGCCTATATTTAGTGTAATATATTAGAATATCTTGGGCTCAAGTATTTTGTGTGTTTGATAAATTTTAACTGTAAAGCAAGAAATTGTCTATTAACCTCAAAAAAGACCTCAGTATGTTTATCAGCGATAATGATAAAACTTCTAAACTTGATCAAAGAAAATGAAGCCAAAGCGTGATAGTGAAGATATTGTTGCAAATATGCTTTATTTGTATGAAATAAAAAGCTATTTAAATGGTTTTTTACATTTTTCTTAGAATTGTGAAAATGCTCAATATCTAAATTGATTTTCTTTAAATACATTCAAATGTTGATATTAATAAATGTTGTTTGGGTTGAGAATTAAAATTTTCTTTTTTTTGTTTATATATATATATATATATATTTATTCACACACACAGTGGTGGTTGTAGTACAGAGGCTGCTAGGCTTCTAACCCTACCCATCAAACAAAAATAACAAATAATGTATCTCTTCTATTAAAATGTTGCATTAAACAAAAAAAAAAGAGATATGAAGCTAAACTAATTTTTAATGTTTGTAATAGTGACAAAGATTAATATAAGTTCTGGTAATCAATAGTAAAAGGTTGTTTAGGTAAATTTTGAGACTGCAAAACATGCAGCCTTGAATACTAACTTACTTGAAGTCACTTGCTACTTGTTGATATTGACACTCTCGCTAAAATATGCATCAAATTCATGTAACAACCAATTTGATCAGTAAATTCTTCATCCATTAATAAATGGAGGATCGTTAAAATGTGCGAGTCAGAAGTTACATATTTATAATTATCTTTACTTCCATAAAAATATTATGATCTGCCATAAAATATCTGAAATGAAGGTTACAGAAACAGCAAACCATGACCATAAAGTGATGGGATTTTACCCATTAAGAATAAACTGAAATCAATATCTGCAGTGTAAGGAAAAATAAGTGTTACTGTAACACAAGACGTGACGAGAGAAAAGAAACAAGACAACAATTTGGTTGAAAGAAAAAGGGTTTATATTTAGTGAAAGAGATAAAGTAAAGAAGAAAAGAAAAATAATTGCAAAAAGAGGTGTTTTCAGCAGACTTGACGATAGCTTTTGTCTTGGTAACAGTTCTTTCAGTTTCATGTATTAGGTTGACAAGAAAGTTCTTGCGGTTTTTAACTTTTAAATTCAGATGAACATATCTCGACTCAAAACAAAAATTTATTGATTGAAATAAGCACCATCAGAATCAACACACTTTTGCCAACGCAAAACAAGTGTATTTATGCCAATAACGTAAAAATCTTGCGTTCTGGTGGCGATGAAGTTGCTGAAGGCGTTTTTGATATTGCTTAGGTTTTTGAAGCATTTCTCGCACAGAAAGTTGTCAAGATACTCGAAAAAGTGATAGTAAGTAGGTGAGAGGTCTGGTGGGTATGGCGGATGAGATAGAGTTTCGTACCCCAATTCGTTCAACTTCTGCAGGGCCAGTTTAGTAACGTACGGTCAGGCATTGTCATGGAGGAGAATTGGGCCTTTTCTCTTGACTAATGCTGGGTGTTGTTGTCGAAGTTTCTGGTGTATTTCATCGATTTGTTGACAGTACTTCACCGCAGTAATGGTTTCGCTTGCATTCAAAAAACTGTAATGGATGAGACCGGTCGCAGACCACCAAACAGTCAGCATGACCTTCTTTTGGTGCAACTCTGGCTTCGGGAAGTGTCGTGGAGTTTCGTCGGCGTCTAACCACTGAGCTGAGCATCGCCGGTTGTCGTAAAGAACCCACTTTTCATTGCAAGTCACAACCCGGTCGAGAAACGGATCGTTCTTGTGTAAAAGAAGGGAAGATGACACTTCATAACGACGTTTCTTTTGATTGTCGTTCAATTCATGGGGTACCCATTTATCAAGTTTTTTTTATCTTTCCAATCTCTCTCAAGTGGTTGGAAATTGTCGTATACGTTACGTCTAATTCAGAAGCAAATTCTCGAACAGTTGTGCGTGGATTGGCTTCGACTAAGGCTGTTAATTGATCGTTGTCAACATCCGATGACTGACCACTACGCTCATCATCTTCAAGACTCTCGTCGCCGCCACGAAATTTCTTAAACCACCATTGTGCTGTGCGTTCAGTAGTGGTTCCTGGGCCAAACGCTTCGTTGATATTGCGAGCTTTTTCAGCAGCTTTTCAGCCTAGCTTGAATTGAAATAAGAAAAATGTGCGAATTTGCTTTTTTTCCATCTTGTATTCAACGTTCTAAAAAGAAGACATAATTGTTTTAAAACGATTGTAATTTAAACGATTAGATAGATCGAAAAACGCTCTTTAAAATGATATATAAAGTGAAGGTATTATAAAAAAAAAAATTATTTGAAAATACATCATTTGAAATCAAAATTAAAAATTCCACAAGAACTTTCTTGTCAACCTAATAGCTATGTGAAATGCAGACTGCCTTATTCAGGAGTGGAACTCAGGTCGGCGTGTCCATTTCCTACAACAGTAACCATTACACTATGAGGGTGAGTGTATATATATATATATATATATATATATATATATATATATATATATATATATATATATATATATATATATATATATATATATATATATATATATATATATATATGAAGGAATTATGTAAAAAACAAAATTGGGTTATGTGTTTGTTTATTTAATATCTAGTATAATATTTTGCTTATATATAAGTGTCATAAGATAAAGATTTGGAAAGAATAATTTTTTATTTATATTATTTTACTTCACACACAACTGTGCTATCTTTGAACCTTCTGATTTCATAGATAAAATAAAAATAATGAGTAGAATTTTGAACAATATCCGTTCTGACAATTGAAAAGATTTTTAATAATAAGTGCTCCTTGATATGTTTGTATGACAACCTCATAAATAGTTTCATTTTTCAGCATTCTTTTAAAAAATTATTCATTTCTTCAAATCATTACCTGATGAAGCTCCAGTTACACATGATATTAAATAAATGGTTTTCACATCAGAATTCTTCTATTCTGTTGGACATTTTATTCAATATATATTTTAAACATGTATACATGTGTATTTGTGCATGTGTATACATGGATAAGGGAAAAAAAATGTACAATTCAGTTTTAGTGTAAACAGAGGCTGAGTGCCAATGGCCCAGGAGACCTGGGTTCAATCCCAGGTCGAGTCATACCAAAGACTTTAAAAATGGAACTTGATATCACCTTGCTTAACACTCAGCATTATAAGGTACGGTTCAAGGGTAAAGTGGAGCAATCCTGGGAATGGAGTAGCGCCCTCCCCTACACCTTGGTGTAGTAGCTATCGAAAAGGGAGCCTTCGGATCACCCTCGACTATGGTCGCTAACTTTTTACTATATAGATATTATTAAATCATATAATCTACATATCATTTATGTTGGGGAGAGAGAAAGTTTGGTTTGGTTTGATTTGGCTTGGTTTTATGGCATATCAACCATTGTAGGTTATTTAATGCCAAATCCATTTTTGTACATATAAACAGTTCTATTTCAAACAGTTCAGTCTAGCTTAGTTACAGTTTTTTGTTTACACATTGTTAAATGTCTAAACAGTTCTATTTCAGACAGTTCAGTTTAGCATAAGTACAGTTTCAATATCAAAAACAGTTCTATTTCAAATAATTCAGTTTAGCATACGTACACAGTTTAAATGTCAAAACAGTTTTATCTCAGGCATTTCAGTTTAATATAAGTACATAGTTTAAATGTCAAAACAGCCCGATCTCAACCAACACAGTTTAGTTCTATTTGACCCATAGATAGAACCCAATCAAGTGCTACCACTCCGGGTCAGAGTGTACTTGGGAGTAATGGCAATAAAGGGGTACTCTGCATTCCCCAAAACTCCAGCATTACTGGAGTCTCAACATTAGATTGTTTTGTGTCATATCCAGGACACTCATTGCAGTGTTTTACTCCTCTGCTGAGAAGCAGTCGGTTTATTCTATAGCCCCAGCTGATAGGGCAGAGAGAGAAAGAGATTGTACAATTTGCCAATATATATATTTATTTGAGAGATAAAGGAGATAATGAGATTAAGATTGGACAATTTACCACACACTCTTATGAAGGAATTAACGGTTGTCATTCACGTAATGTAAAGCTCTTAAAACAAATTGAGCACCCCGATAGCCGTTAGCGTAAATATAAACAAAGGAAAATTAATACATGTGTTAAAATTCCTTCGCTTAGCTAGAGACTGTTGTTGGCTGTGAGGTATGTTATCAGGCTGAGATAAAGTTCGCCAAGTTTCAATCCCAGCTTGAAGCATCTTCCATGTCTAGCTACACTGATTAGTTGTGATACAATAAAACAGTCTGTCAGTGGATGTCAACATATATATATATATATATATCATAACAGTGTTGGTTGTCACTATTTCACTTTATGGGTTTGTGGCAGACCAAATGCAGTATAATTTGGAGAGTGCTCAATATCTGTGATAGAGCTATAATAATAATAATAATAAGTAAATGTATATTAGTTTTTACATATATTTGATAGCATGGAAGCTTGTCTGCAACCACAGGTTTCATGCCATCTTATAAACGTCAGTCATCAGGCTGAGAATGAAAGATATTTGAGAAATCAAAAGATCAAAAAATAAAGTCAAAAGAACGTTAGGATTGTGTACAACACTTTATGTGTGCATGTGTGTCAGTGTGTGCGTATGTGTCTGTGTGTGTTTGGAGGCTGCCTTCTCCTGAGAAGTGGGCCTCACTAAGAGCAGCAATGTCAACATTTAATCTAGACAGTTCATGCGCAATCAGAGCTGAGCGACGTTCAGGCGAGTTGCTGTGAGCTGTGTCAAGAATAGTTCTGATGCTCCAGCATGCAACTTTCAGTATTTTTGCACCCTTGTTTTAGTGTTTTTGGACTGCTTGGGAATGCCTGTTGACCACGGCAAACCAACTGGGAGAAGAGAGACTAGAGGAGCCTAGAAAAGGTTAGGACACTTTTTCTAGGCTCCTCTCCTTGTGGAGCAAACAGTGCTGTCTTTAAAGAGGGCTGCTTGGTCGTTCAGGGTGATGTTGTCATCTCAGGTCAACATCAGAAAACCAATATCTTGAACCATCTGCATGCAGGATGGGAACTGCAGCCTCCAGTGACATCTTTCACCGGCCATTTCATCCCTTTCCCATTGCTACAGGGCTTAGAAGTGTTGGTGGTGTTGCAGACATGGACTTATCCTTTGAGTCTGTGCCATGAACTTTTCTAGGAGAGTGCAGTGTATGCAGTACTGGCCCCACCCTTAACACCCATGATTCACCTGTCATGGTCTAGCAAACTGGGGCGGTGACAGCAAGGTCCTTTGGTTGTAGGTTTTATGTCAGACTGTCCTTGTCCTAGATAGATTGCTTTGCCAAGGGTGTTGAGCTCCATTTGCTCCTGGTATTTAATAGCTATTAGACCCATAGCTGGCTCCCTAAACAGATACTATCCCCTGAGTGAATCTGGGAGCAATGGTAATTAAGGGGTCACTCCACTCACCCAAAATTCTGGAACTCCCAAATCGGAGCCTTACCACTGGTTGCAGTTTAACTTCTTACGCAGGAGTCAATGGAATCAATTCCACTCTCTGGTAATTAGAGTCATAGAGACAGTGTCCGCGAACAAATTTGATAAAACTGCAAGACAAGGATCCCTCAGGTGGTCTTGATACACGCTTGGATACCAACCCAAGTATTTCTTTGTCCCCATGTAATGTGCTTAATGGTCATAAAGCAAGAAGCTTCTTCCACCCTTTGACAGGTTTTGATTTTTGTCCTGCTGAGTGTCTAGCCATCCTCCTGACCAGAGAACTTGGTGAGGGTACCAGTTTAGTTGCCGATGACCTGACTATGAAACAGGCAGTACAGGATTATATAATACCCATAGCACTATGAGTGACCTGGCACACACACACACACACACACACACATATATATATATATATATAAATTTATAATGCAGTTTGCTATATCTATAAATAAAGATTGCTCAATATTGGTGATAGAGAACATATACATCTTGATCTAATGAAGGTATAGGTGAGAAACAATCAGTCGCTAAATACCATTGATACTGTGTCAATGCTATCCAAAATTAAATCTATATATATATATATATATACACACACACACACATATATATATATATATAAACACACACATACATTCATACAGTTAAGGATATATATGTGCTTATGAGAAAAATATGTTGTGTATTCTAAATATTTTGTATATATATATATATATATATATATATATATATATATATATATATATAAAGTGTGGGAAGAGGAATTTTGCACACCTAATATTTGTTGCTTAGAATAAATGCTTTTTGAGTATGAGGCTTTGGAAATACTCATGTGCTAAAAGATTCAAATTCAAATTCTAACACATACATTAATAAATATACAAGTTGAAATGTTTTGTATTTATCAATGTATTTTTTATATACTTTTCAAAAAAGAAAATGTTTTCTTAATTATCAGATAATCGTTTTCTGTTAATTTCAACTTTTATTCAAATTAGAATTAAATTAACAAATCAATAAAAATCAACTTGATATTTTTCTTTTTTGAATTTTACTTGCTGTGAAGAAAATTTTGAAAACTTTTTAGTTTTAATTTGAAATGGTTTTGATCATGCTAGATTGATAGTCTTGGCATTTATGGCATCCTTTTCTCAGATAACTAAACTAAATGAAAATGTATATCAATAATAAATAATTGTAATTTTTTAAAGTTAAGTTCTGTAAAGTTTATCATGCAGCATCGACCGGTAGATTTTGTTTTTATTAAGATTAATCATCGACAAGGTTAAATTTGCCCCAACTCTTTCTTGAAAAGAAATGATAATTCTTAAAACTATAAAAGAAATAATTTTTCTTGTGATTCTTACAAAAATGATTTTCCTTAATGAGATTATTACAGACCTTTATTATAGACACATTATTTATTATAGACACATTATTTATTATAGACACATTATTTATATTATAGACACATTATATTATGACACATTATTTCTTTACAGACCTTTATTATAGACACATTATTTATTATAGACACATTATTTATTATAGACACATTATTTATATTATAGACACATTATATTATGACACATTATTTCTTTACAGACCTTTATTATAGACACATTATTTATTATAGACACATTATTTATATTATAGACACATTATATTATGACACATTATTTCTTTACAGACCTTTATTATAGACACATTATTTATTATAGACACATTATTTATATTATAGACACATTATATTATGACACATTATTTCTTTACAGACCTTTATTATAGACACATTATTTATTATAGACACATTATTTATAGACACATTATTTATATTATAGACACATTGTATTATGACACATTATTTATTATAGACACATTATTTATAGACACATTATTTATATTATAGACACATTATATTATGACACATTATTTCTTTACAGACCTTTATTCCAAGACTTATTTTATTTATATATCAAAAGTCTATCTATGACTGCACTACATTATTCATATTATTATTAATGTCATTTAGCTTTGTCTTTTGTTTTCATTGTTATAATAGCAGATATATTGAAACTTTGGCAATTTTAAGACATTATTTTAAACTGGGCCTGGAAACTTCCCACAGAATTCTGGAATTGGAAGAAAAGGAAGTAATATCTGACTGAACAGACAAATACTTAAGTATTTTATTGGCGGAAAGATGTCCCTTGAAATAAAGCCCAGAAGTATGCATTTGCACAAAACCTTTTACCATTAGCAGGTGTCACAAGGTCAATTTTTGAGCAAAGTAAAGTTAGTTTGAATTCAGAGTTTTCCTTTTTAACTGGTTGCCAAACCAAGGATAAAGAGCCCAGTATGTCCTACAGTTTACCCATAGCTGGTGAGAGGAAACAGATGGATTCATGACTTCCTCAAGATCATTTGCATGAACTGAAATGTAAACAGCTTCATTCAGGATTTGAACTCAAGTTAATGATATAATTTCCCACAATCATAACCATTATGCTAAATCTAGAAGTAAACAACCATCACTCTTTGATTATGATTAAGGTAGAACACATAATAACACATAATAACACATAATAACATGTAATAACACATAATAACACATAAGAACAGGTAATAACTGACACAAAAACTTTTGGAAAAGAGATAATAAAAAATATCATGTAACGCAATAGATAAAAAAATACACAGAGGTATTCTTATGAGGTTTCTCATAAATTCTCAATTTATTAAGATCTGAACATAATAAGGTGAGTCAAAAGTTTTGCAATATTTTGGTGACATGAAGCACAATTAGGCAGCTCTGAATGTTTTTATAGAAGCCATAAAGATAATGAACTACACTGCATTGTGTGTTGAAAGGCTTATCTCATACTCACTGAGATCTACTTGCTGGATTTGCTTCTATATCTTGGAGCATAGCCTCAAAATCCATGTTTTAGGACTATCTAACCTTGCCTGATCATCTAGCTTCTTACGAACTGAGTGAAATTTCTTGAACCATCTAGTTATCATACTGTGATCAATTGTGTATTCACCTTTCATGTATCAAATGTTTTTAGTTGTTTCTGTTGCACTATGGCCTAGTTCAAACTTTTGAAATCTAAGAAGTTCTTGAATAACACTAGCATGTTCATCTATGTTGCTTTCAAATCCAACATGCTGTAAAGCAATGCACTTGTCACCACATCAATTACTACAATCCTATCAACCACAGTGGATACCTTCCACAGCTTTAATTGCTTTGGGTACATGACACAAATGCCACAAACTAGTAAGTACTAAAAAATTGCAGAACTTTTGACTCACATTAGTACTTTTGATACACCCTAATATAAGTGGCCTCAAACTGAAAATACTCTAATGAGATGGAGATTGACATTCGAATCTTTAAAAATAAAATCGGCTAATTAAGGAATAATATTTAGCACAAAAATCAATAAGTGTGCCTTTGTTATGTTTTTGTACTGACTTCTCCCATAACCAATATTTTCAAGACAAGAAATCACAGAAAGTTTAGTCAACCGTTCAATAGAAATAAATAAAAAGAAAATATAATGCCATCAAGGTTTGAAGTTTTTATACAAAGGCATAATTGAAGAACCTGATGTTGTCCTCTATGGTTTGGAACTTGGTATGTTTTTCTAGTTTAATTCAGTTTGACTTGGACTGCAGTATTCTTGGATTTAAGGATTATGTCTTTGTACAGAATTTTTTTATAAACAGTTTGATTTGATCTGAGATAGACATTTCTGAAAATAAATTTCTGCCAAATAAATTTCATACAAATTGTGCATATTTGGTCTGTCCAGAAAGTACCTAGACATTTTTTAATGAAAAGAACAGCTTACCTAGGGCAATTGGGCTTTAGTCTCCTTTAAAGTATTCCTCTTGGAACCTTGTCCTTTACGCCATTCAAAAGTGTCTCTAAAGTCCCTACAGTTATTATACAATAGCTTGGGCTATGAGGGTTAACCTACAGAAAGCCAGAAAACACATTAGCAATCCTGACTGACAGTCAGGATCATAAGGTAATACCAAGCAATGAAAATTGATCAGTGGAAATAAGGATTTGTAAAGTAGCCAGCTATATGTGCATTGTTTAATAGGTGTCATACAACAGGAAGAAAACAGACAACTAAGTTTGACTTTTGGCAGTTGTGTTTGTGATAACTGTTGGATTGTTTGAATTTAAACCAGCCCCAAAGATACAATGCTTCCCAGTTTAGTGTTTGATAAGGATTTCTTCCTTCTTCCAGAGTGATGGTCACAAAATCTGCATGAATGAAACAGCAAAAAAAGGGAGGGTAATAAAAAATTAACAATGTGTTTGTCTACTACTTTCATCATTATCCAACCCCTCTGCTACAGGTAAAATGCAACAAGAAGGTAATTTTTCTGTGGAATTAGGGAGGCTTTCCTTGACCTAGATTTGTTGCAGTACCATGGCAAAAGAGATCAGTCTACCCTACTATTAATCATAAGGGAAGAGATAAATTAATGTATTTTCTAGTGGAATTAGATTGAAGTAATAAGTAAACAACTTAATCAAAGATTTGAACTAATGTTGTCAACTCTATTCCCGATTACAATGAATATTGTTTTGGATCAAGTGACAAGTTGACACTGGACAATGCCTCATCAGGATTGTCATCAGCTGCTTTTTTTTCTACTTAATCTCACTTGATGAACAAATTTACTCAAATTTACTCTTCATTTCTCTTTTAGTAAATTCACCTTGGATCCACTTAGATTATCCATGCAAGATCAAGTCAACAAAATCTCAAATAAAAAAAAATCAATCTCCATTATTTTCTTTATGATTTTGCTTTTATGTTATCTGTCAAAAAAGGATCTGTCCAAACAATGTTTATGAAAAAATAGCTTGCTTAACTCAATGGCTCCACTGTCCTTTTCAAAGTGCTCCTCATCAAACTTTACTTACTAATAACATTATATACTTTTTTAAACTGCAAATTTCTCTTTTGAGAACACTATCAACTGTTTTGTCATTTTTTAAAAAAAGTCTCATTGATGGCATTTCAACTGATTTTAGTGGGTTGGGGTAGTTGACAGAACTGATTAATAACTGGTTTTGCCCCCCCCCAGCTCAATGAGACATGAAAAATCTACTTGGTCATTGGGAATGGTCATAATGGTGCCTCACTACTAACTGAGTAACTCTACAGGTCTGCTGATGCCCTGCAGAGGAAGTTCCTCTGACTATTTACAAAATTATAGGAGTACAACTGGTTGTCAAGATGGCTGGATTCATTTATGAACAGCCCTTGCCTGTAGATATCTATAAGAGAAAATGTCATTATTATGAATACCTGAGAAGTAGAATGAAGAATTGGTAAACAGACATTAAATGTTAGACATGGATGATTTGGAAGACATGCAAACCGATTGTCTTCAGTATAATTCAAATTTATGCCAAACAAATGGGTTATTCACTCAACCATAATGTAAGTATCTACTTATTCAATCCTAAAGAATAGTAGAATGTACAAGTTTAGCTTATGGCTGTTTCTAAAGTCCCAGAGTGGGGCATGAGTTGAGATTTTGCTTCAAGCAATTTAGTTGCTCAGTCTTAGAGTAAATTATTTGGAAGGAAGCAGAATTTTATCTAAACTTGCAGGATGGTGAAACAGAAGAGATTGCCAGAAGTTAAACAATAACAGTTGCTTTTGCTTATTGATAAATTAAGTTTAAAGGTTGTTCCTGAACAGACTTGATCATTCTGAGTATCACCCATGACTTTCATTGTGTCACACTGTAAGCAAATGGTACTCGGGTGTGACTAAATAAGTTATTATAAAAGCCAGTAATCAAAAGAGAGTCTGTTTATAAGTGAACTTGATCATTCTCAATATAATTAATGCATTGGTTGATGTTAGGATGATATTTAGTCAAGGCCACCACTCACCAAGGTCCAATATTAACATTTGTATATCCATGATAAACTAACACTGAATAAAAAGAATGAAAGGCAAGATAAGCTCATTTAAAACACACATAATATACATACAAGAAGTATTGATAAGAATACACAAACATGTTTCCACAGATAAAATATACATATATTGTTCAATGAACTAGCAGTATATGAAAGGAGTACACAATGGTAAAAATATATTGGAGAATACAATGAATTATTACTGAATCATGGCAAGGCAACTGACAACACCTCTACTGTTCAAAGAACAGAGACAAAGAGAACATATTCATTGTTCAGAGAACAGAACAAAAAGAAATCAAGACAGATTCTAAGATTGCCATGAAGTGTCTAATGGACACACATATTTTTCAAAGGAGACATTTATTCTCTCCTTTGATTGTAATAACTTGTATAGTGAAACATTGTAAGTGAATGGTGCTTGGATGTGAATTAATGTTATTAAAAAAATGCTTGCACCCAGATGAGAGATAATTTGAAAAAGTTCAACATCTTATCTAGTGAGTGACATATAAAAAGATATGCTTCATCTATCACCTTAGACTAAAAACATCAGTTAATCAGGACTTGCCAAAGTCACTCAACTTAATCAGTCATGTAAGTGGTGATAGAGGAGCTAACTGGCCGGATGACTACACATTGCAAGGTTGAGGAATGAACTCCAATAAAAGAAGCTGGGTTTCTTGATTTTCTGTCTTTAGGGGCTGCAGACATAAGGAGACTAACATTCATGTTGATGGAGAGTGATTGAACCATTCCAAGATAGAAAAAAAGGTAATTCCTGCAAGAATGAGGAAATTACTCCGCATAGTGTGTTCCTTATTCATTTCCTCATACTTCCATGCCCTTGAAAACTGAATGGAAGGAATTACACAGGTCTTAAAACTTATGGTGATTTTTATTTTTTTTCTCTTCCCTCATTAGATAATTGTTTATCATTGACATAACAATCATTGGTGACAATGCAACAATAGGAAATCTGAACTTAAGGAAAAAATGAACCTTTATTCAGTAGACAAATGAAAATACATAAAATGAGTGGATTCAAAAATAAATTCAACAAGTTAATTCTCCACAAAGACACTTGTATACAATTCAATAATATCTGAATCACATTCTCTTTATATTTCATTAGTGTGTATAATGAATCAAATATTTATTCTGTGTTTGTAAAGATGAACATGAATATGCACATTCTTATAATTTTATATACATTCAACCATAAATGAAACAGATGAACATACATGATAATATGCTTAGCATAACTTATTTTCATAGGAAATGGAATTGGTGACCCAAGTTCAAATCATGGATGAGGTAACTTGAATTTTCCTTTGTGTTAATGACCTCATAAATAGCATGAATCTATATATTTCCCCTCCAGCTATGTATGTATAAATAGTTTGTCAGACAGGGTTATTGAGCCTTGATTAGGCAACTAGTCTAGAAAAAGGAAAACTGAACTCAAACCAGCTTTCCTCAACTTAAAAATTAACTTTTAAAGACTTTTGTAAAATTAAAGTTTTCAATTTTTTTTCTATTATTAAAATTTTAAAATCTTTATTTTACAATTAAAATTTTTCAATTTTTATTCTGTTATTAAAACCTTTATCTTGAAAAAATTCACAAAAATTTCTAGAACCCAAATAACTTACAATTTCTTTCTCCCACCTTTTTCTCCTGCATCTGTTCTTTTGCCATGTAATCATTTTTTTGGCATTGTATGCAAAATGCTAAGAATCTATTCACCCTTCTTCATCTTTTCTATTTACAAATCTCATCTGATTGTATATTTTTTGGTGAAAATTCATGAAACGAATAGTAATGAGACTGCCATGAAGAGGAGAGTTAACATTCATTCATTTAGGGTTTTATCCTGTTCTACTGGCCACTGTTGAGCACTTTCCTGATTTAAAAAAAAATTTTTTTAAACAATTTATTTATTCTACAATGTATAAAGTACTGTACAAAAACTGTTATGGCGACCTATCTACATGATAATGAACTCTTCCTCCTTTATAAATACCAACCCTATTCACTCTCGGAGAGACTTCCTCCCAGCAGTCGAACCTGACAGTTTTCAGACAGACACTTCTACCTGTTGTACTAACACTTTTATTTTGTATATATGTTCTGTTCTTCAATACACTTGTTCCATCTATTTTCTCTTCTTCCATCTCTTCGTTCTAGCCCTTTAACAGGCCACAACAAAAAGAAAAACAGACAATGAAAAAACTGAATCAAGCAAAAAGTTATGGTTTTCTAAATAGAACATTCTCGGAAAAAAAAAGGAAATTTCAAAAAAAATTTTTTTCCTTGATTTGATATAACTTGTGATTAGTCCTTTGCTTATAACTTTTTTTTAATCTCAGGGAACTTTGATAACAATAAACAAGGAAAATAATCCTTTTCCATGTGTCTAAGACATTGAAGTTTCATTGAATTTAGATGCAATAATAAGAAAGGGTTAATTTTTTTCACTAATATTGTATACAACACATCTTATACATAAGATGTGGTATGTAACAGGCAGTGCTTCATTAATGCAAAAAGGAAATTTTAAAAAAAGATAAAGATGAAAAAAACTGATTAAAATATACACTCAAATATATTGCATACTAAGCAGGCTATCATTAATGAAAAAAAAAAGCCTCTGATCAAAATATATGGTCAGATGTATAAGAAGCAGTGTGGAATCAAACAAAATTATTGATTGTCAGATCCTATTTTCTTCTAAAAGGCAATTTTTACTGCATTGATAGTTGTTTTTGATTAGCAACACAATTCAGTATCAAAGTCATTTCATAAGCACTGGTGTGAAAATCAAAAACTAATTACTATTTATTCATATAAATGATTGGTAAAATAAAAATTACTAAGAGTTAATTCATCACTTGTAGGCTTAAAAGATTGAGTATTGGTCATATTGAAATACAATTATCTTGTGTTGTGGCAGTAGATATTTTTACAGCAATTGTTGAATTCAAGTGAAAGCTGGAAGGCATTTTTATCATCAAGTGAAAAAATTGGCATTAGTTTCATTCTAGATGAATAAAAAAAAAAAACAGAGAGAGGATTTTAGATAGTTATACAAATATTTTTTAACATTTACTATTCTTATTTTTAGTGCCTTTTATTGAGCACAATACTCTTAACTAAAACCTACAATATGTCAACTGTATTCCCTGGCAATGGGTAAGAACCTCATAAAAATAGGGTGTCCTTGATATGGCACTAAACTATATCTACTTCTAAAGATCCGGAGATTATGAGGTCACCTCTTCATTGCCAATACTCCAAAGTTTACTCTGACCTAGGTCTGATCTATTAAAGTACCTGTTAGGGTTCCATCTGAGGATAAATTAGATATGTTTTAGATATTGAAGTGCATACCCTTTTAAAATGATTGTGAAGAATTTTGTACCGTATATAATTGGAAACTGTGATTGTTAAAATTACTTGGGTATAAAATAATCTAGCAAGGATTGACATCTCCTAAACAACTAAGCAATGCTCTTGGTTGATAAACTCTTCATAATAATTTTTATCTTGTTTTTTAAAGATTTATTTGTTGAAGATCCTATTAACCTTGTGATGTAAGAGGAAAAGTGAATCTAAAAATTAGTAATAAAATAATAGATTGGCTGAATCTTTTATTTGGCAAAAAAAGGGTAGATTATTTAAAAAGAATTAAACCACAATGCTCAAGAGCAGGATTGGTGTGTCTTGCTGAAATCATCAGAGTTTTATTGATATATGTTAACCACTGAAGTCATTTGAGAGGTAGGTTCTCATTGAAGGATTTCATAGTCATCTAACTATGAATTTTACAAGTTGGACCTTTGATTTTAACTTTTTAATTAATAGGCCTGAAGTAGATAAGACTCACAGATCAACAAAAATTGTACAGTCATAATTTCTATCAACATTCAAAGGGTTAGCTTCTGGTTTGCATGGCTGGAGTTTGGAGTTATTCGGTAAAGAAATAAAAGAATGTGTGAATGCTAGAGATGTCTTCATGTTTATTCTTCTCAGTCCAAAGAAGAGGAAATAGGAAGAAGATGGAACAACCATCATCTGAAGAACTGATGACTATACAACAATAGTAATAATGAACAATTTATCAATCCAGCATTACAAGAGAAAAATAACAGCAAAAAAAAAATAATGCTGATAATGAACAGCATTGGTATAAAAAGACAGAATAAAATAAAATAATACTGATAATGAAATATGTATATCAATCCAATGTTGTGATAAAGAGCAACAATTATGAGCCGATGTAAAACTAGTCATGATAATAGTAATAATGAATTGTGTTCTGAGGAAAAGCAATAAAAAGAGAGAGTAGAATTAATATGAAAAAAATAATACTGATAATAAAGCATCTTATGATAAAAAACAGCAATAAGATAGAGTAAAACTAATTAATAATAATTACTATTATTCATGAATGTGTTAGTAGTTCAAGATCATATTTACCCAATGATGTTACAAGAAACAAAGTAAGTTGATTTAAAACAAGTTATAAGATAATATAAATAATGAATGATGTATCAATACAATATTATTAGAAAAAACAACAATATGATGGTATAACCTTGTGGGGTTATTTAATGCTAAAGTCTTTTTTAAAAGAATTCAATGGTTTCCAGGGTGTTAAAGAAAACAAGTACTCTAAAAGCCTGCACCTCGCAAAGGGTAACACACTCCCCATATCACTGTTGGCATAACTAAGTTAAAGGTGATCCATCAGTTCACCTAAATGGGTTGCACCATCACATCAGAAGCCAAGATGGACAAAATAATCAAGAAGTCTAGTTAAAGGGAACAGTGCATTTGGCAGATTTTATAAACCTGTGTGGTATAAAAAAACACCTAAAGTATGACACAGTTGAGTTACTAATTCCTGTGTATGGCATGAGTGAGGGAGAGGCTCTCTGTGATTAGATATACTAATCATGTGATGAGCCCAGAAGTCTTGGCACAAAAATCCAAAATCTAGTCAGACAGATTCCACCAGATGTTTCATGAAGAGGGGATGTTAAAAGCTCTCAGAAAGACAACCCTAAGATACCAGATGTCTTCTTCAGCACACTGGTAAATCCCTTAAACTCAACTTTATGCACAGGGAGGACTGTATATTGTTATTAATAGTTTCATGTGTTGAATAATAAATTGTTAGAATTAAACGAAGTTTTATTTCATTTATTTGTTGCTGTTAGCATTAGAATAAATGCTATACTAACACAATAATTTGATTTTTGCGCCAAGACTTCTGGGCTCATCACGTGATTAGTATATCCAATCACTTCATACACAGGAATTACCATTTTACTAACCCAACAACACAAAGATCAGCACATATAGAGCCATAGTCTTTGTCACCCTCCTATATGGCTCAGAGTTGTGGGTTTCTTATTTTCACCACCAGTTAATCCTTGAGCAGTCCTGCCTGGGCTGTTTCTGCATCATCCTTATGGCAGTAAATTCATCACCAATATTGAATTCCTTGAACAGGTGAAGATCGCCAGTATTCAGGACATACTACTGAAGTCCTAGTAATACTGAGTGGGATACATCTCCAGGGTGAGGAATAAACGCCTTTCCAGGATTACTCTGTGGGATGATCTCTCTGGCCACCATGACAAAGAAGCAATACAAGGACTATTTGACAAAATCTCTTGCTGCCTGTCACATTGACTATCCATATTTACCAACCCCTTCGCTCGGGTAGGATATGACACAAGGTCAATTTTTAAGTGGAGTTTAACAGGTTTGAATTCAGAGTTTTCCTTCTCCTAGACTAGTTGCCTCACCAAGACTGAAGAACCCAGTCAGTCCTACTATTTATCCATAGCTGGAGGGAGAATAATTGGATTCATACCTTTTCCAAGGGTATTAGTGCTATGTGAAATGCAATTAGCTTAGTCCAGGATTTGAACTCGTGTCGACGTGTCCATTTTCCATGACGATAACCATTACACCACGGGCACCTCACATTGACTATCACTGATGGTGCACCCCAACCAACTGAGAACCATGATGCCTAGTGTTTCACCACCAACCATATTGGTCTTCTTCTTTCAAAGCACCTAGAATAAAAAGCACAGGAGAAAGAACCATAACACTACATCACCAAACCCTGACCAGACTTGTATAGGCTTTATCAGCCACAAAAGTACCTGCAGCCAACAGAGATCACCCACTTCTTGATCTTTGTTTACAAAGCCAAGCCATAATAATCATGATAATCATTTGTATACATTATTGCATCAACCAATTATTAATGCAAATAATTAGCACAGAAATTAATGGTTTCAAGTATTCCAATCTAATACAGATCTATCTAATCCATTGAGAGGACCCAAACAGGTATAATTACTTTGAGTCAGAACAGACCTGGGAGTGATGGCAGTGAAAGACTGACTACAAACTCTTAAGACCTCAAGAACTGGAGTCTCACCATTAGATGTAACTAAGTATGATACACAGGACACCCCCTTTTTAGGAGGAGTGTTTTCCATCTGTAGGGAATGCAGTTGATGTATTCTAAGCCTCATCGACATGATGATAAATGGTATAAAACTAGTAATAAAATAAATTTGATAAAAAACTGTACGATCCTCTATATTGTGATAAAAAGAAATGATAATAAGATAAATAAAATCTAGTTATAAGATGATAGTGATAATAAAAAATGTCTATCCATTGTATTGCAATAAAAGCTGATTTAAAACTAGTAATAAGATGCTATTACTGTAGGAATACTAGAAATAATTATCTATCTTAGATAATTTACATGTTTGTTATGGACTTGTTGGATGATATATGACAGTCCTAGAAACATCTTTTTGACCTCTTTTTGGATCTTTTCTTTGAACAGTAGAGACTTTGCCTTTGACTCTGCAGGGAATAGTAAAGCTATCTGGCAACATTACCTATTCTCATTAAATAAGCCTTATTCCTTTTTTTGTACCCATTCCTTGGAAAACAGTATGTATATATTTTTATCTGTTGGGTCTCATTTACATATTCTTTCTTTTAATACTACTAGTATCTATATTGAACATATCAAATGTTATTGTTTGTGGTTTCCTTTTATTGTGTTTGGTGTTAGTATATCACAGATATACTAAAGCTGATACTGGTTCTTGTTAAATGAGGACTTGACTCAATGTCTTCTTTTAGACCAGTTCCTATACCAAGGTTAAAGTGCCCAGACTATCCTACTTTTTATCCAAAGCTGAGGAGTGGAATAATATAATTCATACTATTGTTTTATTTTATTTGTTTAATGGCATATCAACCTTCATAGGTTATTCAATGTCGAACCTATTCTCATAGAGGGACAGTTGTGTTAGTATTTAACACAGAGCTGTGGGAAATAAGAGTGTTCATACCTTCCCCAAGGAGATTTGTCTGAAAGTGAACACAGTCATGTAACTGGAGTTGAAAATTGCTTACTACAATGCTAGAGTCCAGCACATTTGCCAGGTAGCTACAGGTACTCCCCCACCCCCAATTCATACCATTCTGAAAGGTATTAGCATCATGTGAAATGTAAACAGCTTTATTCAGGATTTGAACTCATGTCTCCAGATCCATTTCTAATGATAATAACCTTTACACCACAACCAACTCCTTGGATGGCTGCGGATTTCCAAATATAAAGGTTTGCTTATAAGTGGGAGGCTACAAAATTTACAAGATGAACTCTAGTATTAATTCATTAATGAATAAACATAGGAAATTTTATTGAAATTTGATAATTATGTGATTTCTGGTGAATTTTGAAAATCTTCGTCTAGCTTTTGTTTACAAATTATGCACACATGATTGAAGTTCCCTTAAAAGATTAATTTTATCTTACTATTATTTTAATGCAGGAAAAGCCACATAGCTCTTTTTACATAAGATATCAAGATTTAAGAGAGTAACCAATAATTATTATCCAATGAAACATATCGTATGCTTGGCAGCAGCCAATTTATTTCCTTGTGGAGTGTCGACTGTATGAACTTATTGAGGGCTGCAAAATTGCAGCCTTAAACCTTGGCAAATAAAGCATGCTCCATTACAATACAAATTAGGCTTTATTATTTGCCATCATTTTTTTCTTGATCATTATATATTTGCTATACAGGCCTCAGATTGCTATTCCTTACTGAATGGACTTTCCCAGCAAAGAATTTACATAGCTTTTATATCTAACATGCCATGTTTTTTTAGAATTTGCTGAAGCTAAGGTTTGGTTTGGTTTCTTTGTTTACTAGCATATCAACCTTTGTAGGTTATTTAATGCCAAAGCCATATTCCTAGAAGAACAATAGTGGTACTATTTAACCCATAGCTGGGAGGATAAGGGGGTTCATACCTTTCCGAAGGGTATTTGCCCGAAAGTGAACGTAATAGCGCGACTGGACTACAAACTCGCTTACTATGATTTTGCAGTCCATTGCTTTAACCATTACACCACAAGGACAACCCTATTGCAGCTAAATTCAACTTAAATTAATGATTTGCTCACCTTTTTATCTTCATACTAATGAAAAATAACAATTCATGTAGTTTACATTATGTCTTAAAACACAAAATTTACGCAGTATTTAGAGTAAATATGTGGACATCTTCCCACAAAAAGGTAACAAGCATGAGGCAAAACCAAGTTCAGATTAGAAGAAACATTATCACAAATAAACATATTTCAATGAATATTTATCTGTAATGGTGTAAAACAGATTAATTTGGAATATTGATACAACTTACTTTTGACCACCCTGCCAGGAATATGGTGAGGCATGTAGCTTGAAAAAAAGTTTATTATATAGTTCTTGTATATAATATGTACCCCTAAATTTTTGGTTGGAAAATTTGGAAAAATAGCACATCTTATATTCAAATAATTACAAAATAGGAAAAAAATTTCAATTATGAATATATCAAAAATAGTTTTGAAAGTTTAAAAACACTGAGGAGTCTTATTTGCAAGAAATGCTTAACTTTTTTCCTTGTGGTCTATTGTCTACCTATACCTTAGAGAGAACTGCCACTGTGCATGTTATACACAAATAATAATGATAATCAGATAGATTATCTGGAAATTTTGTAAGGAACTTTGAGGATGATTCCCCCTCATTTATCAACCTTTGCTCATTTTTTTTATATCATTATTATCCCAATACTTATTGATATTCAATCAACTAAAATCTTTTGTAAAATTTTTTCCTGATTTGTTTTCTTATATTACTCACTGGTCCCATCACCTGGTGGTGGGGGCGCTATTCATGTCTTAAGTAAGAATAGCCTGACAAAGCCCATCCCTCTCCAGGTCTTCAATTGGTTGAAATTCAGAGTTTTCCTTTTACTAGACAATTTGCCATACCAAGGTTAAAAAGCCAGTCAACCCTAAAATTTACCTATAGATAGAGAGAGAATAGCAGGGTCCTTACCTTTCTTAAAAGTATTAACACTATGTGAAATACAAACAGCCTTGATCAGGTTTTGAACTTAAGTAGGGAAGTCTAAGATAACCATTATACCATTAGCACTTCCTATTTCTTCTTTATGAATATATTTAAATTTTGGATCAAAAATAAAAATAGGAACTAATGCCACAGATTCTTTTTATTGAACATACAAAGGCTGGGAGCAAAAGTGATCAGGTTCACTTATAAACTGACCCTAAAATAATTTTTTATTCTTACCATTGTAGGCACAGAATGAATGCTTAATTCATATATGTACAAAGCAAGGAAATATAAAGAGAAGATGAATTAGATATTAGCAGACTGCATACAAGTGTCTGTGAAGAGATTCTTTCTTTTTAATCTTCTCATTTTATGTATTAGTGTTTGTCTACTGAACCAGGGTTCATCTTTTCCTTAAGTTCAGATTCATATGAAAGTTATTTTTGACACTGAGAATGATCAAGTTCACTTATAAACAGACGCCCCACAGATAATAATTTTTCAAAAATCTCATTTTATGTATTTATGTCTGTCTATGGAACCAAGGTTCATTTTTTCCTTAATTTCAGATTCCTATGAAAATCATAACTGATACTGATAATGATCAAGTCTGCTTGTTCATGAACAACCTTCAAACTAATTTATCAATATGTAAAAGCAATTGTTATTATTTATCTTCTTGCTAACCTTTTCTCTTCCGAACAAATCTATATTCATTTTATGTTTTTGTGCTCAATAATAAACTCAAGAGTGAATTGGACATGAAATATCATTAATGGCAATTTTCTTTAAATCTTTCAGTTTTTTCATGTAATTTATTTTTAAAAGATCAAATTAAACAACTGATATGTAATGAGCCAATCTGAGTATAATGATATGATCTTAAGTCAATAGTGAATGCTGAAACTAAAATGCTAGTGGATAAGGGTTACACTTCAAGTCTGGTAATTGAAAAGAAAATGGGAAATGAAGGGCTGGATGGTTATTAATTGAAAGACTGACACATGACTACAGAGAAAGAGATGGAGACCTAAATTCATTCAATTACAGTTTATTAATGGCATGTCAATCCACCCAGTGTTATTTTATTAAGTAATTCATTGTATATTCATAGATTATTTTTTCTGTTGTTGTTTCTTAAGAGTTTTTTTCACACAGTCTTATCAAGCTGTAATAATTTTCAAGCAGATCTATTTGACTCATATATAGGACCCTAACAGGTATTACGAATCCAAGTGAGAGTGAAAACAGGAGTAATAGCAATGAAGGAGTACTCAATACTTCCCTGATTTCAAGAACTTGAGCTTTACCATCAGATGTAGTTTAGTACCATACCCAGGACACTCCTTTGAGTGGGTGGTCTCAGCTCTCTGCAGTCAGCATATTCTAAGCTCCTCTGACAGGAAAAAACATTCAGTTGGAATTGAGACACTAATTGAAACTATCCTAGTTGGTTGGGGCTGTACAATACACCAACCATATTTCTGCAAAGTGGGTAAGAGCCCTTCCCCCAAATGAATGTCCTGTATATGACATTAAACCACTTGATGGTGAGGGTTCAGTCCTGGAGCTTTGGGGAATGCAGAGTACCCCATCATTGCCATTGTTCCCAGGTCCACTGACCCACAATAGTAGCACCTGATAGGGTCCTATTTATGGCTCAAATAGAACTGTTTGAGATTTAAACTGTGAGCAAACAAATGACTTAAGCTAAACTGAATTGTTAGAAATAGAACTGTTTGATCATTTAACTGTGTAAACAAATAATTGATGTTTAATTGAATTGTTAGAGATACATAGCAATACTTGGAACCATTTTACTGTGTGCAAACAAATGATTAATATTGAATTGAATTATAAGTATTGTATATCAGTTGTTGAAACCATTTAACTGTGTAAAAACAATTGCAATCCAAGTGTGTAAACAAATTTGTTCTAATTCATTTAAAAATAAAATTACTAATAAACTCATTTCTTATGTATCATATAAATATTTAAATATGAAAAGAAATTCTTCCTGTGACAAAGCAACACTTAAAACCACTTAGCTGTGTGAAAACAAATGATTAATAGTATATAGAATTATTTGTATTAGACAGAAATACTTGAACCTACTTAACAGTGTGGAAAAATTTAGCTCAGGCTCATTTAGAAATGTTATCATCAAAATGTTCATGAATCATATCTAATATCTATGTATAAACAGGATTTGGTATTAAATAACTGACAAGGGTTGATATGCCATAAAACTGAACCAAACAAAACAAACTGAAACATCTACATAAATGAGGTTTAATGTTTAGAAGCCATTTTTTAAGAACTTCCACAGAAATGAAGATGTTGTTTCTCCTCTATTAGAAATGATGGTAAGAAGCCCACAAATTAAGCCAGCCTAATCTAATCAAGACAACATCTTGATAAATTTGGGTATCTTAATAATAAAATCTGTCAGTCAGTTTCTTTTGTTATTCTGAATCAAGTTATAGTCTTGGGATATACCAAAAAATATAACACAACTTCTTCAAAAGCAAGGAATGGTATTTGGAAACTATGAGATAAGAGGATGAAAATAATTCAAAGAAATTCTTCAACATTAGCCAAAAATGTGACTGTCATGATTGAGAAAGAAGGTGAAATAGGGAGATAGTAAAAAAGGTAGACTTATATGAACTCAACCCCTCCACCATAAGATGGATTAGATACACTGTCAATTTTTGAGCATAATACAGCTGATTTAAATTCAGTTTTCCTTCTAAACTGATGGCCAAACTAAGAATGATTGATTTTAATGGCATGTCAACCAATGCAGAGTTATTTTATGTCTAAAGGTTTGGGAATTCCATTCATTGAACCTTTTTTTAATATTTTTTATGTCATAATTTCTTTAGAGTTATTTTAAAAAAAATATAATTATGTGGTTTCAACTAAGTAATAATAATCCTTAGTAAACAATTATAGCTTCAAGTAACTTTTCTTAATAAAAAAATTCACAGTTACCTAGTATCATGTGTTCGTGTCTAATACTAATTATTTTTGAATAGATCTGTTTGACCCCTAGATGGGATCCTTACAGGTATGACCACTCTGAGTCAGTGTGGACTTGCAAGTAATGGCAATGAAGGAACACTCTATACTCCCTAAATTTCCAGAACTAGAGCCTCACTATTGGATACAATTTAGTGCCATATTTAAAACACCCAATGTTAAAGACCCTAGTCTACCCTACTATTTACTTATAGCTGGGAAGAGAAAATTTGGATTCATACCTTTCTCAAAGGTTTTACAGCAATGTAAAATGCATACAGCCTTGTCTAGGATTTGAACTCAGATTGCAAGGTCCATTTTCTACAAGGTAGAGTTATAATTGAAATATTTTGAATGAATTTAGACAATATCTTGATTGATATTATAGTCCATTACAAAGTTATTGTATGAATAGTGCAATAAAGCAAATACTCTAATCCAGCTGAAGAAGAAGATAAAATATTATCAGAGAGATGTGTAAGGCTTCAAACACTATTAAATTATCCTTGTGAATATGAGTGCTGGTTAAATTGTATCTAATTATCTAGTGGTTGTGTATTTAAACCCTGAGTCTGGCAGTGCATGCAAAATCATATAATCTGGTTTGGTTTAGTTTCTTTGTTTAATGGCCTATCAACCTTTGAGGAATATTTTATACCAAAGCTATTCTTGCAGAAGAATGACTGTGATATTTAACACATAGCTGGAGAGATGAAGGCGTTCATGCCTTTCTCAAGGCCTGAACTCCTTTATCTGAAAGTGAAAGCAGTAACCTGGCCGAGGTTTGAACTTGCTTACTTTGAAGCCACTGTCCAGCAATTTAACAATTATGTCACAGGGACTTCTCTCCCCCAATATAATCTGGTTCTAATGAAGAGACAATTAGCATCTTAAGATTAAATTAACTCTGAAGAATTAATGGATATAAGCTGCAGAATGAAAACATTCTACATTTGTAGGTGTGATAAAGGGTTAACAACAAAATGTTACTGTGACAAATAAATGAAAAAGGCTGGAGGATACAGTATCTGAAACACCATGACTATAATAACCATCAAAATGAGGATAATCTGAGTACACCAGAGTACAATTATGATTTTAAGTCAGAGATTTCAACGAAAATAATTTTTGAATATCTTGAGAACATGTAATGCAGCCTTGATGTCACTTTGCTGGAGGATACTGTGACTGAAACATCATAACTACCATGAAAATCAAAATGAGGAAACTAATCTGAGCAACATATGATGATGAAAATAATACCTCATTTTAGAGATTCAGATGGAAATAATCATGTACAAAATCTGTTTGGAAGATATCCAGTCATTTTGAATATTGTGAGAACCGACTGAGCAGCCTTGATGTAAATTTGCTTTCACATCTGATCAGGATTTCACTGAAAGTGATTTGCATTTTTAAAGGCTTTCAGCCAGTAGAACAATAGAACATGGTGGATGAAATCAAAAGAAATTGGGATGCACAATGCAGAGATTAGAAGCCATTAGAAGTATATACAGCCATTTTACATATTTTAACTGCCTATTCTTCATATTTCATGCTGTGCTTTTTGGCAAAATATCACATCATTGAGGTCTTTCAGTTTCATTTGAAGCCCAAACGAGTCTCACTTTGACTTCTAGCTTTTCACAAAGCTAAAATTGCTTTTGTAAAAGAGGGTTGCTTGGTATGTCAACCCTTATGGTGTTTAGTCCAATCAGCTAGGGCTACAGAAAACACCTACTGAATCTCTGCAGAGGGGTAAGACTTCTCCAAGGAGTGTCCTGGATATGTTACTAAACAATCTGATAGTGAGGCTTCAGTAATGCCGGAACTTTGGGGAATGCGGAGTTCCTCTTTATTGTCATTGCTCTCAGGTCCACTTTGGCCCGGAGTGGTAGCAACTGTTAGGGCTCTATCTATGGGTCAAAGAGAACTAAACTGTGTACTTATGCTAAACTGAATTGTTTGATAACAAACAGTCTATGTGTATAAAAATGGATTTGGCAATAAATAACCTACAATGGTTGATATGCCATAAAACCAAACCTTGTTGGGTTATTTAATGCTGAAGTAAGTCCCATTGGCCAAGTGAGTTGAGAGTTCATCAAGAGCCTGGGAGACTGGGGTTCAATCCCAGGTTATGTCATACCAAAGACTCAAAAAATGGTACTTGAAGCCTCCTTGCTTAACACTCAGCATTATAAGGTACATTTGAAGAATAAAGTAAAGTAATCCAGGAAAAGGAGTAGCACTCACCCTTACACTGTGGTGTAGTAGCTATTAAAAAAAGGAGCCTTTAGGTTGCCCTTGACTATGGTCGCCAGTTTATATAGTTTAAACTTAGTAATGATAATAATTTAAAGACAATTATTGCTTCAAATAATATGCACTTGGTCATTGGACTTGACCCATAGAGAAGAACTAAACAAGAACTACTTTTACAGGTAAAAAGTGGAAATGGGAGTAATGGCAACAAACTGATGATTTTACTCTTCCCAAGGCTCCAAAACTGGAGCCTCTCCATATAATCCATTTCCTATCCACATGGCCATTCCTATGCAGTTGCATGGTATAACGGTTATTGCTGCAAAAAAAATGGACTTAGTAACCAAAGTTCAAAACCTGGATGGGGATGTTTAAATTCAACTTTGCACTACTGCCCTAAGGAAAGGCATGAATATATCTCCCCCTGAATTCTTGAGGCTTCATACAGCAACCAGCTTCGAATAAGGAAAACTCTGGATTCCAACCAGCCGTACTCTACTGAAAAATTGACCAATCACATCCTATCCATGGCAGAGGGATTGGATAAATATATATCTAGGACAATCCTGTGAAGGTATTTTGCACTATATTTGTCATCATAAGATATGAACTTGGCAACCTGAGTTCAAATCCAAGATATTCTCTTTTTCTGTCGGGGTTATTTCTCTGCAAAGGATACAATCTGGAGGTTCCCGTGGTGTAATGGTTATTGTCGTAGAAAATGGACACGGCGACATGAGTTCAAATCCTGGACAAGACTGATTGCATTTCACATAGCACTAATACCCTTGGGAAAGGTATGAATCCAATTATTCTCCCTCCACCTATGGGTTAATAGTAGGACAGACTGGGTTCTTCAGTCTTGGTGAGGCAACTAGTCTTGTAGAAGGAAAACTCTAAATTCAAACCTGTTAGACTCCGCTTAAAAATTGACCTTGTGTCATATCCTACCCAAGCGGAAAGGTTAGGTAAATATGGATACAATCAGTTTATTCTAGGTCCTACTGACAGGGCAGATTAAAAGAGAAGATTTCAGACCATGGATAAGATTAAGGAGAATGTGATGAGGCAGCTGATTGCGATTTTAAAAAAGTACTTTGTAGAATGTTTTGAAAAGTGGAAGGAATATTGAGATATGTGTGTGAGTTCGTTAAGGGAGCAACTTGAAGTGACTAAGAAGCCACAACCCCCAAAATTAAAAACAGTGCAAGTGAGGGATTTTCTTTTTCTAGTGATGTAAACAAGTATTAGGGTGACCATCTTGTATTTGGAAGGCAAATCAACAACCATTTCTTTAAACATAGCACTTCTTGTTGCTCTTTCACTAGTTTTCTGGAAAAAGGGAATAGTTTTGATGATGACTGATTGATTTTAATGGTATGCTAACCTATCTAGAGTTATTTAAGCCTGGAAGTTAGGGAATTGTGTTCATTGTTAGTTCATATTTACATTTCTTGCGTAGTTGTTTATTAAGTCTATTTTACATGTGGTGGGTTGATGGATTTTAATGGTATGCCAACCCATCTAGGGTTATTTTGTGCCTGGAGGTGAGGGAATCATATTCATTATAAATGCATATTTACATTTCTTGTGCAGTTGTTTATTAAGATTATTTTGCACATAGTTGGTTGATGGATTTAAATAGCATGTTAACCCATCTGGGGTAATTTTATGCTGGGATGTTAGTGAATTATGTACATTGCATGTCTATATTTAAGCTTTTGTTGATGTTGGTTGGTTTTGTTTTGCAGCATATCAGCCCTGGTAGCATATTTAATATCAAATCTCATTTATACACACATATTAAATATATGTGATTTGTTAATCAATAATTAGTAACAATTTTTAAATGAGCCAGAGCTCATTTGTTTCGACATAGTTAAATGGTTTCAAGTTTTGCTATTGCTTGTTTGGACACAATTAAATGGTTTCAAGTATTGCTAACACTTATAGATCTATTTGCATACAGTTAATTGGTTGGTTGTGTTTTATGGCATATCAACCCTTGCAGATTATCTAATGCTAAATCCTGTTTATACACACACATATATATATTTTGTAAATGAATAGTTTGTAGGTAACATAAATCTTTAATGAAACAGAGCTCATTTGTTTGCACACAGTTAAATTGTTTCAAGCATTGTTATCTATTCCTATTAAATATTAATCATTGCATACAATTGCATACAATTAAATTGTTTCTAGTATAGTAAATGATTAAATAATTCTATCTGAGCCATAGATGGGACCCTAACAAGTACTACCACTCCAGGTCAGAGTAATGGCAATGAAAGAGTACTCCACATTCCCCAAAGCTTCCGGAATAGAGCCTCACCATCAGATGCAGTTTAGTGTCATATACAGGACACATGTTGAGAGGGTCTTACCTCTTTGCAGTGATGCAGTTGGTGTATTCTAATGCCTCTACTGACGGGGTGGTTTGCACATGGTCCTTATCAAATACAAATAATTTTTAAACAAATGTATTTGAACCATATATCGGAGTCTAACAGGCACTACTACTCCAGATCAGTGTGAATCTGTGAGCACTGGCTATGAAGAGGTACTCCACACTTCCCAGGTCTCTGTAATTAGAGCCTCACCAGCAAAATGCAGTTTATTTTATATTCAACATATTTCTTCTTTTACACTCCTATATGATCATTGTATTCTAAGCCCCACTGACAGATTGAGATTTTTATTTTCTCTGCTGGTCTGCAGCTGCTCACATATATAGCTAACTTTAGTTAATACCCAAACTTACCTTATACAGCTTAATGGTATTTACATATAGAATTAAGACTGGAGAAGCCTCATGGCATAGTGGTGAACGTTTTGAACTCCACCCACATTATTATGTTCACTTTTGGACTAATACACTTTGTAAAGACATGAACCCTCTTATCCTCCTAGCTAAGGATTAAATACTACTACTACTACTGTTCTTCTACAAGAATGGCTTTGGCATTAAATAACCTATGAAGGTTGATATTAAATAAAAAAAAGAAAGAAAATTATGACTCAGTTTTGAAATTCCTTTCAAATATAAAAATCCCTGTTTAAAGTGTCCTCTCTCAATAGGCATGCTTTTCTCTTATAAACCAATGTGTTTAAAGCCAACTGATTACATCATTACATAACAATAACATACTTTCACAACATCATCAGAACCAGGTAGGCTGCTTGTTTTTTTTGTTCATATTAAATGACTGGAACATTTTTGTATGTATGAATGCATGTATATTCAAAGGGAGAATAGAAAGTGGTGGCTTAGAAATAAGAGCAAAAAATTTATTGTATACTTATTATAATTCAAAGAATACTGAGTAATGAATACAATATGCCTGTCTCTTGCCTATTTTCCTGATGTTTGTTCAGTTCATAAAAAATTAAGAGAAAGGCAGAATGACAATAATTATATGAAGCTTCTAATTGTCTAATGAAAAGATACCCAAGGGTGACCAAATGGGAGAGACATCATCTAATCATATAATAATCATGAAGAAAAAAGAATGATAAAACTGAATCAATACAATATACTTAATATAGTTGAAAGAGAAAGAAAAAGGAAGGATGGTTACCATTGTAGAAAATGAACCCAGTGATTGGAGTTCAAATCCTGTTTGAGGCTGTTCACATTACACAACGAGTCTTGATTGGTTAATTTTATGTCAAGAGGTTAGGGAAACATGTTCATGGTAAATTTATTTTATAAGATTTTTTTTCTCACTGTTTTGATATCAAGTATTCCTATCTAATATTAATGGTTCATACACAATTATATGGTTTCAGGATATTTTTCTGTTTAATAAGTCATTTTTTTCCACTGTTATATGATTTTAAGTATTCTTATTCAATACTAATAATTTATCAAGAATTATATGATTTCAAATAACTATTTGTATTTAACGATTATCTATTTGTTTGCATATTGTTATATTGTTTCCAGTAACTAATAATAATCCTTAGTAAACAATTATTGCTTTAAGAAACTATTTTTTATATAAATAATTTACAGTTATATGGCATCAAGTGTTATCAAATACTAATAATGATTAAAAAGATTGATTTGACCCATTCATGGGATGATAAAAAGTATTACAACTCTGAGTCTGAATGAACCTGGAAATATTAACAATGAATAGGTACTTCACCCCCCCCCCAGATCCCCAGAATGAAAACTTTTATAATATGATGTTTTTGTTTGTTTGGGTTTTATCGCATATCAACCTTTGTAGGTTATTTAATGCTAAATCCATTTTTATACAAATAACCAGTTCTATTTATTGAATTCAGTTTAGCATAAGTGCACTGTTTAATTGTCAAAAACATTTATATTTCAAGCTATTCAGTTTAAACAGTTCTATTTCGAACAATTCAGTTTAGTAAAAGTATAGTTTTTGTTTACACAGTTAAATGTCAAAACTGTTCTAGTTCAAACAATTCAGTTTAGTGTAAGTACAGTTTCACTGTCAAAAACAGTTCTATTTCAAACAATTCAGTTAAGCTTAAGTACACAGTCTTGTTCTATTTGACCCATAGATAGGACCCTATCTGGTGCTACAAATCTGGGCCACAGTGGACCTGGGAGCAATCACAATGAAGGGATACTCCATATTCCTCAATGCTCCAGCATTACTGGAACCTTACCATCAGATTACTTGGTATCATATCCAGGACTCTTTGGAGAAGTCTAACCCCTCAGCAGAGAAGCAGTTGGTGTATTCTGCAGTCCCAGCTGACTGGGTAAAGTATAATAGTTGATCAATATGATTGATATTAATCACTGAATAAAGTGCATTGACAAGGAAGAAGACTATGTTCAAAAATTGATATTGTTTATATACAATTAATTCTTTTTATTTATCATTGGGAGATAAACTTGTAGAGCAACCAATTATATATATATATATATATATATATATATATATATATATATATATATATATATGGAAACTGAATCATTTTAACATCGACTTTCCTTCATAATAAATTCATTCCTTTTGGATTACTTTGTTTTACAGTTTTCTCCATACGGTTGAATTTCTTTCCATTATTTACTTCCATATATATATATATATATATATATATATATACTTAATTAATTATGGAACCCTGCTAACCATCATGATTACAGTAGTAGGAAACAGAATCAGTGACCCAAGTTAAAATCCTGGTTGAGGCTGTTTGCATTTCACTTCACACTAATGCCCAAGGGAAATGTAAAAACCCATCTGTTCTTCCCCAGTAATAGTTAAATAGTAAAGCAGATTGGGTTCTTGGTTACCGGACATTGGCCTAGAGGTTAGAGTGTTTGCCAATGGCCCGGAAGACCTGGGTTCAATCTCAGGTCGAGTCATACCAAAGACTCAAAAAATGGTACTTGATGCCTCCTTGCTTAACACTCAGCATTATAAGGTACGAATCAAGGGTAAAGTAGAGCAATCCAGGGAAAGGAGTAGCACCCTCCCCTACACCTTGGTGTAGTAAGCTATCGAAAAAGGAGCCTTCGGATCACCCTCGACTATGGTTGCCAACTTTACTTGGTTAGGCAACTAGTCTAGAAAGAGGAAATTCTGCTTTCAAACTACAATTACTAGCTTAAAAACTAATTTTTCATCATATTCTGCTCATATCAGAATGGTTGGGTAAATTCATTGGAGCAAAAGTAACCACCTGCGATAAGAGGTGATGACTTAGATCACACTTAATACTGATGGTGTTATTTCTGTCAGTTATATGAAATTGCAGAATCCTGAAAATCACCTTTTTGCAATTCATTTTTTAATTTTATGATGAACTGTTAACATCATCCTTAGTCTTAATTGAACTACTCATGGAAAAGTTAACTAAATTTTTCAGAAGAAAAGTAATGAATATATTCTTAAAAAATGAGAGCTATTTACTTCACAACTTACTTTAAATTTTAAGATAGAATTTACTGTAACTTGAATGATTATCTTATTGTAATCACTTCAAAAATTAGAATATTTGTAATATCTTAAAACATGTTTGGGAAGTGTTGTTTCTAATCTGGTTTATAGCAGAAAACATCATTTGATTATTATTTAATAATTATTTAATTCAGATATAATTTTAAATGACCACAGTTTTTATTACTCACTTTGGCAAACATTTTGAATTGAGAAAAATGTAAAAACTTCTTAAAAAGAAAAGAAAAACTAACAAATTATAATAATGATAATAATGTATGATAAGTACAGGAGAATCAGACATAATTTGTAAGTTATATGAAATTGCAGAATCCTTAAAATATCTGTTTTTCTTTTATCAATAAAAAGTTACAGTTATTCTGGGCTACAATAGTCTTTTTATCAATCTTGACCTTTTCACAAACTATCATTAACTTTCCTCTTGATTTAACTGTTATCCCACCCAGCCCCACAAAAAAAAACCTGTATTCTTCTAAAAAATTACCTGAATATATTTATCTAGAAAGATAAGCTACTTACTCGAGTGAGTCTAAAGTTTTGCAATATTTTGGTAATATGAGGCCCTATTCTGCAGCTTTGGATGCATTTAATATGGTCATGAAGGGGACAAACCACACTGGATTGTGTGATACTGAGTTTGGCTAATTTTAACCCTATGTAGGGTTCAGGGACCAATCAGAAGGGGTTTATTAACTAGAGGAAAAGAAATTGATTTGAATTTTTGAAGAATAGAGAAATACATTATGAATGTGTAATGGCATAATGGATTTTGAAGGGTTGTGTAGAAAAGATTATGCTTTGCTTTTATGAAAAGGAATTTATGAATTTGTTTTGATGAGAGGGCAAATTGTTGTAGGAACTGAGTTATTTTAATGACAAAGGGAATTATGAAAACAAAGTATGATACAACAAGGTCATTTGATATGTGTTCAAAGCAACCCTTTATCTAAATTTCAAATTTCAAATTTAGGTGGAATTTACCATTCCCAAACAATTCAATTGTTGAAAGGTTGACAGTTCTTTTGAAATTAACTCAACATTGACCCTAACCTAATAGAGAATATACAAAAATTCAATGGTTTTCTCATGCATAATAGTATTTGCAGTTGGCAGAATTAAGTGGTAGTAAGCAGAAAAGTGGTGCATAAGTTGAAGAAGCATTTTCCCCCAAAGATCTGAGGTTTTTTTACCTTGAACCAAACTGCTCTAAATATAGAAAGTGAGAAAGCTGTCTAAAATATGACACTGTGAAAAAATAAACCTAACCACCATTTAAGATTGCCTTGTACCAAACTGCCCTGAGTATAGAAAGTGAATGGTTGGCTGGTTGTTTGTGTTTTATGGCATATCAACCTTTTTAGGTTATTTTATGCCAAATCCATTTTTATGCAAATAGTCAATTCTATTTCAAACAATTCAGTTTAGCATTAGTACATAGTTTAATTGTCAAAAACATTTCTGTTTTAAGCTAATCAGCTCCGTCAAATAGGTCTAATTCAGCTAATTCAGTTTAGTATAAGTACAGATTTTGTTTACACACAGTTAAATGTCAAACCAGTTCTATATTAAACTATTCAGTTTAGTGTAAGTACAGTTTCAATGTCAAAATACAGTTCTATTTCAAATAATTCAGTTAAGCATAAGCACACAGTTTCAATGTAAGTACAGTGTAATTGTCAAAAATATTTTTATTTCAAGCTATTCTGTTTAGTCAAACAATTCAGTTTAGCATAAGTATGCCGTTAGTTCAATTTAACCCATAGATAGGGCCCTATCAGGTGCTACCCATCTGGGCCAAAGTGGACCTGGGTGCAATGTCAATGAAGGGGTACTCTGCATTCCTCAAAGTCCCAGCATCACTGGAACCTCACCATGAGATAGTTTAGTGTCATATCCTGGACACTCATTAGGGGAATCCTACTCGTCTACAGAGGTGGAGTCAGTGTATTCTACAGCCTCAGCCAACTGGGCAATAGAAAGGGGAGGAAGCTGACTAAAATACAATGCTGTGAAAAAAAAGCATAACTGCCATTTAAGATTACCTTGTACCAGACTGCCTTGAGAATAGAAAGTAAAAGATAGTCAAGATCAAGCTTTATACAAGTAACTGATGGTCTCTGACAGAACTTGCCACTAATGTAAGAACTTTGAATGATAGTTTTTTTGTATAGACTAAATATTGTTATTTTTGCAAAGCTGTGTTTGTTGTCTGTTTCTTGGTGTTGACTTGCTTTTTTAATTTCTTAATTGTGCAGTATCATTCCTTTACTTGCTGACCAGTGACTTTAACTACCAATTGATTCATTGTCTAGATCTTAAAAACATAACATGGGCAGATAATGAATCATTTGTCTAATTCAAATAGATTTCCAACCAGCAGAACATTCAGCAGATTGAAGGTGGAATCATCCCCGTGTTTGGCAAGAGGCAACTGCACCATCATACAATAACTGATACTCTACAAATACAACACACCAGATTTGCCTCTCTGGCTTGGGGCACAGCCTTGGGAGTCACAAATTCCGGCCTACTTAACCCTGTCTGATTGTCAAAATTCTTGCAACTTGAAAAAATTTCTTGAACTGTGTGTTTAATGTATTGTGATCAACAGCACTGTCACCTTTTGCACAATGAATGTTTTTGGTTGCTTCCATGGTGTTATAGTCCAGTTCTAACTTGTTCTTGAATTAGACTAGATTCCTTTTTTTTCTGTCCAACTTTCAAATCCCACACAGTGTGGAACAATGCATGTGTCAGCACATTTACTATCATGACACTACTAACCACAGCAAGTACCTTCAATGTCTTTAATTGATTCAGTCATATATATGCACAGGAAAACAGTATATACCAGTATCATTTTATTATTAAATAAAAATTATAACTGAAAACAATATAATTATTAGCATTATATAAGAATACTTGAAATCATACAACTGCATATAGATTTTTTGTACTAGATAAGAAGACTTGATATCATATAACAGAGTGCAAAAAACACTTAAGAACCAAATACACAAAAATGTAACTATGAATGAACAGTAAACATGATTTTCTAAATTTGATGAATAAAGTAACTCTTGACAGTTTGGCATGATGTGAAAATCAATCAAACATAAAACTGATACTTCAAAATAGTAGCAGTGCCTTCAACACAGTCTTCAAAAGACAATGGCAAATGGCATTGAGGTTAGTCCCCATTTTAGGGTTGATGAATCATTACTACTAGCCAAGGGAGCCTTAGGTATACCTTGTGATACAACTAGGCCTTTATACTATCAAAGTTCTGTTGTATGTTGAACTTGAATGTAGTCCACATGTGTCAAGTTACGCGTCGAGATGAATACTGACTAGAGCACGAGGAAGGAAGATAATATGCACATCATGGAATGCCCCAATGTGCAGGTAGTCTAGTCCATTCCCTCGGTGGTGATTGGCTGCCAGCCTAGGAGTGGCTATATTAACGTGCATATATACTGGCCCGCTCATTGACATTTTTGTCTGCCAGCTGAGCTGCCGAGCCGATAAGTGTTGTTATTTTATCCTGTGCATTAGGGCAGTGGCTTCTTCAGATTCTTTCATGTCAGAGTGAGATGTCAAGTTCTAAACAAGCACATCATTTTACTGTCTCATCTGGATCCTCTTAAGTTATTTCTTTTTGTTTGTGACAGAGTGTGTTTAGATTGATAGATATGTAGAAAAACCATGATCATTCTGTTGCATAATGGACAAGAAATTGGTTGATTTTATTAGTGATGATTTTAAGTATGTTGCTCCTGTGAAAAACTTTTTGCAGTGATGTGGTCATCTTCAAAGACAATAAATTTTAGATATTTAATACATAGATATGAACAGACTGCAATAGATAGATAACTACCAAACATAGCCTTATTTTACCTAAATATTGCAAAACTTTTTATGCACCCCAGTATATATATATATATATATGTGTGTGTGTGTGTGTGTGTGTGTTTGTGTGTGTACCCTTGTGCATTATATAAGTGTTAGCAGAAGTCATGTACATACAATTACACAATGACTATGTCCGGCTATACTCATGTTCTTTAAAACCTTTTCCTATAAAAAAAAAAAAAATAAGTCAATCTGCTCTTGCCTGACTGATATGAAAATGACTTAGACATCCTGGCAACAGTCCAGAGATTTGAGCTTGACTTTTGTTCTCTCTTTTATAGTTTTTTAATTTCTTTTTCTTATTTCTTGAATGGATTGCTTTTTTTCTTTTTGTCTTTCCTTCCTTCTTCAATTCTTTTGTTTATGCATCTGTTTGATGGGAATGCAATAAAATATTGATACACTGATCAGTGCAGCTGCTAATCATAGCTTTTTTTTCATTCTTTCCACATTCAGTAATTGCTCCAGAAAAATTCTGATGCTTCCTCAGACAAAACTCTTCCTTACAGCAACAAGAAGAACTTCAACTCTCTTATTTATCCTTATCAGTAACATCTTCAAATTATAGAAACAATGCGGCCATTATGATTTGATTTTCATTTAATTCTGTTCGACCAGAGGAAGAAAGAATCAATGAGGTAGTTGCTTACAGTCTGTCTTTTAGATCTGCAGAAAAAAGTATCAAGAAACTCCGTAAATGTTATTTTCCAAGCTTAGTTTAGTTGTGGCCCAAGGCCAGGTATTTGGAGCTCTCATTGATAATTAAATTTACCAGCTAGTCTAGCTCACTAACCATTATACTACATCCAAAGAAAAGAATGTATACACAGGGTGTTTCAATAAATTTGATATCATTTGAGATGTTCAGGGTGTTTAAGAAAAATTGATATAATTTGTTAATCTAATAACTTGACTAATTCTCATTCAGATGATCTCAAATTTTAATTTTCAAACACCTTTTCTTTTTCAGTAAATGTCGTTTCTTTACATATAAAACATTAAACATAGAACTTTGTGTTGTTTTTCTCATGCTGATAGAATTTGAGATTATTTGAATAAGAATTAGTCAAGGTTATAAAATGATGTAAAATTTTCTGAAACACTGTATTTACCCAATCTCTCTGCCACAGGTAGGATGTGACACAAGGTTAATTTTTAAAGTAGAATACAAACTGGTCTGAATTCAGTTTTCTGCAACTACATTGTATAAAATAAAAAATAATTTATCTTACGAAGTTAATATTGATCTGTGAAAAATTTCAAAGTTTTGTAATGAAATATTTTTTAATTTAAGTGAATGAGACTGAAGAGATTTATCAGTTTAAATATTTCTAGTGTAGATTATTTGTCTTAGATAAAAATGAATTGTAATTATTTTACATTTTCAACTTCAAAAACTATCTATAAACCTACTTAGTAATGTTTAATTTACAGTGAAAAATTATCTAACACAGACAAATCATTTAATCTTTTTTTTTCAAGTTTGAAAATTTGAATGCGGATTAATTTAGTTATGTCTTGCAGGCATGTGACTTTCAGGAGATTACTTTTAGAGACAACTTTTTAATAAAAATCCTATTTTTCTCATGAGGAACAGCAAATCCTTTTATATCAAAACCTTTTCTAAGATCCAACAGTTATGCTAAGAAAAACTAGTAGCAGTTTATCAAATCATTTGGCTATCTGAAGAGGGCTGACAATCTCCTCATCTATGAACACACACACACACACATATATATATCAGCCCATTGGCATAATCATTAAAGTGAAACCAGGGTCCAATCCCAGGTCAAGACATACCAAAGACTCCAAAAAATGGTACTTGTTGCCTTCTTCCTAAAAGTATCAGTCACTATTTTATAATAATAACCAAGTTTTATCCTCAAAAGAATTTAGGATGGATAAAATATAAGCAATTAAAAAAGAATACTAGTAATATCTATGCACAAATACACAAAAAATTAACTCATTCAAAAACACATTTTATCAATTATTGCTTATAGTTCAAATACAACATAAAAAGATCACATCTGTTCACTCAACCTCCTGTTATTTGTTTTATGCTTCCTTGTTTTATCTATATTTCATTCCAGTATTACTATTTTATCACAGTACCCCAAAAAACTCCTTGACTACAATATTAAGCCACATTTTGTTACTGACTCATTGCACATAATTTTCTAAAATTCACTCTGCTCTCATAACAGATTAATTACATCTTGAAGCAAAATATTGTCAGAGACCGCCACTCAATGAGTTTTACTTTCTCAATGAAGAATGATTTTTAAATGATAAATCTCAAACAAGTTTTGACTTTGACCCCATTTAGATTTTAAACTGGCACAAGATTTAAAAACAGAGTGAAACAAATTTGGGGAGGAGGGAACCTGAATATTTACATAGAATTTTCATCAAACCAACACTGGTGTCTTTTTTTTTTCAGAGATTCTTACGATATTCAAAAGCTTAAACAGCTTCAGAGAGACAAATCATTCTTAAGACAAAGAAGAATTGTTTGTTTGAAATGAATACATTTGGAATCAACCTTTGAAATCTTCAGTTGTTTTAAAATTCATGTTTTTTTTTAAATTTCTTCCCAAAGTCTTATGTTGTAATCGAGAACACTTGAGCACTTGAAGGAAATAATTTTTAAAAAATTATCAAATAACAAAATAAGAGTTAATCTGCTGTGAAATTTATATATTTTTAATAACATTACTTTCCTTATTTGATTTTTTTTTGTATAAATCCAAAGATTATGAGAATAAACAGCTTTTTTTAAAATCTTATTTTATATAAACATTATCTAAAAAAACATCACCAAAGTGTTATTTTTAATTTTGCTATCAATTCTAAATATTAAAACAAATTTATAAAGAAAAAATCAAGTATAAGATAGCAAATAGGATTTCACACGAATGCCGTGAAAACAAAAAACAAAAAAAAAAAAAACAAAAATAGAAATTTGTCAAGTATTAGAGTAAAAGAAAAGAAGCCAAACAAAGCAAAAAGAAAAACATACAGGTTTAACCTAAATTACAAAACTCAGATTAATAAAAGTATTTCTTTCCCCCTTATTTGAATCTTGAAATTATATATATATATATATGTATATATATATATATACATATATATATATATATATATATATAAAACAAAATTAAGATTTGCCTAAAATCAAAGATGTCAGACATGAACCACCCAGATAAAACAATTTAAAGAACTCATCTTTCTATTTATTTTTTCATTCCCTTAACATAATAAGAAAAATTAATATAAACTTGTACACAAAATCCCAAAAGTTTATCAAATAAAAAAGTATATGAATATTATATTTATTGGAGTCTGTTCTGGTAAACTAATGACAGTTGTTGGGCATATGACTTGGCTAAGCTAGCAGACCATTACTACTGAGTTTAATTCTTATTGGGTATGTATTTAACCAAGCCCTTGCCATGCTTTCTTCTAGACTGGTTGCCTTACTAAGGTTAAAGAACCCAGTCTACTATTTATCCATAGCTGAAGTGAAAGCAGATGGATACATGCCTTTTTCAAGGGCGTTAGTACAAAGCAAAATGCAAACAGCTTTGTCCATGATTTGAACTCTAGCTGCTGATTCCATTTCCTACAATAATAAGCATTACAATAACTGCTAATTCTCACTGGGTATCCCATGTTAAGGCATGCAGGTTATCTCCCCTGATACTCTCGAGAAGAGTGTGTGTTATTCGAGGACCGGAAGTAAACAGCCATATTGGTTTATGTGAGAGTGTAAGAAAGACGGGCGTAAAAAGGCGTCTCTGTATGCAGAGTGTTATAGTCTGAGTTCTTTGTATTTAACACCATACTTCTGGCCTTGTGCCTCAACCAAAGTAATCTTAGTAAATAACTGGCTATAGTGGTTTCTTTAAGTCCCATATGGATATATAAGGCTTGGATCTAAGTAAAGATTTTTTACTCTAGTGGATAAGAGCTGCACTTTGTGTAATGGTTATCATTGTAGGAAATAGAATCAGTGACCAAACTACAAATCCTGGATGAAGCTGTGTTCATTTTCATTACTCCTAGGTTCACTCTGACCCAGGGTAGTAGTACTTGTGAAGGTGCCATCTCTGGGTCAAATAGATCCGTTTGAAAATAACTTGTATAAGGAATATAAATCAGTTGGTGACCTTAGGGTAAACTGAAGGCTCCCTTTTCAATAGCTACTACACAAAGGTGTAGAGGAGGGTGCTACTCCTTTCCTTGAATTGCTCAATTTACCCTTGATCTGTACCTTATAATACTGAGTGTTAAACAGGGAGGCATCAAGTACCATTTTTTGAGTCTTTGGTATGACTCAACCAAGGATTGAACTCTGATCTCCTGGACAATTGGCAAACACTCTACCCACTGTGAATATAAATGATTATTATTATTATAAAATAGGATTATTAATGTTAGATAGGAATATTTTAAGCCACTTAACTGTAAACACATGATTTGCATCAAGTTACTTGAAGCTATAATTGTTTACTCAGGATTATTATCATTTAATACCTGAAACCATATACTTGCAAATTATTGGCATTAAAGAGAAATACTTGCAAACATATCTGTGTGTAAACAAATGATAATATTTAATAGGAATAGGTACTTCAAGACATACAATTGTGTATAAATTATTAGTCTTAGTACTACTTGATATCATATATATAATTGTGTATTAATTAGTATTTGGAAGGGATTCTTGAGACCATAGAATGTTTGCATATAGATGATTGTGGGGATTGATAAATTTATAAAGTTTTGACACCAAATGAAGAACTTTATTTCTTTCAGTACCTTGCTAACTCAGTGGATAGAGGCACTTACAAACTCGAGAAATAAGCAGTCCACACTCAATAACTTTTACAATATTAATGTGACACTATGAAGCGGGTGCACCAAGCAGATGATCTTTTTGTTTGTTTTAGCGCAAAACCAAAGGCCTGAGCTCGAGATCTCGATAAGACCAGAAGTGGGCAAGGGAACGCCAGTCAGAGGAGTTGAAAAAAGGAACTCAGAGAAGGCAGTTGGCGAAGGGTGATACAGAGGGGCAGTTGACACCGGACAGCAGAAGAGACCAGTCGGCATGAGATAGGGTCCAGGAGCAGTGAGGGAAGACCAGTCAAGATGAGTCAGCATTCCAAGTAGCTTTGTTGAAATTTCGCTAGAAATACACACTAGTGTTAGTCTGCAGATGCACAGGGAACACAGAATCACGGAACCCCTCTTCTTGCACTTGAGTTAACCCAAGCCCATATTGTTCATTTGTCTTTGTTCTTTTTCTCCCACTCCCTCAGTTGTATTCCTTGTGCTGTAAAGAAATGTGTGATACCCCTACTAGAACCACTAGATGAATCACCGGCCAAGACAGAATTGTTTCGAAGAAGTTGATAAGTACGGGGGCTGCGGGGGTATTGTCACATTAATTCATGGGAAAATAAAAAAAAGAGCATTCTATAAGGGAAGCCCATAAATAAAAAAGTACAATTCTAACAAAATACCATGGAATATTGAAAATGATTACAATCAAATATTTAGAAATTAATCAAATTTCAGCATTAAATATCCTATAAAGAGTTGATACACCATTAAACAAACCAAACTGAACCAAAGGATTACAAGAAAATGGATTACTTCCAAAAGATTTCTGATTAAGTTTGAAGTGTAGCCACTAAAGTTTTATCTGGATGTTGCTTATTGAATCATTTGTGGAAACTTTCTTAATCCTTTCAGGAATTTCCATGGATAAAAATTCAAATTTCAAGCAGAACCTGATGTATATTATTGCAATTATGATTTGTTGATTGATTTTAATGGCATATCAAACCGTCTAGGGTTATTTTCTGCCTAGAGGCTAAAGAATCTTGTTCCTTGTATATTTACATTTTTTGTGTACTTGTTACTTAAGGTTTTTTTGCACATGGCCTAATCAAATATGAATAATTTTAAAACTGTTTGACCCATAGATGGGATCTTAACAGGTATGATTAGAGTGGACCTGAGAGTAATTGCAAGAGGTACTCAACACTCACCAGATCTTTAGAACTAGAGCCTCACATCAGATGCAGTTAAGTGTTATACCTAGGACACTCTTTTTTGTGGGGGTGGTCTTACTCCTCAACGGGGAATACATTCAGGGAATTCTAAGCTCAGCTGATGTGGCAGGTTATGCCAAATATGATGGCTAGTTCCTTTTTTAAAGCCAAATAGTTTAATAAAATTAAAGAGAGAGAGAGAGAGAGAGAGAGAGAGAGAGAGAGAGAGAGAGTTCTGAAATATATTTGCATAGAAGAAAAGGTGAGCAAAGTGGGAAGTGTTTTAAACAATGTAAGAAGATAGGGTAGAGAAAATAAAAGGCAGAAAGAATGTATCAGATTGGTTGGTGCATAGGATAGGATATTTAATTGAGTTCTCACTCACCAAGGTCCAATATTAGCATGCGTATATCCAATGATACACTAACGCTGAATAAATGGGAGGAAAGACAAGATCAGCTCCTTTACCATATAGAAAAATTTGATACATACATGAAATACATACAAGAAGTATTGAAAAACAATACATTCTTGTCCCAACAGATAAAATGTGCACACAATGTTCTATGAAAAAGCAGTATATGAAAGGGGTATAAAAAAAGTAAAAGTCTCATTTGATTTAGCCAGTTTAGCTATGTAGGCTTTATGTTTCAGTGTAAAGTAGAGAGAGAATGTCCGTTGCCAGGGTTCAAGATGAAGTCTCTCTGCTGTTCAGTGAACAGATTAGAAGTAGGTCTAAATTTTTTAAAGAACAGAAGGCAGGAATTAAATCTTTATTATTCAAAGAATAGAGATGAAAGAAGGCAAGAAACATTCTAGGGTTCTCGTGTGATCATGAGGCAACCAGAAGACATTTAGTTGTCTCCCAACAAAAATGATTTAAATAGTCATATATATGATGATGGAATAAAAAATTTTATTTTGCATTATTTTTTTTTATTAAACAACAAAATTATAATAAATTTATATTTTATTATTTGTACTCATTATTGGTTCAATTATGTAAGACAGAATGAGAATCCACAGACCAACCAATAACCAGTTTTGACTCTTTTTTAAAATTTTTATCTGTTCTATTCAAAGGTGCAACAAACATTGAAAAGTTATAAAACATAAAAATCATACAGAATATGTCCAGATCATAATTTTAACAATAGTAAATTGTGTCTGATGATACTAAAATGGTATCTGTAATTGAATTTTATTTGATATAAGATAATGTGTTTACTTATCTTATGTTTTGATTTCTTACAGTTTTATGCATGAACTGTCAAAGAAAATTGTTGTATGGATGGAATCATCAATGATTTGTACAATAATTTTTAGTTTATTTCTCAAATGTACATTCTGTTTATTAAATGGTGCATGATCTAACATCTGAAGATATCAAAAAGTTTGTAAAGGTTTATTTATAGATAAAAAGACACATTTTTATTTTGATTCTATCTCTGATTTCAATAGAATGCAAGGAAAGACAATAATAGGAGGCAAAGTAGGCAAAATAGGAAGTATATTGTTGGGGAAAGATAGGAAAAAGGGTAGAGAAAAAGTTCTTTGTGGTCGTTTGGGAAGTATAAGATTTTGGGGGCTTTACACCACACACATACCGGTTAATTATAAAAATTGCATGATCTAACATCTGAAGATATAAAAAAAGTTTTTAAGGTTTACTTATAAATAATAAAACATTTTTATTTTGATACATTTGGTTTCTTTGTTTAATGGCATATTAAACTTTGAGAGTTATTTAATCCCCAAGCCACCCTTGTTAAAGGACTGCAATGGTACTATTTAATCCATAGCTGTGGAGGATAAAGGGGTTCATACCTTTCCTAAGGGTATTAGTCCAAAAGTGAATCCAAAAATGCAACTGAAGTTGAAAGTTGCTTTGTATGATATTGCAATCCAGCGTATTAGCTACTTTGTCACAGATCTACCAGCCATTTTTATTTTGATTCTACTATTGATTTTAAGAGAATTGAAGGAAAGACAAGCTAAGTGGAAAGTGTGCATGTGTGGGGTAAAAGTCAAGAATAACGGTGGAGAAAAATTGGTTTGTGGTAGTTTGTGAAGTATAAAATCTTTTGGGGGTTTATTTCACACAGGTTATTTATAAAAAAAATGCATGCTCTTAAAGATATTAAAAAGTTTGTCGAGGTAATCTTATAAAGCATAAGACCATTATATTTTGATTCTTCTGAAGGGATACAAGAAATAATTATCTCTGTTAAATAATCTACTTGTCTGTTAAGGGTAAGGTGTCACATGACAGTCTCAGAAACCCATTCCTGACCACTTTTTATCTCTGTTCTTTGAATTGTAGAGATGCAGCCTCTGGCTCTGCCAGGGAACAGTAAAGCCACAGAATAATATTACATACTCACATCAAAGAGGCCTTTTTCTATTTTGGTGCCTCTTCTGCTTGTTTATGGAACAATATGTGTATAATTCTACCAATTGGAATACATTTGTGTATTCTTTCTTTTAATACAAGTTGTATTCATAAAATGTCAATTGTTCTTCTATGTATAAACATGTTATCTTATCTTGTGTACAATGTTAGAATATAAAAGATATACTAGTAGACCTTGGTGAGTAGGAGCTTGATTAAATATCCTCCCTACCACCAAGTATATCTGTTGGGTATCACCCACCTTTTTCCACTCAATGAACTAGTCCATCTGCCATACATAGCAGTTGCTACTAATACCAGGGCAGACTAGAAGGTAAAGAGCAGCTTTATATCTTTATTCTGTATTCACTAATCCTATGTTCTTGTATACTAATAGTCTCTCTATTGTATATACTTTTTCCTGAGAATATATCTCTATTTCCTCTCATAGCGTGGCTTGTCCTTTATTTAATTTTACAAGCGTTCACTAACCAGAACGCAACAATATCAATACTACCTTTGATTTTTAGAGAAATGATTGTAGTTTACAAAAAATAAATAAATGCTCAGTGATAGTTATTATAGTATGTAGATTGTTCTGCAACAGCATTTGCCCCTTTTCTGTTTCCCACTTTTGACAAAACTTTTGATACATTTGACCCAAATCCTGAATGCTGGAGACTGCTCTGATGCACTGAAGTTACAACAGACAACTGAAATCAGTTTATTATCTTCCAGCCTAGCAGTTGCCAAAAAATCCCCTAAACACCTTGAAAACATTTTTTTATTTCTATTTTATATGAAATATCTCTAAGTGCATGTTCTGACATCTGATGTAATAAAATCTCAGATAAAATTCATTTTCAAAATGTGAGGTAAACTTTTTATTTGTTTCTACTTTGATGTAAATATCAGGTTGGAATAAAATAAATGACCACATCTAGCCATAACATTTTAAATATCACAACTCAGCTAAAATCTAACTTAATCAAAGATTGACCTTGTTGCAAGAGGCTACATTCGATGACTGCAATTTTTATCTATTTTCTTCCAACCAAAAAGTTCTCAAAAAATGCCTCAAATGTCTTTAAAAATATTCTTTATTTCTAATTTATATGAAATGTCTATGAATAAGTGCATGATCTGATGCAATAAAATCTTTCATAAAATTCTTTTAGAAAGCATTATACCATTTTAAAAATTGTGTTTCTTCTTTAATGTTTATAAAATACTTATATCAGGTTGGGATTAAATAAATGAATATGTTTGGCCATAACATGTTAAAAACTGAAACTTAGCTAAAATATATTGATCAAAGTCAGCACTTTTAGAATCATCACAAATTTGCTGGAATGCATTCTTGACCTTGCCTCCTTTGTATGGGTGTATGTGTCTAAGGGTCCTAAAAAAGGGGTAATCAGTAAAAGACAAGATGAGTGAATAGGGAAGATGACCTCAATACCTAAGTGTATCAGTTTTTGTTGGGTGGTTTGTCTGGTCTTGCAGGAAGATAGTCTCTTTTCTGTTTACCACTGCTGACAAAAGGATGAATTAGATATAATGGACAATTTGGTGAATTATCACAAAATTGACTTGATTAAAAAATAATTATGTTTTTTCTACATTTCTTTTGGCAGCTTAATGAGGTGATATTAAGTACAGAAGCATTCTCTTTTCATTGCGATAAAGTACATAATCAAGTGAATACTGATTATAGGTGTTTGGTTTCTTTGTTTTAATGGTATAACAGGTTAACTTTCCAAGTTAGACGAACCAGACATGCAGGACACTGCTGGAGAAGCAGGGATGAGCTCATAAGTGATGTACTCCTATGGAGCTCCACATATGGCCGAGCAAAAGCAGGACGACCAGCTCAAACATACACACAGCAGCTATGTGAGGATATAGGATGTAGTCCTGAAGATCTGACAGAGGCGATGAATGATAGGGAGAAGTAGCGAGAGAGGGTCAGGGATATCCCTGCTGGCGGCATGATATGATGATGATAATGCCAAAGCAATCCTGGTATTATTTAACCCATAGCTGGAGGGATAAGAGGGTTTATATTTTTTCCAAGGGTATTAGTCTAATTTGAACTTACTACAATGTCACATCACACACAAGCATGTTAACTACTACATCATGAGGATTTCCCTCCACTGAGGAGGAACCTTTAGTTGAAAAGAAGAACAAAGGAGCAGTAGAGTGACCTGCAACAGTGGGGAAACAAATCAACAATAGAAAAATTTCTTAACACAGGACTCTCATTGTTTGTTGTTTGATTTGGGTTGGTTTGGTTTGTTTTTATGGCATATCAGCCATTGTAGGTTATTTAATGCCAAATCCATTTTTATACATATAAACAGTTCTGTTTCAAACAATTCAGTTTAGCATGTCAACAAAGTTAGATGGTTTTAAGTATTGCTATGTATCACAAACAATTCAATTAGACATCAGATGTTTGTTTACACAGTTAAATGATCAAAGAGTTCTATTCAAAATGAGACAGTTTAGTTCAAGTACAGTTTTTTATTTACACACAGTTAAATGTAAGAACAGTTAATTTCAGACAATTCACTTTAGCGTATGAACACGGTTTAGTTATATTTGATTCATTGATAGAAGCCAGAGTGGGTCTGGGAGTGAAGGCAATGAAGGGGTACTCAGCATTCCCATAGCTCCAGCCATGCTGAAGCCTCACCCTCAGATTGTTTAGTATCATATCCAGGACTCTCATTCGAGGAGTCTTATCCTTCTGCAGAGAAGTAGTCAGTGTTTTCTACAACCTCAGCAGACCGGGCCACATTGTTTGTGTTAATCTGCAAAATACATAATATTTTCACAGAGAATTATCAATTTCATATTAGGAAAAATATAATTGTTGAATCTCTTTTAATCTTACAGTGAGTCAACATCATTTTTTTTAATAATCCTGATTCTTAGGTTTTACCAATATGAAATATGTAAATTAATTTTTTGACTTGGTATTTCAAGTATTGCATTTATTTGAGTTTTCCATTTATTGTATATATCATAAACATGCATTTGAATCATTTTCCAGCATATTTTTGGTCTTGTTATCAAAAGTATTTTTTATTCTCATTCTATGCTATAAAAATTTATTTCTAACAAGGAAACAAACCAACCACTTGTGGCACTTAATTTGGCCTGAGTGGAAAAGGGAGAAGTAATCCCAGACAATATGGTACCAAAAAGCCACCTCCCACTATTTGTCAGAAACTACTATTGGACCCTCAGTACAAACTTGGGGATCAGACTGTTAAGGCAGGAAAAAAATAGTCTGCTGAAAGGTTTCATCACTCACTTCATGAATAGCCTGTAAGTATTCTAATAGGCAAGAAGCTTCCTGAGAAATAAAACTAAAATCACACAAAAGTCGACTACTAAAATTCCATGAATTAAAACTAACTGAAAGAAAATTCAACCCAAAAACACTGCAGAAAAAACCTTTCAGAAAACTCAAAATTAAATCAAAACTGAAACATTTCGACAAAACTAAAAAGAGAAAAAAAAATATTCAAATTCAAAGAACTTTGTTTCCCAGACACTCTCTAAGGTAAGTTCCCACAAATTACACTAAAATTTGTCACACTTTATCTTTTTTATCCCTTTCTTTCTTGTTTCTTTTGAATAAAATTCCTTTTTAAAAACTTTGTTGTCTCTGTTTTCTTTTTGAATCAGTATCCAATAAAGCTGCTGAAGTTACAATTTAAAATTACTCACTAAAGCCCCTTAAAAACATACTCAGCTAAATACTAAATTTGGCTTTAATGTCATTCTTTTCATGTCAAAATTTCCTTTAAATTTTGTACTCTAAATTCTTTTATACTGCAAATTTTACTCTTTTAAATTCTTTTAATACCTACCTGCCTTTCATTTGGTTATATCATTATATAATTGTTTGGTTTCTTTCTTCAATAACATATCTAACTTTGTGGGTCATTTAATTCCAATGTCCTATTTGTCATAGGAGAATAGTGGTACTATTTAAATCATAGCTGGGAGAGTTAGGGTTTTCATATTTGTCCATTGAGTATTTGTTCAAAAGTGAACATGATAGGGCAGCTGGATTTCAAACTCACTTATTATGACCTCACAGTTCAATATGTTAGCCACTAAACCATCAGGACCTTAACCCCTGTAATTTCTATTATGCGCCATCAAATTTAATGACAATAGAATGTGATGCTCTAACTAAATAACAAGAGGATTTGATGGATAACTATCCCAGTCATCTTTTTTGTTCTAATCTATCAATTAACAAAAAATTCCTCTTCTATTTCTTTAGTTTATATATTTATATATATATATGAACTCTCTATAAATTAGTGCATGGTCTAATATTTGATGTGATAAAATCTGTGATCAGGTTTATTTTTAAAGTATAAGGACATTTTTATTTTCATTCTCCTTTGAAGGATTTAGAATAGAAATAAAGAAAAAAATTCCTATAGTTTACAAATAAATACCCCAAAGGCTGTAAAATGTAATTTTTGATTTTCAATCAGCTAACATAATTCAAGAAATAATACGATTAAAAAAAAACAAAGATTTTCCAAAGATGAATTTCAAAAATATAAACAGACTCCAATAGGTTCTCCAGGGTGTTAAACACAAATAATTTTTTTTATTATTCAAGAACATTTTTTTTCTCACAATCTTTTTTTATTGATTTTTGTGGTTATTCAGCCAATCTTTAAGTAGTTGTATGGGATCCATGTATTGCATTCCAATCTTAAACTCTGTAGTGTGCACATATACATGTACAGACACACTCACAGAGATAAATGCACACACACACACACACACACACACACACACACACACACACACATACACACACACACACACATACATACATACATACATACATTGGCATGCACATACATTCAGACATATAGAGAGAGAAAGAGTGACATACAGAGAGACAAACATACACACATAATCAATTGAAATTTTATAATTATCCTTATTTTATTGTTATGACATCTCTTCAATGACAAAAATTGCTTTTTTTTCCCTTCAAATTTCATAAATGTTTAATGTGATATTGTTTTATTAGTTCTAAAAATAATAAAAGGTTTTTAAAAATCAACTCCAGAGGTGAACAAAACAATCAACACGTGTTACTATTAACAAACTGATTGTTAGGAAATTTCTCTGGCAAGAAGTGACTTTGCTGTATCTGATCTCCTACTGACAGAGTACCTGGGAAGCTATTACTACACCTCTCTCTCTCTCTCTCTCTCTCTCTGTCTGCCTTTCCACTCCTCCAACTTTCTTTTTACTATTTCCTTCTGCTTTTGTATCTCCCTGTTACTCCTGGCTAAAGTGACTATTCTGATTAACACCCTGATTCTCTGTTGATAATCATCAGTGAACAGTTTTAGCAATCCTCATAAATTTGTGTCTCTGTATAGGAATATTTACTTTCTTTTCTTTCAAATGACAAATGAATGAACTCTTCACTTACTTTTATATAAATTTTATCCTCACAAATTTTACTGATAACCAATGAACTATAGCTGTCATTACAAATGTGAAAAAGTGCATCACCACCACTGGTGCAGAATTTTAAGAGTGCAGCAAGCAGAATCTTGTTCATTGCTGGCAGAAAGGCATAACCAACAGAGTTGACTATACTGAAAAAGGATATTTTGTTACTGAAAACTTGCTGTATTCAATCATATATATATATATATATATATATATATATTATTTTTTCACTGATCTTATAAACAAGTTTGAACATGGGTGCACAAATTATGTAGCATTTCTTAGGCAGAAATAAACTGACAGTACTTATCGCTTTCTAGGTATAGTGGTTTCAGTTCAGTTTTCATTTTCTGAGACCAGTTGCCATGACAAGATTAAGAGTCAGTCTGTCCTACTATTCACCCATAGCTTCATTCAGAATTTGAACTCATGTAGCCAAGTTTGCTCCCTATGATGATAACCCTTATACAATGAACACCTCTCTCTCTTTATATATATATATATAATAAATTTAAAACCTCCAACTTGGTCATTAGAAATAATTCTTCTCCCTCGATTTAAAAAAAACTAATGTTATATATCAATTTAAATGTCCTTTAGGAGATTGTATCTCTGATAATGATAATATATATGTTGGTTAAACCTCAACTACCCTATCGAGGAGACTTACAATGCACCTTTTTGATACAAGTTCAATAGCTCATCATTTAAAAAAACATTCATGCCCAACAATAGAATTACAGAAAATTCTCACCAACAACACAACAATATTAGAAGATCAAAATAATAAACAAAAACTACAGATTCTTGAAGCACTACATATTAGAAACATGTAACCAACACTTAACAGAATTAATTTTTAAACCAGTGCTAATGTACTTAAATGTCTTTAGCTACAGACACTATTTATAGAAACCCATTTAAAAGCAAACGCTATACTCTTCAAAGGTAAAGACGCTCTTACATAGTAGTAATATGCAAAAACAAAAGTTACATCACTTTTGTAATAGATCCTCCCCTGATTACGGGCAGAAAGTACAAGGGATATATATAACTATGGACAATACATAAATTACTTCCTGCCGAATACGATAAAAGCAATATGACAATACGAACGGATCCAGAAGAAAATACGTAGACAGAAAATGTCTGTTATATTCAATGAAATTTGTATATATATATATATATATATATATATATGATTAAAATTCATCACTCAACGTTTTCTTTCTCAGTAAAATCTTTACAGTGCTCTATACACAACAATGCACCATATTTTCAACTACAGAATAGAATAACAATAAAAACATTTTACGAACTCAAGTTTGAGTTTCATGTTGCTGACCCTCAGATGATTAAAGTTTAATGCCTAAAATATTTTTATTCAGTAAAATCTTTACAGTGCTCTATGCACAACAAAGCAGAGCAATATCACTTTATTTTCACTAATAAAATAGAATAACATTTTGCCAATCATTGGCGAGCCATTAGTGACATGCTAACTCACCCCTATGTGGTTGCCTCATTTCTATTAGTTTTATGTAATGCTAAAAGTGTTTTTAATCAGAAAATCCTTACAGTGCCCTATGCACAACAATGCAGATCAATATCAGTATATTTTCATCTATAAAATAGAATAACAATAAAAACATGATACCAAATCATGACTTAGTTTCATGTTGCTAATCCTCAGTTGAACCAATATTGATAATGGTCCCACCCCCTGAAGATCAGCAATGTGAAACTCAGAGTTGTGAGTTTCTATCCTGGTTTTATCATTATTCCATTTTATAGGTGAAAATATTGTATATATATATATATATATATATATATATATATATATATAATGAACAAGTCACAAAATATCTTTGAAGCCCAGTTACTTTAAATCAGCATGTAGTCCATGAGACCCATGTTCCTGGCCTGCATAAAGAAGATTATAAAAAAAAAGAATTAAAACAAAATCAGTTATTTTTTAAAAGTAATTTATTTCTATTGCAGTAAATAGAGCTTGGATTAGAGATCCATTCAATGTGTAAGGTGAACCAGTAAATTTAAATGCAGTAGAAGATGAAAAGTTTATGAGCTTTACTACACAGTAGTGAATAAAAGACTGACATTTTCCAAGTTCTGGTGTTCTATAAAAGAAGAATATCCACAGTTATCAGAAAAGGCTATTAAAGTAATTCTTCCCTTAACAACTGAGCAAGATTTTTTACAAATCTATCAATAAAAACTAATAATCATAATAGACTAAATACTGAGGCAGATATAAGAATCCAACTGTTTACTATTAAACCAGACTCCAAGGAGATTTGTAAAAAAATAATGATACAGCATCATTCATCTCATTAACTTTTCTTTCTTCCCCTTCTTTTAGGATATAGCTATTAAGCTTTTTACTTAGCTTGGTAAATGATCAGAAGTATATAGTACTCAGGATTAAAGTCATTAGAAATGTGGCCCTGTCAGCTGGGGCTGCAGAATACACTGACCACATCTCTGCAGAGGGGTAAAACACTCCCAACAAGTGTCCTGGATTGGCACTAAACAATCTGATGGTGAGGCTCCAGTAATGATGGAGCTGTGGAGAATGCAGTGTACCCCTTTATTGCCATCACTCCCAGGTTCACTCTGGCTTGGCATGGTAGCACATGAAAGGGTCAAATAGAACTAAACTGTATACTTATGCTAAACTGAATTATTTGAAATAGAACTGTTTATATGTATAAAAATGGATTTGGCATTAAATAACCTACAATGGTTGATACCAAACCAAACCAAATAAATATCAATGGTCTCCAACAATTGCTTGTTAACCATTACAGTAAACTGAGTTCTTTAGCCTTGGTAAGGAAACCAGTCAAGGAAAATGAAAACTCTGAATTCAAACCAGCTGTACTCTACTCTAGAAAAATAGACTTTGTCTCCTATACTGATGGGAGGTGGTCATTGTGTAACAATTAAGAAATAGACCCAGTGACTGAAGTTCCAATTCTGGACAAGGTTGTTGGCATTATACATAATGCTAATAGCTTTGAGGGAAGGTATGATTCCATTTATTTTCAACCCCAGCTATTAGTAAATTGTTGGGTGGACTGGATTCTTCAACACAGTTGCGGATATTAGTCTAAGATAAGGAATCAGAATTCAAACAAGATGTAGTCCACTTAAAACTGACCTTTTGTTAAGTCTTGCTCATGATAGAGATGCATACCATGGTATTCCTTAAAAAAGTAAGTATAGCTTAGATTTGGTACAAGATGTCCAAGGATTCAAGGAGCTGGTAAAGATCAAACTCACTACTCATTAGTATTTGGCTTGTTTAGCTGTCTAAACACAAAAAGATAACTCCTTTTATATATATATATATATATATATATATATGTTTGTGTGTGTGTGTGTGTGTGTGTGTGTGTGTGTGTGTATAAAAACACTAAAGAAATATTCCTATTTGTCTTATCATATAGTAAGTAAGTAAAGTTGGCATCCGTAGTCAAGGGCAATCAGAAGGCTCCCTTTTCAATAGCTACTAAACTGAGGTGTAGGGGAGGGTGCCACTCCTTTCCATGGGTTGCTCCCCATTACCCTTGATACATACCTTATATTGCTGAGTGTTAAGCAAGGAGGTATCAAGTACCATTTTTAAAGTCTTTGGTATGACTTGACCTGGGATTGGACCCATGTCTCCTAGACCATTAGTGAACACTCTACCCACTAGCCTATTGAGATATATATATGTGTGTGTGTGTGTGTGTGTGTGTATATATATATATATATATATATATATATATATCAATAGAAAAAGGTTGGTTATTTGATGCCAAAGCCATCCTTTAAGAAGAATAGCAATGATAGTATTCAACCCAGAGCTAGGGAATTAGAGGGTTCATACTTTTGCAAGGGTATTAGTCCAAAAGTGAATGTAACAGTGTGACTGGAGTCCAAACTCACTTACTTCAAGGTTGCAGTCCAATACTTTACTTATTATACCACAGGGTCTCCTCTTATCAGAGAAATAAAATATTCAAATCATATATATATATATATATATATATATATATATATATCAGTGGCGACTCTAGCCTATTTTTGCTACTTGTGCTCCCCCCGCACTCTGTCAACATCAGTTCCCAACCCGTGATCCGTGGACCCAAAGTAAGTCATCATAGTGGCTATTGCGTGATTCTCCATTGTATAGCACAGATTGACAAACGTACCTTGCATGGTGTTTTTTTTTGTAAACAATCAAGATACTATATAATTCGTAGTCTTGTTAATACAGTAGATAAGATAATTTTTTTTCCTTTCAAAAGTATAGAAGAAAAGAGAAGATGTTCATTACTATGACGAGAAAAATATGTTTATTAGAATAAAGAAACTGATGACAATATACACAGACACAGCTAGTAGCTTCAATTTCGCTTAAAATAAAGATTATTTGTTGAAAATGTATTCAAATAAACAAATTTTAGTTATAGAATGTAATATATGCAACATTCATTAAAGAAATAGAGATCTGTTAGTGAAAAAACGAATTAAAGCACGCCGTTTAACCAACATTTACCATAGCGATGATGATGACGTCGGCGACGGCTATAATCTGCTATCCCCTCTCTCTCTCTCTCTGTCCCTCTCCCTCTTCCCAATATATCTATCAACAGTCACACGTGCTAAGATTTTTTAGCACAGTGGTAGGGTTGCTCTTGCTATTGGCTTCAGCTAAAAGCGGATTTCTCTAACATTACTGTTATTATAAGGGTCTAGTGCCTGGCACGGATCGGGCGTTCAACATTATAGCCGATTTTATGGGATGTTCAATGATTCTGACGGTGGCCGGACAAAGACCATCTGTTCAAAACAGCATCGTTGTATTATTCCCAGATATATTTATGAACTTTTGGCTACTTAGTTATCGAAACTTGAATAGATACGTAATTTAATTGAGATCAGACTAAGTATGTTTGCTTGAAATTAATGGATGATTTTTAATCCATTTTGAATAACATTGACCGAGTTATTGGTCATGGCAGGCGCGAGTAGCACTAGTCCTGTCTCCGCCCCTGATATATATATATATATAAATAGATATATGAATTCAAAAGTTTATAATGGTTTTTCTTTAATTTTTTCATGTTACAAGTTTTCCCAACACTACTAACTGGTGGCCTTTACTGAAGTCTGAATGACAGAAAGTCCCTTTAGCTATGCAGGACATTTATCAGTATGTTGGCTTATCTCACAGTACAGTGGTCGGGACAGTCTTTATCTTCCTGCTAGGTCTCCAGTTTTCTCAATCTCTTTTCCAAATTCTCCAAGATTATTCCAAGAGATCCAAATATAATTGGTATTAGTCACCTCTTTTGTAAAGTCCATCTTCTCCTCCTTATAATAATAATAATTATAATAGTAATAACAGAAATAATAATAACACAACAAAATAGCAAATGTAGGCTATAGAGTGACAGAGATGAAACCATCAATCACAAAATAAGTGAATGCAGCAAATTAGCACAGAAGGAGTATAAGACTAGACACGACTGGTTGATCAAGGTGATCCACTGGGAGATGTGCAAGAAATTTAAATCTGACCATACGACCAAATGGTATATGCACAACCCAGCATCTGTCCAAGAAAATGACACACATAAACTCCTATGGGACTTTGACATACACACGGATCACCTAATCTCAGCCAGAAGACCAGACCTAATAATAATCAACAAAAAAAAGAGAACTTGCAAAATTGTCGACTTTGCTGTCCCGGCTGACCACAGAATAAAACTGAAAGAATGTAAAAAGAAGGATAAGTACCTTGACCTTGCTAAGGAATTGAAAAAACTATGGAACATGAAGGTGACAATTATACTAATTGTTATTGGTGCTTTTGGTACAGTAACTAAAGGATTATTAAAGGGACTGGAGGACTTGGAAGTTGATGAGTGGACACCATCCAAACTACACCATTATTGAGAATGGCCAGAATACTGGGAAGAGTCCTAGAGACTTGAGGAGACTTGCTGTCACTCAAACTCCAGTGAAAGACCATCAGCTAATGCTGATGTGAAAAACTCTAATGAGTAAATAATAATAATAATAATAACTTAACATAAAAGCTCTTTAAGGGTCCACATACATTTTGAAAGCATTAAGGAGGCTCCAGAAAAACAGCTAGAAAAGTAATAAATATGTCATAACAGTTATTAATACAACTTGAATATACAAAACATTAGTTAACATTTGCACTTGGATTGACGATTTAATTTTCAATTCAAGTAACTATTACTTTATTGTGCTCTTTTATATATGTGTGCATATGTATGAGAACATTAAATAAACATATAATTGTTGCCTGCTTTTGAGATATAAAATTAAAAAATATCCAAATATAGCATAATATTGAATGTGTTGGTATTATGGATGGGAGATTGAGGATTAAAAGGTGAGCTGAACAGTTTTAAAAAATTGAATAAGTTGAGGTAAGTTTTTTTTTCTTTTAATCTATTAAATATGTCATATAGACTAGTAAATGTGATAATTTGTCCAACCAAGTCAATGAATGATACTAAAATAGTCTGATGTTATATTTAGTAAGATCCGATTTTCCCCCCAAGGGATGGAAATTATATTTATGTTCATTTCTTCATCTGAAATTACATTTTTTTAACACATTTCACTCAAAAAATATCTTGAGAGATTGCTTTTTTTTCTTTTTTCCCTTCTTTTTCCTCTTAGCATTTCACAACTAATGTTTGTTTGCAGTAAATGGAGAATTCTTGCAAAGAAAGTGTCTATCTCTTTGGGAAATCATCTAATTTATTTCCAGTGCTGCAAAATAAAATTGGATTTTGTGTAAGTGTTCAGTTGTTTTTGGATTTTTCATGTTCAATTCAAGTAGAAGACAAAAGACGAATGAATATAAAAAAAAAAGTATTTCCTGGTTTCTTTTAAATCAGGAATGAAAACACTGAGAATAATGTTAACATAAAATAACACCCCAGAAAACGATGTGATTTTGTTTTGTTAGTTAAATCCTTATAAGTTAAGACAGCAAAAATGTGGGGACTTCATACGTAGAAGCCATTGGTGCTTATGAACTGTGAATTTAGAAAATTATTGTGTGAAACAATTTTGATATTAAATCAGTCAATTCAATTGACTCTATAAATTATTCTCCCAGGATTAGCAATTTCTCTTCAATTATAAAAATCATAAACAAAAACAATTTAATCAGAAATTTTTGCAAATTTTCATGAAAAATGTTTAGGCTTCTATTTGTTTTAATAATGATTAAACACAATTTTTCAGTTTTTCAGGAGATTAGGTAGGTTATTTGGTTTTATGGCATATCAATCCTTAGTGGTAATTTAATGCCAGATCCTGTTTATACACATGATTTTTCAGTGAATAGTTTGTTGGTAACAATTTTTACATACTTGTAAATTCTTTCAAGTATTGCCATTTAATAATTCAGTTTAATATCAATTATTTGTTTGCACACAGTTAAATGTTTTCAAGCATTTGATTAAATAGTACTATTTGATCTATAGTTGGGACCCTAATGAGTTGTACAACTCTTGGTCAGAGTGAACCTGGGAATAATGACTATGAAATATTACTCCACATTATCTGAAGCTCCAGGACTAACGCATTACTGTCATAAACAGGACACTCAGCAGAGATCAGTTGGTATATTCTAAAGTCCCGCCAACTGGATTATTTTTCTGTTTTTGATGAGGTAAGTGTGAAAAGTATTAAGATTCAAGTTATATTTACCGAGTCAGGATTGAAGAATGAATGAAATATTTTCTTCAAAATTGTCTCTTTAAATTCAGCGCTTATTCCAGTGAGTTTTCCACTGATTGAAGCACCTATGAAACCCCTCTATTGATATGATTGATATGATATAAAGCTATGCTCATATATTTCTTTTAAAGTCCTCTACATCTTCAAATCTCACCCTTTAGATGAACTTTCAGTTAAGGAAGAAAAAAGTCATACAGTGCTTTCATGTCAGGCAAATATGATGGATTCCACAATTACACAATCCTGTGTGTCATCAAAATTTGCGGTGCAAAATATATTGAGACTGGTGATCAAAAATTATCAAGAATTGGCACCAACTCATCTAGCTAACTGCTGTCCAGACATCTAGATATCATCACTTTGATTATGTAAATTGCTCAGCTGTGCATATGACTTCATTTAAATTTTAGAGATTAAATCTTGATACTTTTTCATAACATTTTATAACTCAGCTGAATTTTTTTTCCAGCCAAGTAAGTCAATCAGTAGGAAGTTATAAGCAGCTAAGTGGAGATATATAAAAAGTTCTTAGTCTCACCCAGAAAGAATAGCTGAACATTTATGCTCTGGTAACAAACTACCCTTTTTTATAAAACTAGAAAACCTAATAGAGATTTTTCTCATTTTTTTGAAGTGGCAGTGTGTTGCCATAATAAAAGTGTTCAGCAATCACTCTCTTTTCTGAGGCTTAGAATTTTTTGAACAAACATAATTAGTGTTTTTACCTGTTTTGAATTCTAAATATTTTTGTTTCTCCCTGTAAGATGAATTATAATACTTCATTTTTCAGTCATATATGCTGTGACAGTCACATAGCAGCAGTCAGCATACTGAGGGAGAGGAGTAGTGGGAGGTTGTTGACTAGAAGCCCCTGGAATAAAAAGAATGAGAACCTTTTGCCTACTGGTGTGAACTGGAAGGCTGCGCATGATAGTTTGAAACGGGGCTACTGAGCAGAGACCTGTGGCATGAATAATCAGAAAAGAGAAGCGTGGCATGGACAGTTCGAAAAGGAAAAGCAGCATAATCAGCTGAGAAGAAAAGACACGACTATATGCGAAAAAATGGGCTATAAAGAAGCCTGATAGAACATAATCTTTTATCATGTCTATGTCAAGTATTCCTGTTAAACATTGTTTCTCAGATAGGTCCTATCTGTACATCTTGTGAATATTATTATGTGTTTTATATTATTTTGTTAGTAGAATGCTAATGGAATAAATGCACTTTATATATTGTTGAAATTGTGGCTGTGTTTAATTTTATTTTGCTAGTCATTTTGATACATTGTTTCTATGCAATAATTCCTCAACCTGTTGTCGATACCTTTTTTTTTAAATTATTAATATCCACGAAATATCCCTACAAGCCAACTCGAGAAATAGGACAAATTATAAATTTTTATTCGTTTACATACTCATTGATGACATGTCTGAAAACAATGAATACCAAAATACTGAGACTATTGTCTGGACATGAGAAAGGTATGTAACAATGCTAATAAGACATATACATACATCTTTCCCATTGATGAGTGGTTGAATAAACACACACACACACACACACACACACACACACACACACACACACACACACACACACACACACACACACACACACTTATATATATATATATATATGAGAGTTGAACAAAAAGTTCTAAGCATCAATGTGAAAGAAGAGCCATAGCTAAATATTTTTTATGGCAATATACTACCACTTCTTATAAAACTAAAAAAAAATAACTCAGATTTTTCTCTTAATTAGCTCATACATATTGTGAGCAGTGTATGACACCTGAAATCTTGGTAAGGCTGAGAACCTTTGGAATGATTCATATGTGTATATATATATATATATATTAGTTCATAGTTACAGTAATAAAATATATATTACTTATTAAGTTTTGGCTTATTACAATTAACTTAACAATCAATATGTTCATTTTTTCCTAATATAAATAATGTGGATTTTTATGATAGTTTTCATAACTAGAAATAGAATTTTGTAAATTAATATTAGCTCTGAATAATTATTTCCTGATAACAAGAATTATATTATTTAATATATATAATACATAATAGTTTCAACAGAAGTATGAATGCATATTTCATCTATAATTTTAAATGAAGTTACAAATCACTGTTTAATTTTTCCCAGATTTTGGTTTTTTAAATTTCAGAAGTATTTAAATTAGCGGTAATGGCTTTTTTTTTAAGAATGTATAAACATTGTATCAAATGATAATAGATATGATATTTCCACTGTAAAAAGAAAAATCTTTTTTATTAAAAATATAAAAAAATTATTCTAATTAAAAAATTAAAAAGTTTTTCAAATTTTAATCTTGCCAGAAGCAATATAAGCACACCCAAATAATTTTTTTCATTTAACATCTGAAGAGGGTCATCATAGACTTGGAATAAATTTATAATGACTGCAAAGAAGTGAATTTTTTCTTTTTTTATATCAAAATATATATATATATATATATATATATATATATATATATATATATATATATCAGGGGCGGAGACAGGACTAGTGCTACTCGCGCCCGGCACGACCAATAACTCGGTCAATATTATTCAAAATGGATTAAAAATCATCCATTAATTTCAAGCAAACATACTTAGTCTGATCTCAATTAAATTATGTATCTATTCAAGTTTCGATATCTAAGTAGCTAAAAGTTCATAAATATATCTGGGAATAATACAACGATGCTGTTTTGAACAGATGGTCTTTGTCTGGCCACCGTCAGATTCATTGAACATCCCATAAAATCGGCTATAATGTTGAACACACGCAATCTGTGCCGAGCACTAGACCCTTATAATAACAGTAATGTTAGAGAAATCCGCTTTTGGCAGTAGCCAATAGCAAGAGCAACCCAAACACCGTGCTCAAAAATCTTAGCACAATCTGACTGCAGACAGCTGTCTTGGGAAGAGGGAGAGGGACAGAGAGAGAGAGAGGGGATAGCAGATTATAGCCGTCGCTGACATCATCATCATCGCTATGGTAAATGTTGGTTAAACGGCGTGCTTTAATTCGTTTTTTCACTAACAGATCTCTATTTCTTTAATGAATGTTGCATATATTACATTCTATAACTAAAATTTGTTTATTTGAATACATTTTCAACAAATAATCTTTATTTTAAGCGAAATTGAAGCTACTAGCTGTGTCTGTGTATATTGTCATCAGTTTCTTTATTCTAATAAACATATTTTTCTCGTCATAGTAATGAACATCTTCTCTTTTCTTCTATACTTTTGAAAGGAAAAAAATTATCTTATCTACTGTATTAACAAGACTACAAATTATATAGTATCTTGATTGTTTACAAAAAAAAAACACCATGCAAGGTACGTTTGTCAATCTGTGCTATACAATGGAGAATCACGCAATAGCAACTATGATGACTTACTTTGGATCCACGGACCACGGGTTGGGAACTGAAGTTGACAGAGGGTGGGGGGGACACGAGTAGCAAAAATAGGCTAGAGTCGCCACTGATATATATATATAGACACACACAAGGATTGATCAAAAATATATATAAATATATTAAAGGTGAATAGAAGTGTAAAGACAAATAGGAATATTCATTTTGTAATTGTTTTTGAGGTTTGAACTTATGTCCTCATCAAAATAAAAGTTTTTTATAAAGATTTTAAAAGAGTTGATAAGTTATAGATGATGAAAAATTAATTGGTGGCATAGCATATGCATTCGTAATATGAAAATTATTTTCTGGTATCTGGTAAATGTAGGAGTCTGTGTGTGGATCTAAAGCTGATTGTGATGTGTGTACTTGCATGTATGGAAATATTACATAAAATTATACCATAAAATAAACCATTTATAACTGTGATGACTTTTAAAGCACTACTTTATATAACAAAATCCCTATGTCTTATATCTTGATCAATAGAGCTGTTCATTGCCTTACAAGGATATCTAATTTGCATATTTAGTTTAAAAAATCAAATTGTGACAAATAAACATGTTTTCAAATTGGATTTTTGCTATCCTTACAAAAAAGTGAATGTTTTGTTGATATATTTTATGATTAAATTGATTAGTTATTCAAATACAACCAGTTTCTGCCTAAAGCAGGCAATGTTGTTCATCTTTTTTAAATCACAACATAGCAGTTTAAGGTAAGTTAACAATGCTAAGATTTTTTTAATCATATATTTTGAAAATCTAACAAATCTCAAATTTAATTTCTGAAATCATTGTTTTTTAGGTATTGTTCATAAAAATAATTACACAATACAATAATTTTTAAAACCTTTTTCTTGTTGCTGTGCAGAGAGTATTATTTTTCAATTACTTATGCCTAAATGATTGATTGATTTCAATTGCATGTCAGCCCATTGGAGGTTATTTCATGCCCAGAGATTAGCAAATTTCATACATTGTATATTTATATTTACATTGTGTAGTTTCTTAACAGTTCTTGCATGCTATTTTATGACATCAAGTATTCTTATTAAATACAAATAATTTGCAAACTAATCAATTTGACCCACAGATGGGATCCTAAAAGGTTCAGCCTCTCTGGGTCACAGCAGACCTGGAGGTAATGTCAATGAAAGGGTACTCCACACTCATCAAACCATTACCATGAGAAGCAGTTTGTTATTATACCTGGAACATCTAATTATTTTTTGTGGGGGTTTTACTCTTCTATATGGTATACAGTCTGTATATTCTAAGCCATGCTGATACTGTGTGCTTATGCCTAAAGTGTAATGGAAAAAAATCCTTTTTTGTGGGAGAGTTTATGAAATTTTTAAATTTAATCATTTTCCATAACATTCTAGGTAGATTCATTGGGGAGGTACAATGTCAAGTGAAAGTTATTGGCAGGCCCCCAAAAGGTTTGGTTCTTATTATTTCACATAAAACTTGGTCTTATGAAACAATTTATTTCAGCACCTGATAAAGAATCTACAGCTTTCAAGTACCTTCATGATTTCTTCCATAAGTTGTTAAAAGTCAAAACTGGAGTCTCTGAAAGACCAAAATTAAAATAGATCATGGAATCAACAAAATTTCCCAAGAAGTTCAGTAGGAAGGAAAAAGAAGCTTTAGACAGCTGTGTTTCAGTAGTTTGTTTTTTTTGGGTAATCACAAGCAAAAAATTATGTTAAGCTGGTTGAAGTTCTTAAGAAGACCAACAGCAGAATTGGCCACTGAATGTCCTAGAAAGTTCATATGCTTGACACACAACTTGATAAATTCAAGAAAAACTTGGGAACATGCTCAGAGAATCAATTCCTCCAAGATATACAGGACTTTGAATGCATTTCCACCAGTTTCCCCATCTCTGGTGTGGCACTGGCATCCTGTTTACTTTAGGAAATAGGTGTACTTCCTGTTTTTTTTCTGCTTCCAGTGTCCGATCCTTCTAGTATGCCACCCATGCAACTAACACTGCATTTCTGCTGGAGCATCTGCATCCTGTTTACTTTAGGAAACAGGCGCAATTCCTGTTATGCCATCCTCGCAATTTACATGTTGTGTCAAAGGGATCTTCAAGTCAATATTCTACACTTGCAACCTGAGCAAAATTTCTTGAACCATCTAGTTACTGTTTTGTAATCAACTATGACTTAACTTTTTGTATAACAAATGTTTTTGGTTGCTTCCAAGGTATTATGGCCCAATTTAAACTTGTTAAGCCTATGTTGAATATTCTTTTGTGTGGCTTTCAAATATCACATAGAGTGAGATAATGCATAATGTGTCAGCAACTACCACAGTGGATACCTACAACAGCTTGAACTGCTTTGGTCACATGATATATGTGCGGCAAACTAGCATGTATAAAATATTGCAAAACTTTTGACTCACCCTTGCATAGCTACATACGCATTGTATCACCCATAAATAATTATTTTCTTATCATTTTTGGATAAAAAGCAGATTTTCTTCTAGATTAAAGATGTTAAGATTTTACTATTTCTAGTTGAACATTAAATAGTCAAATCTGATATTAGGTCATGTACTTTTTACTATATTTTATGTAAAAAAAAAACATTTTTTAGAATCCAATTAAATTAATTAAATTTCATTGAATGCTACATTTCTATCATAGCTAATTTGTTTTTGAAAAAGTTTTAATTATGTTTTCAAATTTTTCTGTTGGGAGACACATCAACAAAGGTGTAACTGATGTTAATTTTGGATTATCAAAAAAAAAAAAGAAGAAAACTGGCAGAACAAAACATTTGATTAAAAACATCTGAATCTTTAAGTACACCAAAAAATTTTTGTTTTTTTAATTCCTAATGTTATGTTGTTTCCTTTCAATGAAAAACCAAAATCATAACTTCAAAGAAGATAGCTAAATTATTGAATATGTTTGGAAAGTTCTTTTCTAAAAAGTCTGAGATCATTTCAGCAACTTGTCATGTCTTTTGGTACTGACCTAGTTGAGAATGGCAACAGATAATTTATACAGTTTTAGGCATAAAGATTTTGGTTATATCGACAAAATACAAATTGTATTTGATAGACATTCAGTTAAGAATAAAATAGTAACAAGGCATGTGTGTGAATTCCAATTTAATGGACATTGGTTCATATATTTTATCTATATATATGCACATATAATATATATTTACATGTATGCATTTACATATATCGGCATATACATACAAATATGCATCCTTGTTTATATATATATATACAAATATATATATATATATATATATATATATAAAGATATTTGTATTCACACACAGTGTATGTAGCTATTAAAACAAATTACCAACTTGACTCAAATTTGGTTTGACAAAAATATTGTCAGATTTTAAGCTATTAATTTAGATGTCAAAACAAAGCCTGAGTGAAATTTTAGGTAATATTAATACGTTTTATTTGAGTTATCTAATGTATAAAAAAAATTTGGCATCTGAAATCATTAGGCATAATCAGATAATTACATTTAACATCAATGAAAAGGTAATAAAATCATCAAAACTTGATCAACACCAATAACAGAAGAAATAATAAGTACATCTTTGAATCCTTTACATTTTAATGTAGTGACCCTTCTTTAAATGAACAGCCAGTAATCTATTATCCCTTGATTTTCTTAATTTTTTTTACTTCAACTGGTTCAAATTCCAACTTGGTAGTTTTAATTGCTTCTCATGGGTCTGCTTTGCTGTTATACTGTCACCTTCAGTTTGATGGTGGCCATTCCACTATCATCTCTCCAGTAAATCTTTCATACTTAAAGAATTTACTTGTAAACTAAGATATATGATAAGGAGCATTGTTATGCAGAAATACACACTTCTTTTTAAAATTGTGACACTGTGTCTTGTACCATTCAAAGAAGGTCTTGTCCATAAAATTGCAATAGTTATCACTGTTCAGTTTAACTTCTTCATTATCTTGAAATGATCCAGTAACAGTTTAACAATTCCAACCCATATCATCACACTACTGCCTCTTTGTTACCTACTTTTAGATGTAGACATGTCTGAAGTGGATAAAATCCATCCTTTGCCCTATCCATCAGATATATCAAATGTCAATTAGATTCATCTGTGAAAATTACTTTAAAAAAGTAAATTTTGATATATTTCTTGGCCCAATTTTGAAACTTAAAAATATTTGTTTCAGAGAGAGGAGTTACCCAGAAGATCTTTTTACATCTTTCACAAAGTATTCTACACCTTTTGTCCTTTTTGACCCCATCAATTTCCACCTTTTCACAGATCTGATCTCGGGTCAAAAATAGTTGTTTTGCTATAATTTACTTTAATTTACATTCATCACAATGAAGCAAGTTCTTAAACCTTTTTTTTTTTTTAGCTTTGAGCTCTCAACTTAGTTATATTTTCAACAATCTTCTTTATCATTCAATGATCTCTGCAAAGTGCCTTTGATATCTTTAAAGTGGACATTTCCTCACTCAATAACTTAGTTATTGTCTGTTTTTCAGCAGTTATTTGATCCTTCCCTTTACTAATGTTTCAACATATATCATGGGCAAAAAGGAAAAATAGTTTTTATTACATTTCAGAGATCTTAAGCTTATATTAGTTAAATCTGCATACTAACTTCTGTTAATCTATTTTTGTAAATTCCAAATATCTCAAAAATTAAATTTTGAAAATTTAGTTAAATATTTTATGAAGGATGGAAATGGACAGGTTTATATTTGACAAGTATTGGTTCAGAACTTTTTGAGCTACTGAGGTTTTATTCTTATTTGCATTATACCCTTCAGACAGGCTGCATGTGTATACATATATATATATTTATATATATATATATATATATATATATATATATATATATATATATATAGAGAGAGAGAGAGAGAGAGAGAGAGAAAGAGAGAGAGAGAGGATGATTCAAGTTTGTATAGGGTATATACTTATATATTGTGTATGTATATATTTATGTGTTCATATATCTATATATACAGAGAGAGAGAGAGAGAAAAAAAAAGAGATAGAGAGAAATTGATAGATATGTAAAGTGTTTTTTCACCTCCTCATCTTAGTCTAATAAATAAGTTTCATGAATATCTTCCAAATACATAAAACATTTATCATGAGACTGACATGAGGAGGTAAAAAAAACAATTTATTTTAGCTTTTAGCCTGCTCCACTGGTCAGTATTTTAGCACATTCCTGATTTAAGAATAACATTTTTATAACAATTTGATAATTTCAATCACACACACATTCTCTCTCTCTCTCTCTCTCTCTCTCTCTCTCTCTCTCTCTCTCTCTCTCTCTCTCTCTCAGTATATATATATATATATATATATAACCTAAAATATTCAGATTATGTTCTCATTGCATTTTTTACTTAAAATTTCATGTGCAGTACACAATTGTCAGATGGCATGAAGAGAAAAAGTATTGACCTAACTTGAACTTATCAAGAACATAATATGGATATTTTGATTCTAGACACACTCTTCTAAACTATCATCAAGTACAATTTTTATGCAACTTTTATTATTTTAATTTTATTGTCTTGTATTATATATATATATATATATATATATATATATATATATATATATATATATATATATATATAAAGATAGATAATGAATAATATTGATTGATAAATTTATAAGAAAAACAATGAAATTAAGCAAATGAGAGTTATCATGATTCCTCCCTTAAATTGTAAAATTAATTTTTTGGTAATAAATTGATCTGCATTCTGATAATGCTAGACCACTACAGAAACATAGTCTATTTTTTAAACAATTTCTCTTCTTTCTCATATATATATATATATATATATATATATATATATATATAAAGTCTTTCACATTTATGTGTTGCGTGTATGGATTAGCATGTATATGTGGTTGTGTGTGCAAGATATATATATGTATATTAGAGTGTGTGCTCATATATATAACACTGTGAAAATTTTCTACAAAAAAAACCAATGAGCAAATAAGAAGTATTTAAGAATAATCAAAAATTCTTGTGATTTCCGAATAGAACAATAAAAAGTACATGAAATCGGAAATTATTTAGAACTATTTTTGTTTTCCACTGCAGAATTAAAATTGATTGGTTTTTCTTTTTTATTAAACCTGTTGATACATTCACTGTAACACATGATGGACATGTGGATCTTGTGTTGGATATTGCCACTGATACACTCTTGGATTCATTTGGCAATTATATTGAAGGAATGTCAAAAGCTGTGGTGATACTGGTTGGCTGTTTGGTTTTATGACATCTCATCACTTTTTGAGTTATTTTATTCTGAAGTTGGTCACATTTTTCTATAATTTTTATGGTAACTGCTCCTATTCAATAATAATCCTTTGCAAACAATTATAGTTTCAACTAACTCTGCTTAATAGAAATAATTTGCTCAGCAATATATGGCTTCAAATAACTTCCTACTTGATAATAAGGAATAGAATTTGGTATAGAAAAAATGTGCAATACTTATGATAAAAGGTGGGAAAAGAGAAACAATGGAAGGAACAGAACTGCTAAATCAGAAAAGAATCAGAACACTTAGAGAGAAAGAAAACTACTAGTACATGGGTATATTGGAAATGGATACCATTAGACAGAGATGAAAGACAAAATAACAAAAGAGTACCTTAAAACCAAAGAGTACTTAAAACCAAGCTATACAGCAGAAATCTCATCAAAGGGATAAACACCTGAGGAATCACCCTGTAAGGCACTCAGAACCATTCTTAAAATGTATGAGAGGAAATCAGACAAATAAACCAAAGGACAAGAAAATTGATGCCTATGCACGAGGCTTTACATCTAAGAGATGAAATAAACAGACTGTATGTGTCAAGAAAAGAAGGAGGAAGAATAATCTCTAGCATTGAGAATTGCATAGATGTATCAATACAAGGACTTGAGAACTACATCAAAAAGAGCAATGAAAGACTAATTACAGCAGCTCATAATGGCATTAGCAACATAAGACCAGACAGAAAAATGACAAAAACTAGGAAACAGAAATGGGAAGAAAAACACATCTATGGATATTTCAAGAGACCAACTGGCAAAATTACTCAGGAGAAAACATGGACAATCCTATGAAAAGTAAAAATTCAAGAATGGAATTGAATCTTTTCTAATAGTAGCACAAACAATGTCATAAAGACCAATTATATTAAGATAAAAACTGATAATGCACAACAAAATAACAAGTGTAGATTATGTGGAGAAAAAGTTGAAATGGTTAATCGCATATTAAGTGGGTGCAGTAAAATAGCACAAAAAATACAAAACCAAGCATGACTGGATGAAAAAGGTGATCCATTGAGAATTGTGCAAGAGATTGAAATTTTACAATACTGCCAAATGGTATATGCACTAACTAGAATCCATCTTAGATAATGAGACCTACTAAATTCACTGGGATTGTAATATACAGATGGATCACCTAAACCTAGTCAGAATACCAGACCTAGTGTCTATTAACAAAAAAGAGAGTTTGCAGTCTTGTGGATTTTGCTGTTTTGGCAGACCACAGAGAAAAAATAAAAGAAAGCCAAAAGTCAGACAAATCCTTGGACTTTGTCAGAGAACTAAAAAAAGCTGTGGAACATGAAAGTCAAGGTAATACCAATTTTAGCTGGTGCACTCTGAAGTCTAAGAGTTTGGAAAAGGGACAGGAGGAAATGGAAATCTGGAGCAGAATCCAAACCATCCTAACTACAGTTTTGCTGAAATTGGCTAGAATACTCAGAAGAGTCTTGGAAACCTGAGGAGAGTTGCTGTCATTCAGAATTGAGTGAAAGATCACCAGCTAATGCCAGTGAGAAAAACTCACTAGGAGTGAAATAATTTATTGACAATTATATCTTCAACTAAATATTCCAATTTAATATTTGTAATTTACTGGCTTTGATATAACTTTGAGAAATCATTTCTATCTAATACAAATGGTTTTTACACAGTTTTTATTTAAAGTATCCCAAATTAATACCAATAATTTATACATAATTCTATGGTTTCAAGTATTTCTAAATTATACTAATTGTTTATTGGTTATTGATGTAGGACATGGGCTCAATGACTTAAGTACAAACCATGAATGAAACAGTTTGCATTTCACATGGTACTGATACCCTAGGGAAAGGTATAAATACAGCAATTTTCTCCCTAAGGCAGAGTAGGCTCTTTAACCATAGTTTCAACTAATTTTTTTATCTAATAATAATTTCCTAGCAGTCATATATTTCAAATACCTTTTTCAATCTCATACAAATAATTTGTATACAATTGGATGGTTTCAAATAACTAACACTAATTGTTTACAAACCTATTATAGAGATTTGAATGATCATTTCTATCTAATACAAACAATCTATATATAAAATATGGTTTCAAGTATTCCTATCTTATATTAATAATTTGCAAACAACTGAGGTTCTCACTTGTTTTAAAAAGGTAAACACTTAATTCTTAGTTTCAGAATCAATAATATAAAAGCCAATATATTAATGTAATTTGAAATCATTGTAAAAATAATCTCAAATACATCTAGTTGACTCATAAAGGGGATTATGACTCTGCTCCAGAGTGAGCCTGGGAGTGATAAAAATGAAGTGATAATTTCACACTCCCCAGAGCTCAAGAACTGGAGCCTCATCCCTGGATGCAGTTTAGTGTCATATTTTGCACACCTGTTTTTTTGGGGGGTGGGGGGCTAAAGAAATGAAGATGGAATTAATCACGTTTATAACAATATGTCAAATAATTTTTGGGTGGGGAGGAGAACTTATTTAAAATAGCTAGGTGAAATAGTGTATGTTAATTAATCAAAGGTACACATCAAATTTATTTTATTGGTTTGGTTGTCTAATGGCATGTCAATCATTGTGGGTTATTTAATGTCAAAGCCACCCTTGTAGAAGGATTGTAGTGGTGCTATCTAACCCATTGCTGGGTGGTGGGGGTAAAAGGATTCATACCTTTCTCAAGGATATTAATCCATAAGTTAATATTATAGTGTGACTGGAGTTTGAACTTACTTACTATGATGTCACACTCCTGCACATTAGCCAGCATGCCACTGAAACTTCCCCCTTATTCTGTTGGCTCTGATCATTTGTTGACTTACTCTACGACACTGAATTGGTCATGAAAAAATTGCTATTGAAGCATTATGACCACTAAAATAGAACACCACAGTATTACCTGATGTTATCACTAGGATTTCTTGGTTCTATATCACAAAGTAGGTGTACCAGATCCTACATGATCTGGAAGCTTCTTGATATATTTTCTTCTTTCGGTTCATAATAAATCGAATTTTGCTTGATATGCAGAGGTCAAATTGGCAATAAAACCTTAGCACTTGATTTCAGTAGAAAATATATTGGTCATCCAGTTATTTATTAGAAATTGCTTTCACCGATTTTTGTACTTTTCCAGTTTACATTTAAATGCCCAGTCAATATTTTTCTCATGTCCAGAACGTGCAGTGATAATGACTTAATTTCTGCCTTATGGTACTTAAGAATTTATCTGTTTTATTGGCTTTTTTATGTTGTAAATATCTTTGGTGAATATTTCAGTCTTGTACAATATTGTGTTCTATTTCTGATATGCAGCTGTCAATACATTTAAAAAAAACAAACTTTTCCTCACATACTCATAGAAATTTTTAGATTGAATGATTTCAATCGTGTGCCCAACAATCTTGTGTTATTTTATGCCTAGAGGTTAAAGAATCACATATTTACATTGTTTTGTGCAGTAAATTATGAGTTTTTTGGACACAGTCCAATTGAATATGATTAGTTTTAAAATATATCTATTTGATTCATAGATGGGACCCTAATAAGTATTACCACACTGAGTCAGAGTGACTGAGGGAGTAATGACAATAAAGGGTTACTCCTTGGTCACCAGAGTTCTTGAATTGCAGCCTCACCCTCAGAAGTAGTTAAATATCAGTCAGGACAACTAATTTGAAGTATGGGGTCTTACCCCTCAGCTGGGGGATATATACATTATATTCTAAGCTTTACCAACAGGGTCAGCAATTTCTTAGCAGCAGATGATCATTTTTATTACATTTGTGTTTTATAAGTCAATAAAGTTACCTTTCTTTGATATTCAATATATATATATATATATATATATATATATATATATATATATATATATATATATATATATATATATATATATATATTATAATTTAGGTTTTATAAGGAGAAAAAGTAATAGTAACTAAACAGAAGGTAAATAGGAAAAATGACCCACTAAAAAAACATGTCCCTCTCTCTCAAGAAAAGAAAAGCAAAGCAAATATTTTTTTATTCTTTATACTTGATAAGTATTTAAAAAATAATTATAAGATATATTTTCTTTTTTTTTTAAATCACTTACAAAATTCTTAAGGGACAATGAAATACTTTCCCATACTACCTTTGTTACACTTACCAGAGGTTTCCCACTCTTGCTGTAGATTCAATTTTCTATGTTGCAGCACTAAAAAATAATGTACTCAATTTGTTGCAACTAATAAAGAAGAGTATGTGTTAAACTTTTTTAAACAGTATGACACCAATCCTATTTTCATTTACTTGTTAAGAAAAGTGGTAAAATTGCACCCAAGTTCCAGAGTGGTCAATATTACAAATAACATTGAGCACCTCCTTGTAATATCATGGTTAATAAGCTAGTTGTTTCTATCAAATACAACAGAACACTAGGTTTGGTTCTCACTGGGTGAATTCCCATGGAGTAATGGTTAATGTGATAGACTGCAGAATTATACTGAGTGAGTTTGAATTCCATTCATGCAATTATGTTGTCTTTTGGATTAATACCCTCGGGGAAGGTATCAGCCCCTTTATCTTCCCTGCTATGGGTTAAATAGTACCATGATTGTTCTCCTACAAGGATAACTTTGGTATTAAATAACCCACAAAGGTTGATATACTATTAAAGAAAGAATCTAATGAGACCATTCTTAGTGAGTCTGATTCTCCCTAGGTACTCCTTCTAGCCTTGTGCCAAAATAAACTCAGTTTAGTAAATGACAACACTGCAAACTGGATAACTGGTCAAATAAATTAGGAAGAAAATGCTCATTACCTCTTAATTTGAATGGATATGGTTTGTATCATTAAGGGTTTTCGGACTATTGTCTTCATCTTTATTGCAACGGTTATAGGTGTTGGTTCCCTAAGCTTCTAAGGAGACAATCATCTGGAGGTTGCAGGTTCAATCCTGACTACAGGCGAGTAACAATACAGGAATACTTAACACTTGTACCGGTTATGGTTAATGGAATCAGGACAGGCGACCCCCCCATGGATTCAATAAAGGATGATGTTTGAAGTTCCACGAAGGTTCCTGAGTTCGACAAACACCTGAAGAAGGCCAGGGGACATATCGGCCGAAACGTTGTGGAAATAACAATAAAGATGAAGACAATAGTCTAAAAACCCTAAATGATAAAAATCAACCAGCTTCGTCTCAGAAATTTAGACAATGAATATGGTTTGATTGGTTGTTTTTATAGGAGATCAACTCTTGTTGGGTTATTTAATGTGAAATTCACTTTAACAGTTATGGTCGCCAATTATATTCAGAACAAAAATAAATTTTTACAATTATTTTAAATAGGTAAACACTTAATAATCTCAAACTGAAGTATTTGATCTATAGATGTGACCATGATAGGTAATATCCCTCAGGGTCAGAGTGGACCTGAGAGTAATAGGTAATAACCCTGGGTCAGAATGGACTTGAGATTAATAGAAGTGAAGGGGTGACTCCATACTGAGCAGAGATCCAGAACTAGATGCAGGACTCCCATTCTAGTGAGAGTGGAGATCTTATCCCGTAGTAGGTGGAGGAAGTCAAAGTATTCTTTACCTTGCATACAGGACATGCAAAAATTGAGATTGTTTATTCATTCTCATATTTTTTTAAACATGATCATAACTGCTCTGAAAGTATTATTATCACTACTTCATGCAACAATAATTATACTTTCTTATGTAATTCTAATTATACTATCATATCTAACATTGATTGTACTATCTTATGGAATTATTATTATACTGTCAAAAGCAACTCTAATTATGTTTTCTTATACAATTATGATGGTGCTATCATATCCAATTCTGATTATATGGTGTTATCCATTGTCAAATTCTTTGTGGAGTAAAACCTAATAATAAGCTCAGGCTTGATCACTCATAAAGATGAAATTTACAATTCCTTTGGTCCTGATAGAAGTTGAAGCCAGACACTTCTGAAAGATTATGTTACAAAGACAGCAAATGGAAAATCCAAGGCTAACCATCGTCAGGTAAAGTTGGAGATAATCTGTGTTATGGTTTCTTTGCTATGGTAGGAAGAGAGAAGAGAAAAAGAAATCTAAGGAATTGAATTTTGTAATTTTTGCTGGAAGATATTAACAGCAGCGGCTGATTTGAGCTTTCTTCTCATGCGATCACATTTTGAGAAATAATTGTTCCTGATGTATACTAGCTGTGATTGTAAACATGACTCAACCAATAGGGGATATTTGGATTTTCACATAACCAACAGGAATATGCTATTGTTTTTGAGATTTTCCTCAGCCTTTGAAAATTTCTAACAAATGAAACATCTTGGTGTTGCTTGCAACAAAAGACTGGAGGGATAACAGTAATTTTGCACATAATCTAACCTAAGTTTTCCTCATTCAAAAAGTGTCTAATCAATTTTTATTGATATAATGTTTGTTTTCTTTAAATAAACTCAGTAAATAAATAAATTTTTAAAAAATAATAAAAGAGGAAAGATAGAAAAATACTTGGACCTTGCTAGAGAACTGAAAAAGCTTTGGAACATGAGGGTGACAGTGATACCAGTTGTAGTTGGCATCCTTGGAATGTTCCTCAAAGGCTTGGAAAAAAGACTGTGGGAGTTAAAAAATCAGAGCAAGAATCAAGACCATCCAGATGATGTTGTTAAAATTGGTTTGAATACTCAGAAGGATCCCCAAAATTTCCTCTTACTCAGGCTTCAGTGAAAGACCACCAGTTAACACTGGTGTGAAAAACTTGCAAGGAGTGAATAAGAATATAATTTACCAGACACTGAAAAGCTGAGGACTATTTTCTGAGTAACATAAAGGATGTCACAATGAACTAGAGGAACAAATGATCTGCTACACATAGACCAACACATTTTAAAGGAAGTAAAGACTTGGAAGTAAAATGTAGCCACAGCATGGATAGACTTGGAAAAAGCTAATGATATTATCTCACAAACATGGATAATAGAATGCCTGAAATGCTCAAGCTATCAGAGAAAGTTATGAATTTCATAATGAGAGCTATGGAAAGCTGAAATGTAGAACTATCAGTTGGAGAACAAACTTTCACAGTGGTAAAAAATCTGATAAGGAACTTCTGGGGAGATTCATTGTCACCACTATTATTTGTTATAGCAATGATGTTACTTAATTATCTATTAAAAAGATACAAAAGAAACCACAGATTTACAAAGTCATAAGAAAGAATAAATCACCAAATGTACTTGGATGATACGAAGTATTTTCCTAAGAATGAAATAGTATTAGAATTTTCAGCCATGATATAGGAATAGAATTTGGAATTTTCTTGGTTTCTTTGTTTAATAGTATCTTTACATTTGTGAAATATTTAATGCCAAAGCTATCCTTGTAGAAGAACAGTAACAACTTTAATCTACAGCAGTGGGGAGGATATGTAAGTTCATTCCTTTCCTAAGAGTCTTTGTCTGAAAGTGAATGCAATAACCAGATTAGAGTTTGAACTTTCTTTCAACAAAGTTGTTGTCTAACTCATTAGCTTGGGGACTCCACCCAAAATGTTGCATTGAAAAAAGCACCATGTTTATCAGGAAAAAAGGAGGAAAAGAAAAAATTGAAGGAATAGAACAGTCCAATAAAGAAAGCTCAGTCCTCTATGAGAAAAGGAAAGCTATAAATATCTGTGAATATTAAAAGTGGACACCATCAAGTAAACAGAAATAAAAGAAAAAAAAGGGAGTGTGTCAGAAAAAGGAAACTTCTTAAAACTGAATTCTACTGCAGAAATCTCATCAAAAGATTGAATACTTGAGCAATTTCAATTATAAGATACTTTCTCAAACTGGACAAGTGAGGGACTCAGATGAACCAAAGAAAAAATAAATTGATGAAGATGCCATTACCATCAAGAGATGACTTCAATAGACTCTATGTAATAAGAAAAGAAGGAAGAATAGAGAACTTGCAAACATTGAGGACAGTGTGGATGGAGAAATTTGAGGACATGAAGAATATATAGACAAGAGCACAGAGAGACTGATTGCAACAGCCAGTAACAGCAAAAATCAAAATAGAAAATCTAGAAAACTAAAATAAGAAGCAGAACAACTGTATAGACACTTTAAGTGACAAGCTAAGGGCATTACACATGAAATGATCTGATCATGGCTGTGAAGAGGGTACCTCAAAAGTGAAATTGAATATCTATTAACAGCAGCACAAAATAACACCATAATGACTATCTATATCAAAAAAAAAATTTATAATATTTAGGAGAATAACAAGTGGTGGCTATATGGTGATAGAAATGAAACAATTAGTCATATAAGTAAATGCAGCAAACTAGCACAAAAGAAATATAAGCACAGGTATGATTGGGTGGGAAAGGTGATTCTCTGGAAATTGTGCAAGAAGCTGAAATTTGACCATAGTAACAAATAGTTTCTGTACAAACCAGGATCTGTACTTGAAATTCAAACACATAAAATTCTCTGTGTCTTTGAGATACAAATAAATCCTCCAATCCAGGTGAGAAGACCAGGCCGAGTTTTAATTAAGAAGAAAAGAACCAAATACCTGTACCTGGCTAGAGAACTAAAAAAGGAAGTTGTAACATGAAGGTGACAGTGATAGCAATCATAGTTGAGGCCCTTGGAACAATCCCAAGAATGTGAGAAAGAGATTGATCTAACTGATTTGGTTTGGTTTAGTTTAATGGCATATCAACCTTTGTAGGTTATTTAATGCCAAATCTATTTTTATGTAAATAATCAGTTCTATTTCAAACAATTCAGTTTAGCATGAGTACACAGTTTGTCAATTCAGTTTAATGCAAGTACAGTTTCAATGTCAAATAATTCAGTTTAGCATAAGCATGCAGTTTAAATTTATGTACAGTTTAATTGTCAAAAACATTTCTATTTCGAGCTATTCAGTTTAGTCAAGCAGTTCTAATTCAGCTAATTCAGTTTAGTAAAAGTGCAGATTTTGTTTACACACAGTTAAATGTTGAAACAGTTCTATGTTAAACTATTCAGTTTTGTGTAAATACAGTTTCAATGTCAAACAGTTCTATTTCAAATAATTCAGTTTAGCATAAGCACGCAGTTTAAATTTAAGTACAGTTTAATTGTTAAAAACATTTCTATTTCAAGCTATTCAGTTTAATCAAACTATTCAGTTTAGCATAAGTATGCCGTTAATTCTATTTAACCCATAGATAGGGCGCTATCAGGTGCTACCACGCCAGGCCAGAGTGGACCTGGGAGCAATGGCAATGAAGAAGTGCTCCGTACTCTCCAAGGTCCCAGCATTACTGGGACCTCACCATCAGACCGTTTAGTGTCATATCCAGGACCCTCATTGGGGGTGGTCTACCCCTCTGCAGAGGTGCAGTCAGTGTATTCTACAGCCCCAGCTGACTGGGTAATACACAGAGTTAAATGTCAAACAGTTTTATTTCAGATAATTCAGTTCAGCATAAGTACACAGTTTAAACGTCAAAACAGTTCTATTTTGAGCAATTCAGTTTAGCATTAGTACACAGTTTAGATGTCAGAACAGTTCTATTTTAAACAATTCAGTTTAGCATAAATATGCAGTTTAAATGTATAAAAACAATAAACTCCAACCACCGTTTAGTTCTATTTAACCCATAGATAGGACTCTTATCAGGTGCTACCACTCTGGGCCAGAGTGGACCTTGGAGCAAAGGCAATGAAGGGGTACTCCGCATTCCCCAAAGCTCCAGCATCACTAGAACCTCACCATCAGATTGTTTAGTGTCATATCCAGGACACTCGTTGGGGGGGGGGTCTTACCCCTCTGTAGAGAAGCAGTCAGTGTATTCTACAGCCCCAGCCAACTGGGTAATAAAATTGGCTAGGACATAGAGAAGAGTCTGGGAGACCTGAAGAGACTTGCAGTAACTTTTGTTAAATATCATACTTTAGTTAACTTTCAGAGCTGATGTGAAAAACTCATAAGGAGTAAATTTTTAAAAAATACAAGAAAATAATAAATTAAACCTAACATAGCAAATAAATCAAATCCCCAAATTGATATCATATTGTCACATAAATGACTACACAGTATAAACTAAACTGTCCTTCTTAGAATGTTCCGCAAACTAAATTACCTTTCCCATCATGCTCCACTCCACAGTATATAAAGTCTGCTCACCATATAAAAACCACTTGGTCTGATGATTGTATAGGTAAGAAACTGACTGTCACCAAATACCTGTGACTCTATGTCTACATTATCTTTACTTGATATATATGAGCACACCTTATTTATAATTATAGCAAATTACATTTTTGATAAATCCAGTATATAAGGATGAATAAGTAAATCCAATATCAAATAAAACAAATTGCGTATCAAGATTATCATTTCTATAAAGAATATTACAAAATTAAGAATTTCAGAAATGACATTTGACATTCATTATATTTTCAAAATATCCTAGGAAAAAAATCTCAACATTAATTTCTCTTTTTTAGTCAGCAAACTTTGAACTACCAAAAGATAAAGGTTATTTTCCAGTTTCAGGGCAGAAAATAGTTTAATTCAAATAACTAAAGGATTTAATCATAAAAGCTATTAAAAATGGCTAAATTATAAACAAATAACTAAGCATAGTTATTCGATGCACTTTGTTCTTTAATGCTGATTATGTAAATTAGTTATTCTTATTGAGCAGCATCTGCAAAATTGGCCAAGATACAAGAGATATTCTGCCAGCCATAATAGATAAGTAGCACTAAAATGGCTATTTACAAATGCACAGTACTTACTTTAACAATAGAACTTTATATAATTGTAGCACATACATAATGGGTAAGCACAAAAATACTCTGTGGATGAGTGCCATCTTGGATTTTACTGCCCTCTTGTAGTAGAAGGGGTGCACAGATTTTCTGCTGGAGAGAAAAGAAATATCTTCAGTTAATATATGTAATGTCACCATATTTATAAACATATCCCTATTTTTTAATATTTTGACTACTTGAAATGGAGGATGTTTTGTGCACTTTCTCTATAACTAAGCAATTAGATTATAAAGATTATCAATAAAATAGTTATTTATAAAGACCACCAAAGACCAGATTAGAAATGAATGATTAAACATAATTTGATTTTTAAAGGATAAATTCATTGTTTGATTTTAATAGCATGTCAATCAGTGTCATCTTATTTTATGCCAAGAGGTTTGGGAATCATGTTCATTTTGTCTTTTTTGTGTTGTTGTTTCGTAAGAGTTCTTTTTATACTTGGTCTAATCAAATACAAATACTTTTCAAACATATCTATTCAACCCATACATGGGACTCTAATAGATTCTATCACTCCAGATTAGAGTGGACCTGGAAGTGATGGCAATGAAGCAGTATTTCATACTCATCAGAGTTTCAGAATGGGAACCTCACCACTAGATGCAGTTTAGTTTCATTCTAAGGACACCTCTTTTGTGTGTGTATTTGATGGTGGTGGGGGACCTTACCTTTCTGCAGGAGATGCAGTCAGCAGATTCTCAGTAATATTAACAAATTAGTTATCTCTATTAAGGAAAATTTATTTGGATCTGGGTTAAAAACAAAGTTCAATTCAAATATTTGTAAAAATGGATTCATGCTAATTGATGAACCAACCATGGATTCGTTATTTTAGCAAACAGAAAATGTTGGAAAAGAAAAAAAGTCTATGGCATTTTACTTGATATTTTTCATCTTGCACTCTTTCTTGCTTTTCTAACTGGTTTGAATATTATTATTACTTTATTTAGTTGAATCCTGAAATCTGATTTGCAATATTTCAAATCAATAGTGAAAAGCTTGTCATATCACATTTTAAAATTTTCATTCAAAGTTAATAATAATAAAAAAAAAAAAAAGATATGACAAGAAAATGAAATATTTACAAGTATAAAATAATGTATTTGCAGTGATTCAGGCTTTGTAGAATATTCACAACAGGTACTTGAACCAATATGGAAAGAAAAGATGAATGAACAAATTGAATATGAAATCTTTTTTCACGAGGCAAAATTTTAACATATTTATACAAAATCTGAAGTTGTCGAAAAGAGTTGACTGATGTAAGCTCGCTTGGTTATTTTTAGTTGTTTTTTTTTAGGAAACATTTTTATATTGTAGAAAAAAAAGAAGAATATCAAGTAGAATCATTCTTGTAAAATATTCATGTTTAAAACGTTGGATTTTTTGCAAGGGGAAAATATTTGAACACCATATGGAAATCTTTAATAAGGAAAAAACAGACTTTAAGCTTAAAGTTTTTAAATTCCATTAACTGAAAGGGTTACTGGTGTGGGATAACCAGTTTAGTGTTGGTTGGTTGGTTGGTTGATGGATTTTAATGGCATCTCAATCCGTTTGGTGTTATTTTATGCCTAGAGGCGAGGAAATGTTTTATATCTATGTACACTTTTGTAGCTAACAGTTGTAATGATATCTTAACATTATTGGGGATCATGTTGAGGGGTTACTTTGTATATTATTGATCAGGTTTATGTTTATATTTTTTGGGTGGTAATGTGTTTATTTCCTGAAATTTGTTTACTCTGGTTTATTGGGAAGAAGAGAAGCAGCATTATGAATAAAAGAATTGATGCAAGTTGGGATGGACTGAGCAGTCAGGCAATTGAGCTGTGCTAAAGAACTGATAGCATGAAGAGGGCCAAATAGAAAAATCTCATTTCTGTAGTTGCCTCAAATGAATAAATGTATTATTATTAAAATCTATGAAATCCTCTCATTCTCTGAATATCATCCACCAGAAAAGTTTGTAAGAATTCTCTGTATCGCTGTAAATACACACCTCAGTAAATTTATGCATATGTTTTTGAGACATGGAACTTTGAAAAAATATTCTGATTAAGATTGGGTATATATATATATAAAATTGATGATAGAGTTGGATGGGTTCAGGGGCTAATAACACTTTTTACCAAAGGGCCAGATCACTACTTGTATGACCTTGGACACAAGATAACCCCAGTATGAATTGTGGAATGGTAACAGTTTGTTCTTATGGATACTATTAACACATTTCTGCTTATGGTGCAAATTGTGGGAATTATATTCCATGGTGGAGGGATTCCTATGGTGTAATGGCTAATTTCCTGGATTGCAAAATTGCTGTGAGCAAGTTCAAACTACAACCACTCTATCATGTTCACTTTTGGACTAAATACTCTTGGGAAAGGTATGGTATGGTTTGGTTTGGTTTAGTTTCTTTGTTTTAATGGCATATCAACCTTTGTGGGTTATTTAATGCCAAAGCCATCCTTCTAGAAAAACAGCAGTGATGTTATTTAACCCATAGCTGGGAAGATAAGGGGGTTCATACCTTTCCCAAGGGTATTTGTCCAAAAGTGAACATAATAGTGCTACTGGAGTTCGAACTGGCTTACGACGGTTCCGCAGTCCAGTGCTTTAACCATTACACCATGAGGACACCCCCAAGGGAAATGTATGTTATCTCACCACCAGCTATTGATTAAATAGTACCGTTACTGCTTTTCTACAAGTGTGGCTTGGACATTAAATAACGCACATAGGTTGATATGCCATTAAAACATATATTCAATAGTCTAGTGCATAAAATTGCTGGTTCAGAGCTTTAAGTTCGAGTCTAGCTGAAAAGCAAAGGTTCATTGTCTGTGCCCAATTTTACTGGAGATAAAATTAACATTATAACAAAATAAAGAGCAAATTAACTCATTTGAGATACCTCAAGGCATGGATAGCAGAATGAGAACAATCTAACCTCAAGGATTGAATAAAGGGTTCAGTTCAAAATTCTTTGAAGGTTACTGACTACAACAGAATACATCTGAAGTAAACCAGAAGTTACAGTGGCCAAAACATAATAGCTAAAAAGATGAGGACATTTGTCCAAAATGTATAGATAATATCAATTCCCTATCTTAGAAATTTAGATAAATCTATTCTTACGAATCAAGTAAACGTTTTAGTTCAAAATTCCAAGAATCTTAGCAAATATGACAAATACCTGAATAAACCTAGAGAGTATAATGGCTGAAATGTGATGATAACAATGAAAATGAAGATTTATGAGTTCATTTTTTCATACACATACTCACTCTGTCTGTCTGTCTGTCTGTCTGTCTGTCTGTCTGTATATATATATATATATATATATATATATATATATATATATATATATATATATTTATATTTATATATGTGGTGCATACTGAAAAATATGCTGGGTCAAACATATAACACTGTTTGGATCTTGCAGGTGGATTTAATTAAAATGTGTTTGAGGAAGGGAGAGTAAGAGAAAGATGGGGGGAAGACATCAGTGAGGACCCTTAGCAAATTTAGTGTTGTAAAGCAATTCACACATGTAGATGACACTCTGGTTTTTGAATCTTCCCTGCATCGTTTTGTGTATTTTGTATCACATACATTTTTATTTTGTGTCTTTCAAATTTACAACATCCAACTATGAATTGAGTACCCAGTTCACCACTCCCTTGAATGACTGCATCCTTGTCCAGCCAACTTGTCATTTGTATTTCATTAATAATATTTAAAAATTGAATTAAATGTATCATATTACCTTTGAAATATCAACTGAATATTTTCAGAATTTCTATCTAAAATTAACCTCAACATATAACTTTCAAATCAAAATTTAACAAATTCAAAAAGCTTTTTTCCCTGAAGTGTGATGATTTCTATTTGCATTTTTAGATTATCTATGTTAATTTGATTTTTAAGTAATTATGATAATAAGTAAGAAATTCAACTGAAACAATTTAAAAAATTTATTTTGAGTAAGAAATAAGGAAAGACTGGCGGCCTCCAGCAGTCAGTAGCTATTCACTTTGACTCCTCACTATTGGCAGGTTTCAACATAAGTAAAAGCAGCAGCTGCTGATTTTGGATGCTTTGCATATTTCTGATTTTAGTCTTTCCCCCAATTCACTCCATGTTTCATTGGAAAGTGTCATATCATTTCATTTAGCAAAGAGATTACAGCAAATTGAATTTTGCGTATCAGAATTTTCAAAGGTGAATGTCTCCTTATAAGTTTTAAGTGTTCATTACTATAGATATAAAATTACTGAATTTCTGTAAAGTATTCTATCGTACAATTGAAATAAACAATATGATAAATTTGATAAATAAATATAGTTTTAATTTTGAACAGAAAAACTTTTATTGGGTAAGAAATGCATACCTAGCTTCTTAGGAATACATGCCACTGATATATATATTAGTAAAGCTGGCGACTGTAATCAAAGATGGCTCAAAGGCTCCCTTTTCATTAGCTACTAAACTGAGGTGTAGGGGGAGGTGCAACTCCTTTCCCAGGATTGCTCCACTTTACCCTTGTTTTGTACCTTATAATGCTGAGTGTTAAGAAAAGCGGCATCAAATACCAATTTTTGAGTCTTTGGTACTTGACCTGGGATTGAACTCTGGTCTCCTGAGATATTGATGAACACTCTGCCCATTATACCAATGGGCCGGTAAATATATATATATATATATATATATATATATATATATAGTGAACTAGTATAATAACTCATTATATCAGTGGCATGTATTCCAAGGAACCAGGTACCTTGACAGCAATATACCATCTACTGAAGGAAATGTCAATGTATGTCTAGGGAAAGCATGGACTGCTATTGATTGGTTTTTGATCATATGGAAATTTTATCTCTTTGATTAAATAAAATGGGATTTCTTTCAAGCAAAGGCTGTGTCAGTACTACAGTATGGATGCACCACCTGGACTCTTAACAAAATCCATGTAGAAAAAGACAGATGGGAACTAACCAAGAATGGTATGAGCTCTTTTGAACTAATCTTTGAAGCAGTATCTTACAAAACAGCAGCTGTACAGCCATATACCTTTCATCTCTCAAACCCTCAAAGATAGATGGACAAGACATGCTTGGCACTGCAGGAAAAATAATAGCAAACTCATAAGAGACATTCTCTTTGGAACTCTTACATGTGGGCATACTAGTGTTGGCTGACCAGCAAAGATTTACATATATCAGCTTTGTGTGGACAGTGGATGCTGTCTAAAGGACTTGCCAAGAGCAATAGATGATAAGGATGGATGATGAGAGAGAGAGAGAGAGAGAGAGAGAGAGAGAGAGAGAGAGAGAGAGAGAGGCTGAATGAAAATACTCTGTGCTATCAAGGCAACTTGATAATGACTGAGATATATTCATATAAATCAATGTTTAGTTAAAAAGAACAATGTTTTTCTTTATCATGAACAAAGGAACATAAATCCAGATTAAATAAATATAAAATTGTCTGAAAAATTTGAAATTTTGGTCACTTTCAGTACTATCTCCAGCTATTTTTATAATACTTAAATGTTGAATGACAACTTTATTTAAATAGTACAAAACAAACTTAATAATCACTTTCAGCATAACAAATAATAATCATAAAAATATTTTTTCTCAGAACAAATAATTTAAAAAAATTAAAATTTGTGCTTTTATTATGCAATGTTTTCTATCATTAACTTATTATTTCCTACAAAATTCAACCACTATAAAAAGACAATCTATTTCTAATAACTATTCTATATCATCACAAAAGAGATTTCAAGCTAAAAAACAATAAACAGCCTCTAAATGAGTTGAGATAATGAAAATTAACCTTGTTTGAGAAGTAAGGATAAACTTATAAGCTAAATAAGATATAATACCTTAAAACTGATATTGAGCTCTCTTTATTTATAAACATAGCAAACTATATTTCTAATCTTAACATATCTATTAATCCGATGATCATATAGGTGAGAAACTAACAGTCACCAAGTGCCATAAACTGTATCTATGCCAATCAAATGTATATATATATATATATATATATATATATGTATACATATATATATATATACTGTATGTATGCCATTCAAATATATACATATATATATATATATATATATATATATATATATATATATATATCTATTTATTTATATACATACATGAACACACCAAAGATCTTTTATTTTATGTTTTAATTTTGTGTATAACTTTAGAAAAAATTTCTGTATGATTTGTTTTTTATATTTGCAGACAATGTCAAAAATTTTAAAAAAAGAGAAAAGTCATCCAACTGTTTCAGGAAATGTCTATGAGAAGTTAATGCCAAAAGTAAATAGTAAAGATCATTTGAAATGTGTTCTGAAGTGTATGAAATGATGAATAGCAAGTTTAAAAATCATGATTTTACTCTGTCTGACAATCATTGTTCTTCCATGGAACTAAACTGTGGATAACAATAAAACAAGATCGATGTCAAACCATTTGAGAATTAATTGAAAAGATCAATGTGCCGTGTGCTACAGTTCAAGAACACTTGCAGCAAATTAGAAAGGTGAATAGACAGGAATTTGAAGCTCACCATGAATTGTCACCTGAGAAGGTTTTACAATTTCTAACAATTTTATGTTAAAAAAATCATTTGGAAATTATTTAGTGAAATAAAGCCTGTAAATCTGGTAAAAGCAAGCACAAAAAAATCTACAGCATTTTCGTTAAGAAAACACACAAAATTTTGATTCGTTTTACTGGAAGAAAATATTGTTGAGCAGGCAAACTAATACTATAGATGAAAACCAATAACAGTTATTATAAAACAAAGTATTTATTGTTGTCATTTGCTTAAATGATTACCTCCCCTCTAAAAAAAAATGACCAACAATGAAAGATCATGCTGATTGATGACAATATAACAAAAATAGAAATAAAAGACCAGAATAATTTGAAAGAGAAAAAATGTCAACAAGATTGGTAAAGAATTGTTGTAGTCCTTTTTATAAGTTTGTTTAGTGTGTATGGAAATAATTACAGCTGTTACTCTATCTAAAAGTGACGCATGTTTTAAGAACTACAAATTTCAAATTGCACTTAGATTATTTATTGATTGATTTTTATGCCATGCCAACCCCTTTTGGGTTATTTTATGGTTAGATGTTAGGGAATCCCATGTTTTTAAACAAATCTGTTTGACCCATAGATCTGACTTTAACAGGAACTACTACTCCATATCAGAGTGGATCTGTGAGTACTGACAATGAATAGGTACTCCACATTCCATATATCTCCAGTACTGGAGCCTCACAATCAGATCCAGTTTAGCATAATAATCAGGACACCCTGTTTTATGGGGTGTCTTACCCTTCTTTAGAGGATTCAATCAGCATATTCTAAGCCTTACTGTCAGGGTAAACAATTAGATGAGTGACCATCAGGGAACAACAAGTACTGTAAGCTATATCAGCCCTATGCGCTCAGCTAAGCATTGCTTTGCATATTCTGAGTGTAGATTTTAAGTTATTTCTTTTATTTGGTTTGACAAGGTCATAAATATGTTTGGCACAATAACTTAATTAGGAAATATAAGGTTTATCTGTTCAAAAACAGATTGCGAATAACTGAATTTTAGGCTTTGTTCTTTCAAGCTGGAATTTAACTAAAACATTATGAATTCATGTCTAAATTATATCTCCTTATAACAAAGGATGGAATAATATTATTGAGATAGGAAACCTATATAAAAAAAAATAAAATGCAGAAAACAATTTTTTATTTAATTCAAATAAGCATTTTAAATCTTTTAATACCTTTTCTTGATTTGGTTTGGTTTCTTTGTTTAATGGCATATCAACCTTCATAGGTTATTTAATGTTAAAGTCATCCTTTTAGAAGAACAGGAGAGATATAATTTAACATATATCTGGGCTAATAAGGGGGTTTCATACCTTTCTCAAGAGTGTTTGTTGTAAAGTGAATGCATTAGCATGACTGGAGTTCAAGGTCCAGCACTGGTCATTATGCCATGGGGACTCACCCCACTTTCTTTTGGGTAATATTGTCTGTTTTACATACATCTATCTTCTACATAAAAAGATACACCATATTATTTGGACTGTTTTTTTCTTTTTTATATATTTCTTGGCCTCATATGTATGCCTATTTTTTTGCTACTACTTTGTATTTTTTACCTTTATGATTTTTATATTCGATCTATAACATTGAAAAGCTTAGTCTTTTATAAAATATGTCTTTCAATACATTCAAAGAATACTTCACCCTCAGATGCAGTAAAGTGTCACACCCAGGGCATGTCTTGAGAAGATTTATCTATTATAAAATATGCTTGTCTTATATATGTGTATGTCACAGATGCAAGTATTGAGTTGCTATTAACAAGTTTGGATTATATGTGCTGTAGGTCAGGTTATTTCTTTAAACACACTACACAGAACAACATAAGATACTTTGGGTTCACTGGATTCCTATCTCAATTTGAACCTATGGGCCTTTACCAAGGAGATGGCAAACAACATGACAGGATAATGCTTTTGTTTTTTGAGGGTGGTAAGTAGATGGTATGAGGCTCCACCTACTGTCATACATTCTCAAGTGGTACATTTGTCATGCCAGTCTTAGGCTGACTACCCAAGATGCCAAGAATTACAAAATGGCCAGATATGCATATTAAATAAACAGATTCATTGTAGCATCCCGAGTTGTCAAACTTTTAGTATTATTGGCCTGCACACCTCCATTCTACTTCAAAACATAAGTAGAAAGGCTTCTTACCTGAGGAACAAATCACACAAAGTACAGTGGCTAATGTAATACATCTTGTTGGTTATTGTCAATGGTAACAATATTGTTATCTATATCAGTAGAAATCACTGTAACTGAAAGAGGATTTTTTAGATTTTTAATAAATATCTTTTTAAATAAAGAGAAAATATTACAGAAGCAAAAAAATATTATTTGTAATTTGAGGCACATTTAGCATAACATTATCATCATAAGAAATGGAATTGATTGTTAATTAAAATAAATAAGGTCCAGGCAAGAATAGGATAAATATTTATTTTATTTTAGAGTTAATGCGTGCGACTCGTTTCAAAGAGATCTCTCCAAAAAGTGCTCAACCCTTTTCTTCCTCCTTCGTCTCCTCCCAGCTCCCTCCTCCTCCAGGGGGAGATAATTGCTTATCCCGTAAGCCAAGATAGGATGTTAACATTGATGACTTGAGTTCAAATCCTGGCCTGAGTGAGCCCATTTACAAGCTTCCGCTCAGAGAAATTTAGATCTATTCAACCCACTGGCTTTACTATGCATCCATTAAAAATAGACAATTTAACAAAAAAAGAATAAATAAATCCAGTTATTCTCCATCCAACTATGGGTAAAAAGTGGTGCAGATTGGGCTCTTTAGCCTTGTTATGGCAACCATTCTTGGAGAAGGAAAACTCAGAATTCAAACTTGTTAAACTCTGCAAAAAAATTGACCTTATGTAGCATCTAGCTCATGCGGAAGTGTGGCAAAAAAAGTAATGAAAAATAAACAAAAAACATTGTAAGACTATGATATTAGACCATATCAAATTGTATGTGTACCTCATATAACTATTATAGTTATATGAGGTACACGATTCAAGTTCAAATTCTCAACAAGGTTGTGTATTTTTCTCTTCATGACAATGCTCTTAAGAAAGGCATGAACTCATCTGTTCTCCCCTCAGTTATGAGTAAATAGTATGGTTGACAGGGTTCTTTTGACTTAATTAAGCAACCAGTAACTGAGCCATTGGCCTAATGAGTAAAGTGTTCGCCAATGGTCCGGGAAACTAGGGTTCAATCATAGGTCGAGTCATACAAAAGACTCAAAAAATGGTACTTGATGCTGCCTTGCTTAACACTCAGCATTATAAGGTAAGCATCAAGGGTAAAGTGAAGCAATCCAGGGAAGGAGTTGAGCCCTTCCCTACTCCTTGGTGTAGTAACTATTGAAAAGGGAGCCAAAGGTCACTAACTAACTTATAAGTGAAGGAAAACTCTGAATTCAAACAAACTTTTCTCCTTTTAAAGATTGACTGTGTTTCCTCCTATCATGGTGGATGGGTTGGGTAAATACATACTTGTAATTTATTTTTAATTGATTGGTTGATTAATCAATTTTAATGATATATCAGTACATCTAGGGTTATTTTCTGTTTTGAGGTTTTGAAATTGAGTTAATTGTTTTTTCATAATTACTATTTTATGTAGTTTTTTTTCTTTTGCGATATTTCTGTTTTGAATATAGTCCTATTGATTATTAATAGTTTTTAAACTGATCTATTTGACTCGTAAATAGGACCCTAACAAGTACTCTCTCACCAGGTCAGAGTGGGCCTGAGATTTATGGTAATGATTTGTTTTTGTGCTTACTCTTCATTGACAGCATAAAGTAGTTACACTATTATGATCATATTACGTTTTAAGTACTTATCATTTGAACTCATGCAGGTAGAAAAATTGATTTTTAAATATTTGCTCAATTACTGGTTGCAGCCAATTTTGACTAAGTAATATCAAAATATTATAAATGCGGAAATATCATCTTTAAATCTTTAGCATGGGAGAGTGTTTTTCTCAAGAAGTATATAAAAAAAAAAACTTTATGTATGTGTTTTAATGTTTGGAACATGTCGGGAGATTAGAAAACAAACTGTGAAGTAAAATAATAGAAAGCTCATAAAAATGATGCATCTTTCTCTACATTCTGATAGACATTTTCCTGATTGAAAATCCAATACAAGATATTTTGGTTATATTGATCAGTAATACAAAGATATAAAAACTATTAGGACAAAAAAAAATCAATACTGATCGATAAAAGTATTTTTTATTACTTTCTTTTTGAACTTGGTTGGTGGTAGAAGATTAATAGAAAGATCTTAGATTGCCATGCAAATCTGTAACATTTCATTATTGATTTTCCCCCTATCACACTACTTTGCATTCAATTTAGTCAGCAAACTATGGGGGATATAGTTTTTCAGTGATTTGCGTGAAGGCAACATTATTTGCCAAATCTATTTCACTTCATTCCAACAGTTGTTCAAAGACCATCAAAATTTTTTTGTGTCACATTTGGTTGATTCTACATTTCAACCAATTCATTCCACTGTCTTCTTCCGGTGTTCACTTTCAAAGAGAGGAATGAAATATTAATTTCTAAAAAAAGTTCCCTTGGTATTTAACAGGTTTTCAAGTGAGTTTTCTACTGGTCAAAGCACCTCTGCAATTCCTTTTTTAAGAATTGAAGGAATCTGGGCTGTTGTATTTCTTTATGTCATCTAGGTCCTCAAACTCTTGAAATGAATTCTCAGTTCAAGAAATGAAAAAAGTTGTATCAAGTATTGTCTAGTGAATATAAAAACTTCTCTCTATTACAGATTTGTTATAGTTTTGTTTTTCTGCAATATCAACTATTGTTATTTATTTAAAGCAAATCTTGTTTTTACATATATATCAAATATATAATTTGTAAACATATTTTTAGATACACACAGTTAAAGGATCAAATAGTTCTATTTCTAACAATTTGATTTAGCATATGTCAGCAAAGTCAAATTGTTCCAAGTATTGCGATCTATCACTAAAAATTCAATTAAACATCAGTCATTTGTTTACACACAGAGGATCAAGAAATTCTATTTCAAACAATTCAATTAAGCATAAGTCATTTGTTTGCATTCAGATTAAGTGTCAAGCAGTTCTGTTTGACCCATAGATAGGATCCTATCATGTGCTACTTCTCCAGGCCAGAGTAGACCTGGGAGCAATAGCAATGAAGGGGTACTCCACATTCCCCAAAGCTTTAGCATTACTGGAGCCTCACCATCAGATATTTTAGAGTCATATCCAAGACATCCATTGGTGGTGGGATCCTTACTCCTTCTGGAGAGATGCAGTCAGTGTATTCTACAGTCCCAGCCAACTGGGCTGTCTTTATTACAGGGCTTCTCAAAGTGGTCTCTGGGTGTGAATAAAATTTTGGCTGAGTGAATAAGATCAAAGAGGTTCACAATTTACTAGTTTTCATATATGAATCTCTTCATAACAAAACCCAAAAATCACTGGATCATGTAAACTAGGAGCTAGATATTGTACACTAAGCAGAATGCTTGATTGGATGTGATGGCCGCTAGTGTTGTGTTATTTGCAAAACATCCAGGTCAATTAAATGAATGAACTCTATGGCTCTGATCAAAAATATTTGGATACCTTTGGTGCCTTTAACAATACATTTTATAGAAAATTTATTTAGAGATGAATAGAAATTGAATTTGGTTACAAGGGATGGTTCAAGGGAGAAGCTTTGCTTTATTATGTAAGTTACTTAGCTGTGAACACATCTGGTTTGTAATCGAGATGTCTAGATATCATCCCTTCATTTAATAAGTTGCTTAGCTGTGCACATGCTTTCATTTAAATTTTAGGACTTAAAAGCTCTAAAATTTCAATCTTTATACTTTGTGATCAAACCTCTTCAATGATGAAAAGAATTGGTGGCTCATGTTTCAGAATCTGCAAAGATTACGTGCTACAAACATAACTGATCAAATAAAAAAAAAGTTTCTCAATAAAAAAAGCAAGAAAAGATGATACCCCACTGAAACTATCATTGATGATTACTATGCAGATGATCTAGCACATCTGGCAATTAGACTTGCTTAAGCTGAATATCTGCTACATAGCCTGAAACAAGCAGCAAAAAGCATTGGTCTTTATGTGAACTCAGATATAACAGAGTTAATGTATTTTAATTGAGATGGTACAATCTTCTCATGGTAAGTCTCTGAAATTAGTAGACCAGTTAATATAGCTCAGTACTAATAACTTATCTACTGAAAATGATATCAGCATATGGATAGGTAAAATATGGACTGTTATTGACAGGTTATTGACTATATTAAAATCTGATCTCTCAGGTAAGCAAAATGGGAATTCTTACAAGCTGGAGCAGTATCACTATTGTATAACTGCACCACTTGGACTTTAACAAAATGAAAGAAGAAAAAGCTGGATTGAAACTACTCAAGGATACTGCTTGCTGTATTGAATAAATCCTGAAAGCTGCAGCCAACAAAATAGGAGCTATACTACCACTTACCTTCCATTTAACAAGGGCACCTTGGGTAGAGAAATGGTTGGCAAGACTTGTGCCACATCTAAGCAAAAAGCTAAGTAAATTATGGGCACCTCAGGTGGTGTAATGGATAGCAAGCTTGACTAGTAAATCTTCACAAGTGACTTCAAGTCTCATTGGGTGCCCCACTCATACGGCCTTGTGCCACATCTAAGCAAAAGGCTTAGTAAATTATGGGCACCTCAGGAGGTGTAATGGATAGCAAGCTTGATTAGTAAACCTTCACAAGTGAGTTTAATTTTCATTGGATGCTCCATTCATATGGCCTTGTGCCATATCTTAGCAAAAAGCTTAGTAAATTGCTACCTTCTATGACACCAACCATCCAAGAAAGACAAACAAGACACATAGAGCACTACAGGAGAAGTAAGGACAAATTCATAAGCAATTTTCCCCTATAGACTCCTGCACAAGGACACACTTCTCTTGGTTGACCCACAAAAAATTTATATTCATCAGCTCTATAGGAACACTGAATGCTGTCTTGAGGATTTACCAAGTACAATGACAAATAGGGATGGATTACAAGAGTGAGTCAGAGGAATATGTGCAAATTCCACACCTTGATGATGATATTAGATTAGCTTATATTTAATAGAACAAGTCACAAAGACAATATCAATCTCAGTAACTAGTTTGGTTTAGTTTAGTTTCTTTGGTTTAATGGCATATCAACCTTTGTAGGTTATTTAATGCCAAAGTCATTCTCCTCGAAGAACAGTAGTGGTACTATTTAACCCATAGCTATCAAATGTCAACAGAAAATATATATATAAATATTTACTCTGTAGTAGATGATATTACCTTGCAATTGGATATGGGGAGTGATATCAAAAGTATGGTTCTGGTTATGTACAACCCCTTACTCACCTAAAATCCACTCATGCACACGCTGTTCTTTTTAAATGAAAGGGACCACTATCATCCCTTGGGATAAATATTGAGGAAAGTAAAAACAGCATGAATACAAAAATAATTAAAAGAATGTTTTATGCAAAAAAAAAAATAGTGAAGTAATTTTGTGGTTTTAATTTTATTTCAGCATCTAATGTTTTTTTCTGATATTATCAAAGTAAATGAAAAAGAGAACATCAACAACTATTACTGCCTAAATAAATTAGATACTCACTGGGTGCCTAACATTTGTGTTTTGTACCATGTTAAAGGTAATTAAAAGAGTTTTTCAGAATACTAAAATGATGCTTTTTTTACATTTTCATTTCAACCAATCCATTTTACAGCTGCCTTCTGGAGGAGGTGCTCATTGTGTAAAGGTTATCATCATAGGAAATGGACTCAGCTATCAAAGTTCTATTCCTGAATGAGGCTGTTTGCTTTTCATATAGTGCTAAAACCCTTGAGAAAGGCATAAATCCAATTATTCTCCTCCAAGCTAGAGGTAAATAGTTGGACAGACTGTGCTCTTTAACCTTGGTATGACAACTGGTCTAGGTGAAGAAAAACTCTGAATTGAAACGAGTTGTCGACATGGAGAGGGGTGGGCTCCACCAAGCTATTCCTATGAAAGACACTCTTCATGAATAGCACCCCAATAACCAAACCAGGTTATGAGACTAGTAAACTTCAGCCAATCCATTACCTTTTTCTGATGTACAATATCTATAGAAAGAGAACAGTTTCTTTTCAAGAAAATCATCAATAAAGAAAAAAGAAATGGTTGCTAATATACTGACCAGCTTGATTTATTGTCAGCAATGAAAGCCACCCAAATTATGGTAATCTCAGAAACCTGTGAAGTTGATTGTATATGTCTGCATGGAATATATACTCCAATTTCTTTTGTGCTTTGCAAAAAAAATTATTCTTCTTAAAGTATATATACACAGAATCTCTACTTTTGATAATTTTAGATATCATTCAGTTTTAGCAATTGTCAAATATCTAAGTATATTTTATAACAGTCCAAAAACAATTTTAAGTTTACTTATTTCAGGTATAGATTTCACTAACTTAAAGTACTATTCTTTATCTAAGTGCTTCCAACTTTCCTAAATGGCAGTTAATAGATCACCTTTAGTGGTCAGAGCCTTTTCATAGACCATATTTAAAATTTCCATCAGAGATTTTCAATTGGATTAAAATCTGAACTATTTGCTAGCTCAGTCATTGATTTCATATATGACTTTCCCAACAAAAACCTTTAACCCCCTTTACTATGTGACAACATCCATTATTGTCCTAAACAATGACTTTATCAAACCAAACCAATTTTCTATTGATGGAAAGAAAAAATTATCTAGGATTTCAACTTGCAGACGTGCATTTATTGTTGAGATGGTGATTGCCAAATTCTCATGTCCTTTAAATGACATTCAAACCCCTATCATGAATGATATATTACTAATGTGTCCATAACTAGATGACACGAAGTAAAGGTCTGGTAGCCATGCAAATTGAGTGTATGACTGGAGGTGGCATCAATTACTATTAACCTATAATTATTGCTAACATTTTTCAGCAAGGAACTTGAAAGCAATATTTAGTTAATCAGCAACCATGACTATTATTGTGTGTCAGTTATTACTATTTCTTCAAATTCTTCAATTTTAATTCAATTTAAAGAATCTAAGATTAATTTAAGTAACAACTGTTTAAAATGTGGATATTTGTTTAATGAAGACTCATTCATAAAATGTGATCACTAGCAATCTCTCAATTCTTGATTTTCAATCCATTTCAATTGCAAAATCATTAGTACTTTATCTACATTATACATACAACAGCCTGATTCTGTCATTCATACTTTCATAAGTTACTAATCACCAACCAAAACTTTTGTCCGCTTAAAACTTGCTTAAACTGTAGAACAATGGTAAAATATGCTGCAAAAGAATTTTTTTCTTTTACCGATAAAATCTTCAGAGTAGTTGTATAAAACACAAAGTGGTGGATGATGGAATGGAAACAAATTAGCTGCAGTAAGAGAAGATGAAATGCACACACACACACACACACACATACACACACACATATATATGTATATATATATATATATTGTTCATACAAGTTTGGTTAAAGAGCTTTTCTTTTTAATGATCTAATTGTTTTTTTCCAATAGCTTTCAAGCGAGTTTCTTTGTATCAGGGTCCAGTTAAAGAAGTACTTGTCCTAGGTTCTGCTCCTAAGTGCTTTCAATAAAATTGTCTTTTTTTGTAGGCATTCTTTGTTTTTGAATAATTTGGGTGTAATATTCATTTTGTTGGGATGCTTTAGTTAGCATGTTAGTTGTTAAAGATATTTAGTATATTGATGCCAGTATTGAATGCTATTTTATTTATGTTTGGTTGTTTATTTTTGATACTGATGGCTGCAAGAATTAATTGGCTTTTTTATTGTTATGTAATATTTTGGTGTTACTAGTGAGGATTCTTTCATTTCAACAGATGTGAATTCATCTGTGTTATTACTATGTGTTGTTGTGATATGTTGTTTGATGGCATTGGTATCAGAGAGGTGGTATATATATATAATTATATATATGTGTGTGTGTGTGTGTGTGTGTGGTGGAAAAAGTTGTAAATGAATGAATAAAACCTGATCTATAATTTTTATTTCTTTAAATAGAGTGAAAAGTTTGCTGAAAAACAAAAGTGCAAAATCTTTTCTTGAAAGCAAATATAAAACTAGTGAGAGTGTTGATATTTTTAATAGATAAAGTTAAGATTCCTATAATGAAATATAGAAGTAATTTATAGCTTAAGATAAAGAGACATAATTGTGCATGTAAAGATATTTGCATGAGTTTGTCACTATGTGAGAGAGAAAATGTATTTATGCCTTCACATATATGTTTGTGACTACAGCTGATATTTTATCAGTAAGGGACAGATAAATATTTTCACTGCAAATAAAAATGTAAATAAACATTCATTCAATTTTTTTAAAAATTAAATGAGTTGACATTGAATGCATTCTTGAAAGAAAAGAATGTAGATCTTCACTTAAAAGAAATGAATTGAAAGGGTGAGTAAGTAATAATTCATTACTTACTGAAGAGGTATTTATTTCTTAACTTATTTATACTATTTGTGTAAGCTCAAAATTAGATTAAAAAGCTGATGATTTATCAATGAATCTAATTGGCTTAGAAATTGTATTTTTAATATTCTTGGAGGGGAAAGATTTCTTGAATTATTTTGGATTTTGATCTAGCAAATCTTTTGCATTAAGTCAAATATTATCATTTACAAAGTATCTCAAAATGTAAAAACTAGCATGAATGTGCTGATCGGTTAATAAATGCAAAAATACAGCAACAAAAATTACAGGTTCTCAAGCCTATTTTTTGCTCAGAGATCAATACTTTTTTAGGATAGAAATCAGTTGAGTTCTCATGCACACACACACACACACACACACACACACACACACACACACACACACACACATACACACACACACACACACATAAACATGGTTGTCTAGCTACCCATATATTATTGTGCATAATTTTCACAAAAGAAATTATTTGATATTCATAGATTTTCCACTAGGTGTTTAAGAATAAGATTTTTGAAGTTAGAAGATCAAATACAGATTTATCTATTCACTAAGTTTTATTTGAATAGAAGCCTCATTCAAAAAAGAAAAGGAAAAACAGAAACAAAATTTAGAACCATTGATAAATCTTGGTGAATTAAATTACTCATTAAAATACTATTTTTTTGAACTTTTTTTTTACATTAAACTTTTCATTTCATGAATTTCTGGTATTTCTTCAATAACTTACCCATACAAGACTCGGGCCGTCCTTAAGATGTTCAAGATATGGGAATGTAATGGCTTGAGATATGTTGGCAGGGTTTTTTCATTCTCCTGGAATGGTTGCTTCATCATGGCCAAAGAAGTCAGTTTACATGGCTTGTTTTCTGGGACTTATTCAATGATTGGTTGGTTGGTTTCTTTTACAGTGTATCAACCCTTTTCAGGTCATTTAATGCCAATTTCAAATAATTCAGTTTAATATAAGAATAGTTTTTGTTTACAAACAGTTAAATGTTAAAACAGTTCTATTTCAAACAGTTCAGTTTAGTATAAGTACACAATTTAGTTCTATTTGACCCATAGATAGGATCTTATCAGGTGCTACCACTCCGGGCCAGAGTGAACCTGGGAGTGATGGCAATGAAGCTCCAGCATTACTGGAACCTAACTATGAGATTGTTTAGTGTCATACACAGGACACTCATTGGGGGAGTCTTACTCTCTGTAGAGAAGCAGTCAGTGTATTCTACAGCCCCAAGCTGATGGGGTAATTATTTAATGTATTAGTAAATCAAACCATTGTCTTTACCATTTGTAAATGCTTAGGGGCTTAAATTTAATGGCTCCAAAACTTCCATTGTAACTGAAAATGACTAAAATAAAATTTATATATTTTTCATAGAGGTTTAAAAAAGGAGACTTGTACAGTTTGACGATTGAAAATGAAGATATCTCATCACTAAATATTATGGAAATAGAATCTTTAATAGCCCCATGTAAATTTAGAAAAAATACTTGGAAACATTGATATAAATTTGTCAAAATTGACCTTGATTACTACATATCCACATGCTCATAATACAGGGTGTCTCAAAATAGATGCAACCCATTAAGATGATAATGATTTATTACAGAGACAAGCGCAATAGCAGTCATTTGGAACACATCCTGTAAAAAATGTATTCTTTGGTGCTAGAGACATCAAGTCAATCATTCTTTGTTTTAACTGTAATTATATCAGCTTCCTGGACATGCAATCTTGTTTTTAGTTTCTTTTCTCAGTAATAAATCATTATTATACTAATGAGTTGCATCTATTTTGAGACTGTTTTAGAATGATTTTGTCTCCAAATAAGTAGTGACACAAAATATTTTGTCCTCTTTGGTCCAAGGCATTGTCAGCAAGGATTAATAGTTGTTATAGTATACTACTTTCAAATCTGAAACAAAAAAGAACACAACAGTATTTATAGTAGAGTTATTAGCAGTTACATGGGTCCCATGAATATTGAGACACCCTATGAAAGCTATAAAATGAACATTGCTTACTATAGTATCCAAGCACTCATAAAAAAGGCTATGAAATATGCAAAATGGATCTTGCTTGCAATAATATCCGTATGTAAGAGGCTATAAAATAGACACCACTTTATTCACTCCTCAGGTAGTGATGGCGATCCATTGTATATTCAGACATAAAAATCCATCTTGAAACTCCAGTGTCCATTCTCTTTTTGTATTGCTAGCAAACATAAAATGATTTGGATAAATTCCCATAGCAATTCTATTTCTCCCTCATTGTTAGCATTTTACCTGTAAATTATTGTTATAAAATCTTTTCTATTGAGTAATTGTTAATATTGAATCAGTATTAATAACAAGTCTGTATTTGTATTTTTCCAAAATTTTGCTAATTGGAAGTTTTTATATGTATTCTCTTCAAGCATGCTCCCTTTCTCTGTTAATTGTAATTAAATATATTTTTGTTACATGAATGTCTATTTGTCTTTCATTTGTTTCTTTTTCTATTATGTATCACCAAGGAAACAGAGACAAATAAGCAAAGACATTCTCTTAATGAAAACAAAGATATAAATATCAACACTGCCAACACCTTTCTAGCTTTCTTCTTGCAAACATCAAATCCATGGCCAATATATATATATATATATATATATATATGTGTGTGTGTGTGTGTGTAGGTGTGTGTGTGTGTGTGTGTGTGTGTGCATGCATGTGTGTGTGTTTGTGTGTGCATGTATATATATACATATATATATATAGACCTAAATGTCTCAATATATAATCCATTGCAAATAAATGAATATTTGTAGATATATATACATGTACATGCATGGTGTTGATACATCTGTACATTATACATGGGTATGTGCATTGAATATATATATATATATATATATATACATATATATATATACATACAGATCTATCTATCTATCTATTCACACATATACGGGAGGTGCTGGTGGTGAAACTGTTATTGCCACAGGAAATTGATACAGCAACTCAAGTTCAAATCTTGGATAAGGCTGTTAGTATTTCACATAGCATTAATATCCTGGGGACAGGTATGAATCCATCTCTCCTCCCTCCAGCTATGGGTAAATATTAGGGCAGACTGAGCTCTTTAATCTTCATAGGGCATCCCATATAGAAGAAAAATTGATTTCAAATCTGTTAAACTCCACTTAATCATCCTGCTCTTGTGTAGGGGTTATGTGTGTGTATATATATATATATATATATATATATATATATATATACACATGTATGTTTACATGTTTGCAGATGTATATATAATAGACACCCATGAACACACACACACACACACACACACACACACACACATATACATATACATATATGTTCATAAATAGCTGTATCTATATCTTTATATATTATAGGTATGTAATTATAGGGACATATAAATATATGCAGCCATAGATGTGATGCAAAGATAAACATGCACACACACACACACACACACACACACACACACACACACACACACACACACGTATATATATATATATATATATACCTATGGGTGTATATAAAACACATACGCACATATGCATATGTGTGTGTGTATGTATATATATACATATACATATACATATATATACGCATACACATACTCAAAAGACATTCACACATACAGTTTCAGGTTTTAAAGTGTGAGAGAGTCAGAATGACAGAATCTTTGATTTAATTTGGAATAGGATCTTAAATCTGAGAATATCTCCATTAAAAATATCTTATTTATTTTCTTATTTTTGAGTCTGTCATGTCAAATACAATCAATGGGATGGCTTTATCTGTGAAATTTTCTATTTACGAAGATAGTATCTTATTACCCACAAAATTCTTTGAGATACTTTCCTATCTTCTTCTGAAAGTGCTAAGTAAAATATATTGCTCATAATTTGGTAAAAGCACATTCAAGCACAAATACATATTGCACTTATAATTTCTCTCTATGTTTCACTTTTGATAGCTTTTAAAGTCTTTATCTTCAACTATTACCATTTTTCAAATCAATAATGGCCATTCTTTTAGATAACAATTTCTTGCTAAGTACCAAGTGAGGAACTTCATGAAGTTATAGAGCGATTATTTTATTTGTAAATACTTCATTGTGGTTTTTATCTTCCTTCACGCTCAGTCTAATGCGTTCAATTTTGGTTACTTTTACATCATAACACATTTTAATGCTTCATTTATGAGAGATTAAACTTTTAACAAAGGAAGTGAGATTTTTGTTTAATTTCTTTTAAAGATTAATTTTGAATGTTGAAATTTCTTTGAATCATTTTATTCTCTCACTGCAGTTAATCAATAAATCTCTCAATTTTATTTTTGTCGGTATCATATAAAAACAAAAGAGGCTCATGAATTTAATTTACTTTAGATGTGAAGCAACATTCGAGTCATCAAAATAGAAGAAGGAAATCATAATTACCTCTAAAATTAATTTGTCAGTACTAACCAATTTCTGATAGAGACATTAAGAAAGTTTTCCATTTTCTAATTTTTTTGTGCTTCTTACATTCAGTTAAATCTAAAAAGTTTCAAGTAAGTTAAGTGAACAATTAAAAAAATTTGGAGAAATTGTTTTTAACAGAAAATGACAGACTATTTTAATCTTAATTTAATTTGAGAATAATTTAAATAAATTTAGCAATAAATGTTTATATCTAGTGAATAGATAAATTTGTGCATTTGAAAGTTACATGCACATTTAAAAAATCATTTCCATGGAATGCTTGTGACAGAGTTAAATAATGATTTAAAGTAATTAATACTAACAAATCTCTTTGACAAAATAAAATGGGAATTCCTCTAAGCTGTAGCCATATCAGTACTACTGTATGCCAGGCTAGATTTAGGCCTTAAGAAGCCCCTAGATAATTTGGGGCCTCTTCATTATGTATATTTGCCACAATACCATGTTTGAAGATAAGAATGTTTTTTCTTTGGTGTAAAATGTAAAACACTAAGATTTTTTTACTATCTAAACATTATATATATATGCATCTTTATATATATATATATATATATATATATATATATATATATATATATATAAAGATGCATCAAAATGTACAAAGGGCCCATTAAATTTAAAAGACTCAGTCCAACTAGAGGGGTTCAAAGACTCAGAATTTTTTAAAATTTGTTCTAGGGAGCAGCTTTGAATTTGAAAACAAACAAATTCCCTATGTTCTTATAGCATTATTTTTTTACAAGATTTATCAGGGTTGCAGCCCTTACAAGCAGTGACTCTATGGGTGCACCAGTTGCACTTTAGAAAATGCTTGGAGAAAAGGCTTGATTGGAACAACACAAAAAATATTGTTTGCTTTTTTTTAACAAATCCTGAAAAGAGCACCATTCAAAATGCCAGTTGTATGGCTACTTTCCTCCCATCACACAAACCATCACAAAAGGATGAGCAAATGATAGGCACTGCTGGTGAAGTTACAACAAACTCATGTGGACTTCCGCTCAAAGACACACCAGTATTAGTCAGCCAATAAAGAACTTATATTCATCAGCTCTACACAGACACTAGATGCCATCAAGAAATCTTACCAAGAGCGATGACCAAGAGGTACAGATATCCATAAAGAGTCAAGGGAATCTATTGTCTTTAGCTATGTTTGGTGTAAGATAAGGTTACAAGTTGAAATTTTTAGATGAAAGGTTGTTAAAAATTGATTTTAACTAGTATATATATATATATATATATATATATATATATATATATATATATATATATATATATATATATATATACATTATATATCTATCTTAATTATATAGTTTGCTATGCATATAAATATATAAATAATGAGTGCTTGATATTTGGAATAAAGCATATGTATCTAAGTTTGGTTTGCATAGACACACAGTCAACAGTGCTGTCAGTAACTCATCTATGGAATCACTGGACTTAGTCAATATATATATATATATATATATATATATATATATATATATATATATATATATATACTTTAAGAAAACAACAAAACCGGTCACATAGGATTATAAATTTATTTCCATCCTGTTACGCATTTTTTAAATTTGCAAAAACACGAACAAAATTAACGACTTCTTCAGATCTTTTAGATAAAAAAAAAAGTTGTTTGTTTTTTTATCTAAAAGATCTGAAGAAGTCCAGTTAATTTTTTTTCTCATTTTGGGAAATTTCAAAAATGCGTAAAAGGATGGAAATAAATTTATAATCCTATGTGACCGGTTTTGTTGTTTTCTTAAAGAATTTATTGCTCTGTATTATTGTTACATTGAGCTCTTTACCAGGAAAATTTAGATATTCACTCATGAATAATTTCTTGTCCTGATGGAATTACTCCCAACTCCGGTTTAACTGGACCAAAGAATTCACTATATATATATATATATATATATATATATATATATATATATATATATATATATATATATATATATATATATTTGTCAATATAACAGAAATTAAAACACATTGCTATTATGTATTATATGTATATAGTCTAATCCAGATGTCAAACATTATCTCTGCAGATCAAGCAATAGTTAAACACAGCTTCTGTGTTTAATAGCATATCAACCTTTGAAGGCAATTTAATTCCAAAGCTATCCTTGTAGAAGAACAGTAGTGTTGATGTTAAACCCATAGCTAGGGAGATAAAGGAGTTCATACCTTTCTCAATGGTATTATGTTAAAAGTGAACATATTAGCATCACTGGAATTCAAAAACACTTATTATGTCTTTAAACATAGTAATTATATATATATATATATATATATATATATATATATATATATATATATATATATATATATATATATATATATATAAATAACCTCAAGAGACTTAGAACCAATTAAACCAGTGAAAAAACACTGCATTTTCATCTTTACTAAACATGACATCAAAATTGAATAATGATTATAAAAATAAGCTTGACATCTCTGACATAAAAATACTAAAACAGTTAAGATTATTTTTAGATTTGAAAATATCTTTAAACAAAAACTAAAGTTCATATTATCAAATGAAATGTTAAAAAATTTGATTTTTATAAGTTTTAACTTTAATATTCATATGCCTATAGCTTAATGAGTCTTAAAATGCCTTCTTCTTGAAATAAACATTTCCTGATGATGGCCTGAAGCCGAAACTGATCAAGATAAATAACAAATTAACAAAATATTTGTTAGTTTAACTCAATTTTTTCGTTCACATACATATGCACACAAAAAAAAAATGTATATGCATAAAGTTAAATTAAAAAACCTAAGAAAACACAATCATTTCTATATCATCAATATTTGATATGAACAGAAGAATATATATATATATATATATATATATATATATATATATATATATATATATAAATGGACATATACATGTGTATATAAATACATACATAAATACACATATGTAAATATTAATACAAAGATACACACACACACACACACACACACATATATATATATATATATATATATATATATATATAAACTCTGTCTGAAGTTTTCATGCTAATAAAAAACCATAATAAATCAAAAAGCTTTGAACCAATATTTGTCAAATTCAAACTATTCCATTCACGCCCTTTATATAGACAAATTTAAAGCCATTTTTAATAGTTAATTTTTGAGATATTTAGAATTTATTAAAATGAATGAATTGAAGTTAGAATGCAGATTTAACTAATATATTAGGCGCCTCCGGTGGTGTAATGGTTAGCAAGCTCGACTAGCAAACCTACACGAGTGAGTTTGAGTCTCATTGGGTGCCTCTTTCATATGGCCTTGTGCCACATCTAAGCAAAAAAAGCTTAGTAAATTTCCAGATTTAACTAATATAAGCTTAAGATCTCTGAAATGTAATAAAAACTATTTTTCCTTTTTGCCCATGATGTATGTTGAAACATTAGTAAAGGGAAGGATCAAATAACTGCTGAAAAACAGACAATAACAAAGTTACTGAGTGAGGAAATGTCCACTTTAAAGATATCAAAGGCACTTTGCAGAGATCATTGAATGATAAAGAAGATTGTTGAAAATATAACTAAGTTGAGAGCTCAAAGCTAAAAAAAAAAGGTTTAAGAACTTGCTTCATTGAGATGAATGTAAATTAAAGTAAATTATAGCAAAACAACTATTTTTGACCCGAGATCAGATCTGTGAAAAGGTGGAAATTGATGGGGTCAAAAAGGACAAAAGGTGTAGAATACTTTGTGAAAGATGTAAAAAGATCTTCTGGGTAACTCCTCTCACTGAAACAAATATTTTAAAGTTTTAAAATTGGGCCAAGAAATATATCAAAATTTACTTTTTTAAAGTAATTTTCACAGATGAATCTAATTGACATTGGATATATCTGATGGATAGGGCAAAGGATGGATTTTATCCACTTCAGACATGTCTACATCTAAAAGTAGGTAACAAAGAGGCAGTAGTGTGATGATATGGGTTGGAATTGTTAAACTGTTACTGGACCATTTCAAGATGATGAAGAAGTTAAACTGAACAGTGATAACTATTGCAATTTTATGGACAAGACCTTCTTTGAATGGTACAAGACACAGTGTCACAATTTTAAAATGAAGTGTGTATTTCTGCACAACAATGCTCCTTATCATATATCTTAGTTTACTAGTAAATTCTTTAAATATGAATGATATACAGGAGAGATAATTGTGGAATGGCCACCATCAAATTCTGATCTGAATCTGATCAAAAATTGGGTCATCTATGAAGATGAAATCATATGAAGCTGACAGTATAACAACAAAGATAATAGATTATTGGCTGTTCATTTAAAGAAGGGTCACTACATTAAAATGTAAAGGATTCAAAGATGTGTTTTTTTTATTTCTTCTGTTATAGGTGTTGATCAATTTTTGATGATTTTATTACCTTTTTATTGATGTTAAATGTGATTTTTTGATTTTGCCAAATGACTTTAGATGGCAGTTTTTTTTTCATAATTCAAATAACTTCCATTACTTGAGTAAAACATATTGCTACAACTTGAAATTTTTACTCAGGCTTTGTTTAGACATATGAATTAATTGTTTAAAATTTCATAATTTTTTAAAAACATAATTTGAACTATTGATGTTTATGTGGTTTGCTTAATAACTTCAGACAAGGTGTGTGTATATATATATATATATATATAGGGTGTAATGGGTCGACCGTTATCAAAGTTATACAGAAATGAAAATTACACTGAAATCTGACTTTATCTGATATATTTACCAAGACTACATGAAAATATCTTGAAATATTATAAATTTATTCAAAGTAATTGCCGTTGGCTTCAATCATGGTCTCTAAGGGATTTCAAAATGTCCTGTAAGCCTTTCCAATGATCTTGTTTAAATTGGTAAATGCTGGAGTTATTTTTGCCTTCAGTTTATCTTTGGTGTTTTGTTTTTCTCTCACCCAAGTGCATCCCACACATTATAACCAAGGTCATTGTAATCTGGTCAATTAGCCAGATATTATGGATGATGAAGTGATAGAAATTTCTGACAGCTAAGACTACGTTCTTCTGCTTTTGTAGCATAGCACAAAGTCCTGTTGCCAGATGTAGGGTCTTCCTGCAGCAACCCACTAGATCCAGTAGCACTTGCTCTTCTAGTATCTTGATGAAGACCTTCATGTTAAGTCCAAGGCTATGTGTGAAGATGAATGGTAGCATAATGTCGCCATCATTAGTGACCTTGGTATACCTCATGATATGGACCGAGTGTTTGGTGTTCATCACGACTGGACAGTGCAAGCTAATGATTGCTTTATGAGTTCACTATCAGGTCCAAGCAGAAATTCTCAGTTAGAAGGGAAGCTTGAGTTTGCTCAAAAGCTTTGCAGTGCAGTATTTCCTCTTGTCTTGTGGTAAAAATTGTCTGTTTCTCATCTTGTATAAGAAAAACTGAATGTCCTCATGCAGTACTTGCCTGATAAGAACCTTGGACACTCACATGAGCCTAGCTATGGACCTGACTGAATTGCTGGGGTTGTAATCAATCATGGCCTGAATATCACCAACAAATTTGATAGTTCTTTTCTCATCAGAATGGTCAAAGTGAGGCTTCTGTGCTGCCATACCTTTGTAATCATCATTTGGACTCATCTAACTTTCTTCAAATCCTCTGCACTTTCCTCAGATTGACACCAAAACCCTATATATATATATATATATATATATATATATATATATATATATATATATATATAAGGACATTTTAATGAACATGTAAATTTGTAAATTACATTTATTTAGGAATAGAACCTGACAACTTCTCCATCAATCAGACTCTGATATAAAGAAACTATTAAGAAAGCTAAAGAAAAGAAAACATGGGATCATAAAAAGTTAAGTTCCATTGTCTTTAACCAAAATTATTAAACAATGTGTATATATATATATATTCATATGTATAGACACACACATACACACACATATATAAGTATAGCCGGTCCTACACAAGCCTTCACCAAGATAAACAAATCATCTATGTAAGTAGTCTAGAGGTTTACAACTTCAATTTAGCAGATGGGAACTTATACATTATCCACAATGGGAGAACTTCATATATAACTCAATAAATAAATATATACATATATATGTGCACAAGTAACTGACAAAGTAAATATAAGTGTATAGAAATATATATATATATATATATATAATGAACTTGGAAGTAATAAAACAGGATAAAAATTCACAACAGAGTTTCATGTTGTCGATCTTCTGATTACATTGTATTCAACATGTCTGATTTCTGTTAGATTCAAATGAACAAAAATGTACTCTTTTTGAGTCTGATGATTATTATTTAGTTGATGTGGTTCAATCAGGCATTGAATCATAAAGTAAATATTTACTTTCATGATGGCATTTAGCTATCAACTCCCATCCTTTATTAAGCAAATTATTTGAATTTGAAAAATCTATATGATATTTTCTCGGAGAAAACAATTTACAATTTCTTAAACTCTCATTATAAGCTCTTTTTAGAATAGACCACTTAACCTCTGGTTCTTATACTTTTTTTATATTTCCAAACGTACTTAGTTCAGTGCTATTTGTGAAACATTTATTCCTAAAAGAAGTTTTGTGATTATTGAATCATATAATTTTAATCCTGTATATACTTAACAAAAAATTGATATACGTACCAATAGGCTGAGTGTGTATATATTCTTTCAGGAATAAATGATATGCAAATAGCAAATTGTTTACATGCATTGTAAGAATTCTTTTATCATGAACATCTGAAAATAGGAATTTAAATTTTTGAATATAAAAATATTGATATTATACAAGCTTGAACCTAATATTTATGGTCTTAAGTGAAACAAGGAGTAAAAGAAAACTATGTGAATATACAAGTGCATAAATGACATGATTGATTATGATGATGATGATGATGATGATGATGCAACAAGCTGACGGATAAAAGAACCTAACAGGTGGTATTACAAAGTTGAGACAATGATATACTAGGAAATGTCATGTGGACAAATGCTATCAAGAAAAACTGGAGATAGTCATAGAAAACAAAAAGGTTGAGATCTTCTGAGACTTATGCAGCCAGAGTATTTGTTTCATCTCAGCAAGAAGACTGGATTTGATAAGCATAAACAAATATTTAAGATCCTATCAGATAGTAGTTAAAATTAAAATTAAAAGAAAGGACAAAAATTGCAAAAATACCAGGACTTTGCCTCTGAGCATAAAAGAGTATGGAAAATGAAAGTTTGAGTTGTGCCTGTAATATGTTTGGTTGTGTTTTATAGCATATCAATCCTTGTGGGTTATTTAATGGCAAATCCTATATATATATGTTCTGAAAGAGAATAATTTGTGAGTAACATTTTTAAATGAACCAAAGTCCATTTATTTGTACAAAGTTAAATGGTCTCAAGTATTTTTATCTAATACTAATAGTTCTGTTAGCACACATTTAAATGTTTTCAAGTTTTGCTATTTAGAATAAATTCTATTTGATATCAATCATTTGTTTGCACACAGTTAAAGGACAAAATAGTTCTTTTTGACTTATAGATGGGACCTTAGCAGGTACTACCACTCCAGGTCAGAGTGGACCAGGGAATAATGATAATGAAGAAGTACTTTGCCTTTCTCAAAGCTTCAGAACTGGATCCTTAACATTTGATATTTTAGCGCCATATCCAGGACACTTGTTGGTAGGATATCTTACCCCTCTGCAGAGGAGCAGACAGGATGGGTGCTTGTAATAATTGGAGCATTTAGTACCATGTCAAAAACAATAATTAGAAATGTGAAGAATAGTTGATGCATTCCTGACCATTGGAGAATCTCAAAGAAAATTCCTGGAGACAAAAATGAGATGAAGAGATGACATCAAGTTCACATCAGGAAAAAAAAAAAGTCTGACACATGGTTACATAAAAATACCACTCACTTATTACTGTGTTTCAACCTATCACTAACATGATATCAGATCATGAAAATGAGAAGTGGTATTTTTTGAGTTGGTTAAGGAATTGCTTAATTGTAGCCTACTCTCTGAGTGTTGGAAAGAAGATAGTTTCATTAGCTTTGAAATTTAAGTTGTTCCTTATTTGCTACTGGTTACTGACTGACTCTTTCCAAAATTACTTGAGAGTTCCCATGGTTAACCTTTTATTGTTAGTCATGTAGCCAGCCACCAGGTTTATTGCTAGAGGGAGGTGGCTACTACATTGCACTTATCAAAAAGGATAAAACTGGATGAATTAGCAATTTGAACAAGAGTTGAGACTGTCCCAGCCCCTGCAGTGATGGAAGTTTACAAGGATATAGTAAAAAGTGCTGGAGATTTGATTTGACTTAGTATCTAAGAATGACCACTGAACAATTCAAAGAATATGAAGCCAAAAATTCTAAATTCTTCAGTACAACAAAACATGGTGTCATCTAAACATTAGGCAAGCTTTGAAATTAATTAGGAAGCATCTTGATAAAAAGGATACCAAATATATTTTTGTTCCAATGTATTTACCCAACCCCTGCACCATGAGCAGGATGTGATATGAGGTCTATTTCTAAGTGGACTAGAGTTGAATGGAAGCCAGAGTTTTCCTTCATTTAAATTGATTGTCTTACCAAGTTTAAAGAACTCAGTTCCCCTTACTCTTTAGCTATACCTAAGGGAAGAAAAGATGGATTAATGCCCTTTCGAAGAGCATGAGCATAAAGTGAAATGCAAACTGCCTCATCCAGGAATTGAATGATTCCATTTCCTACAATGATAACCATTATGATAAACTGCAATAGAATACTTTGGCTCTGCTGTGCATCTGCTCACTGCATTGTGTGACTCCATGTTGTGTTTATTGTGGAGGTGCCTGTGGTGTAATGGTTATTGTCGTAGTGGAGGTGCCCATGGTGTAATGGTTATTGTCGTAGGAAATGGACACGGTGACTCAAGTTCAAATCCTGGACGAGATTGATTGCATTTCACCTAGCACTAATACCCTTGGGAAAGGTATGAATCCAATTATTCTCCCTCCAGCTATGGATAAATAGTAGGACAGATTAGGTTCTTCAGCCTTGGTGAGGGAACTAGTCTAGGAGAAGGAAAAACTCTGAATTCAAACCTGTTAAACTCCGCTTAAAAATTGGCCTTGTGTCATATCCTGCCCAAGCGGAGGGGTTGGTAAATAGGATTGCACAGAGCCCAAGGTGGTGTTACAAAATTCAAATAAAAAATAAAAGCCAAACTCAAGTTTTGAAGGAATGGACTGACTTACAGCTGGAGGGGTGTGTGTTACTTTGGATCTTCCTTTGTCTCTATTCCCCACCCCATGAATTTGGTGTAAATTCTATTTTGCCAGATTCTCGCTGATCACTCAAGCTCTTGGGATGCTAGCAAACTGAGCACATCTAAGAGTTGGTCAGAGAAAGCAACCCCTTCTCTGACCAACTGATTCCAATGGATTCCTTGGACCAAGTCTCTGCACTAGGACTCCCACCACCTTTTTGTATCTCTGACTTCACTTGCATATATATAAGAGGTTATATTTCCTACTTCTGGACCTTGGGTGACCTATAGACTGGACAGAAAAATACTACCAGAATATTTTTCCAGGATGCCCTTGAAAGTGTGACAATAAAATTGAAGTCTTTTAAGTCCCTGCTCATCTTTATCTAACCATTATCATTTAGACTGGGAGAAGTGGATGAGTGGTACACGTACAAAATACATATGGCCACACACTCAACATACCCATGCAGATATTTTGAGACCCCTATATGGATATACATATACATATACTCACATTCCAATGGTCAACTTGCAATATTACATGCATATACATACATGTACCAGCACCTATTCATATGGTTTGGTTTGGTCATATGGCATATCAACCATAGAAGGTTATTTAATGCAAAATCCATTTTTATACTTATAAACAGTTCTATTTAAAACAATAAAGTCTGGCATAAGTACAGTTTTTTGCTTACACACATTTAAATGTCAAAACAGTTCTATTTCTAACAATTCCATATAGCATAAGTGCACAGTTTAGTTCTATTTGACCTGTAGATAGGATCCTATTTGGTGCTACCACTCCAGGCCAGAGTGGACCTGGGAGTGATGACAATGAAGAGGTATTCCACATTTCCCAAAGTTCCAGCATTACTGGAGCCTCAACATAAGATTGTTTAGTGTCATATCCTGGAAACTAATTGTGGGAGTCTTACCCTTCTGCAGAGGTGCAGTCAGTGTATTCTGCAGCCCCAGCTGACAGGGTCACTATTCATATATCTACCATGATATTCATATACACATACATATGCACACACATGTGTAACTCTATATACTACTACATCAAAGGTCTCTTGTGTCACAAAATAAACTTCCTTTATCTGTACTTGCATGACTCAAGGACAGTTAGAGCTATGGCCAACAAATTGTGGTAACTAATGAGACTCTGAAATATGCTGTTTGTGTATTAATTTTCAAAAATTCACTAATACCAGTAGAGAGTTCTAAAAAAAAGCACTAGTAGATTACAGAATTAAAAGGTGAAATTAATCTTGATTTAGGATCAACTTTAAACCATTTTATTGTAAAAATAAGTTGATCTTATGTGCCATCAAATACGACAATTTCATTATTGTTTTTGATACATGTTTCACAGTTTTAAGATTTATTGACTGCAATTAAAATTTAGAATATCTTATTCTAGTTGTTGGGTTTGATTTGATTAATTATTACAGGTCAAGCCTGATAAAGTCTGAAGAGAATTATATTATTTGTTTTTTTGAAATCTATAACCTTTCTGTTACAGCAGGTTTTGGCAGAGATAATTATTCTTTGTAAAGACAAAGAGAAAATTATATAAACGCCACATATTTAGAGTATATCAAGTTGTACTTCTGCTAAATTATTCTTTAAATATATTAAACCATGTAAATGACAGTAATTCTGTCAGCTGATTGTGACTAATTAAAAGAAATGTATTTTCAACTTGACTTATTTAAAATGAAAAGGTTGATAGGTTATTTTTATGACTTGTCGAGCTTTCTTGTGTTATTTTTTGCAAATTTCAGTTTAACAATTATGATCTCCAATTATATATTTAAGAAGAAACTAACTTTTCAGTTTATAATGGTAAATACTTCACACTCAATTGCAATATCAATGTTTTAATAATCAATTCATTATTGGAGTTGAAAATAATTTTAAACAGGTAAACACTATATACACAGTTGCAGAATCAATGTATTAAATTCAATTCAAAATAATTTTGAGCACCATCTTAAACAGATATATTTGATTCATAAATGGGACCCAAACAGTAACTACCTAAGTGGACTCTTGGAGTAATGGAAACAAAAAGTTGATACCACTTTCTCCAAAACTGAATTGAAGATGAAATTAACCATATTCTGAACAATATGTGAAATAATCTTTTGGTGAGAAGGACTCTTCTTCAAAGTGGAAAGGTGATATATTTTTGTAAATCAATGAGAGTTACACTTTTACAAAAATAAATTAATCATATTGACACTTATAATTTGGTAACTTATTTTTGGACATCAAATTGTTTATCTGAGAATTGGGAGTGAAGCATTATGACCACTAAACTAGGACACCCCAGTTGGTGACTGTAGTCGGGGGTGATCAGAAGGCTCCCTTTTCAATAGCTACTATGCTGAGGTGTAGAGGAGGATGCTACTCCTTTCCCTGGATTGCTCCACTTTACCCTTTATATGTACCTTATATCACTGAATTTAAGCAAGGAGGTATCAAGTAGTATTTTGGTAAAACGCGACCTGGGATTGAACCCAGGTCTCCTGGACCATTGGAGAACACTCTACCCACTTGGCCAATGAGCCAGTTTTTACTGTGTGTCAAATTCTCTCTAGATGTGGCTTCTGTCTGATCTTGAAGTTCTTAATATATTTTTTTTTCTGTGCAACAAACCCAGTTTAGTCAGACATATAAGAATAAACTGGCAATAAAAACCTCGACACTCAACTACAAGAAGAAAAATATGTTGGTCGTAAAGCTATTTCTTAAACAGTGCTTTTACTAAATTTTGTACTTTTTCAACTGACATTTACATCCTCAGTCAGTATATTTTTTGATTACACTAAGATATATATATATATATATATATATATATATATATATATATATATATACTGGGTGATTAAAAACTAAATCCCTATTTCAAAATACTAACAATTTATTTGTATAAAACTTATACTAAAGAAATAAATTATAAGAATGTTTAAACAGAGAGATACTTTTCTATCAGACTATATATATATGTATACATGCACAATATTTTAACTTAAAAATAAAATATGAGAGAATAAAACTCATAACTAAGTTTCATTTGATTAATCCTCTGGTAAATCATTGCCCAGTTGGCTGGGGCTGTAGAATACACCAACTGCAACTCAGCAGAGGGGTAAGACTCCCCCAATGAGAGTCTTGGATATGACACTAAACAATCTGATGGTGAGGTTCCAGTAATGCTGGAGCTTTGAGGAATGTGGAGCACCCCTTCATTGCCATCGCTCCCAGGTCCACCTGATAGGGCCCTATCTATGGGTTAAATAGAACTAAACTGCATACTTAAGTGTGAATGTAGGAGTTTGCATTTCAACCGGTATAGTTTTTAGATTGAACTTTGCCTCCCGCACTTGTCGCTTCTAGGTGGAAGGTGCGGGAGGAACTTCTGACCTGAACACCGGCTGGCACGAATTCGGTCTTTTTCAAATTGACTGGCATGCAAGACTGACGTTTTTCTTTGTGAGTCACTAGCAACGCAAAAAGAGTTTTCATGTTGGAAAATGTATGCTTGCTTTTACGCTGAACACGTGCACAAATAAAGATATGCATCTTCATTAGTACGAGACTCATGTCTATGATTTTTGGCCCCAGTTGCTGCTGTTACATTATGCTAAATAGAACTGTTTGACTAAACTGAATAGCCTGAAATAGAAATTCTTTTGACATTTAAACTGCTTACTTATGCTAAACTGAATTGTTTAAAATAGAACTGATTCTTTGTATAAAAGTGGATTTGGCTTTAAATAACCAACAAAGGTTGATATGCCATAAAACCTAAACAACAAACTTGTCAGGTAAATCCGTGTAGACATATCTATATGTATATTCATATTATACTTTTATATATATATATATATATATATATATACACACACACACTATTTAAGCCATGAAATAAAATAAAAAAGGGTAAAACTTATAAGTAAGTTTCACGTGACTGATCCCCTAGTGAACCTGTGTAGACACATTTCCCTCTCTCTCTCTCTCTCTATATATATATATATATATATATATATATATATATATATGCACTCATATTCCATATATATATATATATATGGAATATGAGTGTATGCATGTTGCCATGCAGGTAAAACTTGTTACAAGATCAATATATTCAGTTCTTGATAAAAAAATTATGTAGATAAAAACATCTTACTTGATCAGGCTAATCTTAAGCAATAGGAATTTAGAATAGAGAATAATTGATGATATATTCACTTGAGACAAAACATTTTTTCTGCAGAAGTCAGCAAAGTTATTTATTACTTTAAAAACATAAAAATACAAAAATTAATTAGGTTCTCATTTATGATTTAGGCTGATCAATAAATAATCATAATTATACAACAAATATATTTAATGGGCAAATTCTTTTACAGCTTCATTCCTTTCTTAGCTATTGTTATTGACAAAAGATTTGTGTTTTATTCAAAAGATTTGTGTTTTATTCAAGTATTTAAGGTATATTTTATGAAGCCTGAATGTTTACCTGTTCAGGTAAAAATGATTGCATTTCATATTAGTTTATTTACGGCTAAATAAAAAAAACCCAAGTGAATATGTTCTAAGTGTGCTAATTCCATAACCTTTGCCAAAGGTAGATATAAAAAATTATTAATAATTGACAAAGATTTATCTAATAATAATAATTCTAGATAATACTAATGACTGTAGATTAGGGATAATTGATAAAGACTTATCTAATAATAATAATTCTAGGTAATACTAATGACTGTAGATTAGGGATAATTGACAAAGATTTATCTAATAATAATAATAATTCTAGATAATACTAATGACTGTAGATTAGGGATAATTGACAAAGATTTATCTAATGATAATAATTCTAGGTAATACTAATGACTGTAGATTAGGGATAATTGACAAAGATTTATCTAATGATAATAATTCTAGGTAATACTAATGACTGTAGATTAGGGATTATTGACAAAGATTTATCTAATAATAATAAATCTAGGTAATACTAATGACTGTAGATTAGGGATTAGAATGATTAGGATGAAAACATTAAAATTTAAGATGAAAAAATAAGAGTAAAAAATTTATAATTGCTTTATTAATTAGGTTGTTTAAAAAATTATAACTGATTTTTGTAAGTGAATCTGTTTTAAAAATGGAGAGGCTGATGGCATAATGGTTATTGGTATAGGAAATGGGAACAATGATCAGAGTTCAAATCTTGAATAAAGTTATGCTTTTCTCATAGCACTAATACCCATGGGAAAGGTACACATCAAAATATTTTCTCTGACTGGGCTCTTTAGCCTTGGTATGGCAAATAGTCTAGGCAGGAAATTCTTAATTCACATTAGTTGTAAACTTGGCGCTGGAAGGACTCCATCTGGCTATTCCTGCCCAAGATACACTACTTGAGTGGCACTACCCATGACCAAAAAACAAGGTTATTTAATGCCAAATCCATTTTTATACAAATAATCAGTTCTATTTCAAACAATTCAGTTTAGTATGAGTATACAGTTTAATTGTCAAAAACATTTCTATTTCAACCAATTCAGTTTAGTATAAGTATAGATTTTGTTTACACACACTTAAATGTCAAAGCAGTTCTATATTAAAAAATTCAGTTTAGCATCAGTACAGTTTCAATGTCAAAAACAGTTCCATTTCAAACAATTCAGTTTAGCATAAGTACGCAGTTTAGTTCTATTTAACCCATAAATAGGGCCCTGTCAGGTTCTACTATTCTGGACTAGAGAGGACTGGGAAGTGATGGCAATGAAGGGGTGCTCTGCATTCCCCAAAGCTCCAGCATCACTGGAACCTCACCATCTGATTGAATAGACTATAGGTAATTTCATTTTTAAATGAGTGACAGCTAATTTGTGTAAAGTCTTTATATCTGAGGTAATGGATACTTGCTAGGTATGGACTATTACCAAGATGAATCGATAGGATGGATGGTGATTAAAGACAGAGCGAGAACGAACATCTGCTGCTATGCCTGGTACATTCCTTTTTGACCAAATCCCCCGGATGTGGTAGGGGCCGTAAACCCTGTGGCATCAGATGTTATTTCCCTTTTGTTAGGATATTACAATTTGTTTGCACTCTAATTTTGCTATTGTTTCTACACAGTTGAAGGGTTTCAATTACTGCTATCAAACACTAGTAATTCTATTCAATATTAATCATTTGTTTGAACACAGAGAAGTGGTTACAAGTATTGCTATTTAACACTAATTATTCAATTCGACATTACTCATTCATTTGCATAAAAAGGATTCCAAGTATTGCTATGTATCTCAAACAATTCAATTAGACATCAATCATTTGTTTACACACAGTTAAATATGCAAATAGCTCTATTTCTACTAATTCAATTTAGCAAAAGTCATTTGTTTGCATACAGTTAAAAGTCAAACAGTTCTATTCAACCCATAGATAGGATCCTTTTAGGTTCTACCACTCAGAGTCAGAGTGGACATGAGAGTAATGGCAATGAAGGGGTACTCCACATTCCCCAAAGCTCCAAAACTGCAGCCTCACCATTAGATTGTTTAATGTTATATCCAGGACATTGATTTGGTGAGGAGTCTTACCCCTCTGCAGAGATACAGTCAGTGTATTCTACAGCCCCAAGCAACTGGGCTGGGTGTATACTATGTTTGGCTCATCTACATTAGAGATTTTGACGAACACACAAACAGAAGAAAATAAAGTTGGGCTCAATAAAAACAATCATGGTGTGTGGAAAAATGAATGAGAGTGATATTCAGTGATGAATCAAGAATCTGCATCAAGTAAAGTACTGATGAAATGAAACACATGAAAATGACTGCCTGGAAAAAAATTTGGTTGGTTGGTTTGGGTTTTATGGAATATCAACCATTGTAGGTTATATAATGCCAAATCCTCTTTATACAAATAAACAGTTCAACTTCAAACAATTCAGTTTTGTATAAGTACAGTTTTTTGTTTACATAAAATTAAATGTACGAACAGTTAATTTCAAACAATTCAGTTTAGCATAATTACACAGTTTAGTTCTATTTTACCCATAGATAGGGCCCTACCAGATGCTACTACTCTGGGCCAGACTGGACCAGAGAGCAATGGCAATAAAGAGGTACTCCACATTCCCCAAAGCTCTAGCATTGCTGGAGCCTCATAATCAGATTGTTTAGTGTTATATCCAGAACACTAGTTATGGGGAGTCTTACCCTTCTGCAGAGATGCAGTCGATGTATTCTACATCCCCAGCTGACTTGGCCATAGAAAAAAAAAAGTAAATTTTCCTAGTTATCAATGATATGAGATTGCATGTGATTTAAAGGACCAGGGGAGATGACAACGGTTACTTCAACAATCAGTGCACTTGTTAACAATGATGGGTTAACACAAAAAAAAGACTTAACTAATATGAGATACCTCAGAATGGTCAGTGGAGTGTAAATAGTCTACCACTGTGAACTGAATATTCTGAAAATGTAACCAAAAATGAAAGGTATAATTGTGATGTTACTACTTCTCATTTCACTGGATTCCAATGCACACAGACTCTTCCAAATTCCCAAAGATAGTCTTCCATTTAGGTCAGCAGTTGTCAGTGCTCAGTATATTGGTTGGTTTAACAGCATATCAACCCTTATTGAGTTATTTAAGCCTCGAGTCTTTTTTCAAGCATTTATATGGTTTCAAGGGACAAATAAAAAATCATAATCCTTTGTAAACAATTATAGCTTCAACTAAGTATTCTTAATGCAAATATTTAGTACACAGTTACTTGGTCTCAAGTACTTCTATTAAATACTAATAATTTTTGTAATAAAGTGGCCATCCCCATCACTAGTGAACCAGCTGACTGGTTGTGTGGCCAACAACCAAAGGTCAACCATGAGAACTCTTGTTATAGGTGTGATGAATAGTCACATGAGAGTTGGTGATTTTATAAAAGTTTCTGTCAGTAACTGGCATTGGTCATGGAACAGTTCAAAATTTGGAGCTAAAGAACCCCTTTTAGAGATAAGCTACAATTTAGCAATTTCTTCATCAATTCAAAAATACATCTTCTCATCTTCCTGCTTTGAGAAGGATGTTGAAATAGTAATAAAGTGATTGGAGTTTTACTGTGACCATATATCTGACTTTTTCCTTTCCTATGATCTTGTCTTTATCTCTTCATTTCGAATTTGTCTCTAGCAACTTTCATGAAAACCCAGCTAAATAATATATTCGCAGAAAACTATTTGATCAATAGATGGGTTCTAAATAGGTATTATTCTTCTGTGTCAGAGTGGACCTGGGAGTAATGACAATGAAAGAGAGATTCTGTACTCATCGGAACTCCAGAAGTGGACCCTTATCGTCAGATGCTGTTTAGTGTCATCTTCAGGTCATGGCTAAGCATGTTAACTATTGGGAAGATTAGGATAAAAAGTTTGAATGAATTCGTGTATAACAATGATGATTAATTTCAGAAAATCAGAGATGCCTTTGATTCTTCCTAAAAGACATACTAAGTGAGTAAGTTGAATCAAATTATAATTAAGGAATTTTCTTTTAAAACTGTCGTCAAAATAAAAATTAGTATATCTTGAACTCTCATATAGTGGCCACCTTTCACCACCAGTTGACCTGGTGCACAGTGGTATGACTAATAACAAAGGATCAGTCATTAGAACTCTTAGGGTAGGTTCAAGAAACAGTCACACACAAGAGTTAGGGATTTTTGGAAAGGGTCAGTCAGTCAAAGAGTGAGTAGTAGAGCAGCAAGGACCCTAATTTTGGGGCTAGCAAATCTAACATCCATTGGTCTGGGCTATGATTCATCAAACAATTGATCTTTCTTTCATCCACTTGATTTTACTATTTCACATTCCCCTGGTTTTGATTCTAGTTCAGAGGGAAGTTTCAATACCAATAATAAAGGGAGTTGTATTTTTTATGACTATGTATCTGACTTTTACATATTTGAATTTAGTATCCTTTCATCTCATCTTTTTCTCTGCCAACTTTCTTTGAGACTGACAGAACCAGTGAGAAGTGGTTTAATGCAGCATATAATCAATCCACTAACTGTTCTGCATAAAGAACTCTGTTCACTTTGTGGTGATGATTAGAGATGCTTCTAGTCCTTATAATCAGATAGATCTTTGTGGGTCTATTTGCAAAGATTTCTACATATGAAGCTTTATTAATGGTTCGGGATCTAGACAGAAATGTACCAGTATCCCAATAGATAATCTAATAGAGATGTTGACATTATATGGACAGACAATATACTTCCAGTTGAGGTCTGACATATATCAGCAGGAAGATGACATGGTGATGGGATCACCATTGTCTTCAATAATGGCAAATAGATATATAGAATACTTTGAGGAAATGCCTTAAAGAATAACATCCCAGGAGACAACAATCTGATTAAGATATAGGAATGACACTTTCACCCTCTGGACTTACTTGGATGACGTCCAACTCCTGCTGGACCATCAGGCCTAAGACCTTCAATACAGTTTGTGATAGAAAAGAAAATGGACAACAAACTGGCCATCGTGGAAATGCTAATAACTCACACATCCGTTTAAGAAATTCATATAAGCCAGTATTCACAGGTTAAAATCCAAATTTCAATTTGCACAATTTAAAACCTCAGTCATAACTTATAAATTGTGACTCAGGCATATACCATCAAAAGGAAAAATCCTTAGGACTGAAATATACACAATAAGAATAACAGCTCTCACAAGATACAAGGGGAATAACAATAGTGAAAAAACTGCGGTAGTACATTTAAATTTTACAAGAAAAAAAGAGAGAATGCAAAAAATAAGTTGTGGTCATACACATAGTATGTTTTTAAGAGTTTTAAAATATTTCTAATTAGGTGGTGCCTTCAATAAGTTTCCAGACTTTTTTGTACGGGCATTTAAGATTTGCGTAGACTCTTGAAATTTCACTATGTTATTGCTCTACATCTTATGAGATGACTGACCAATTTTTAGGATTTCACGTTCAAATGAACAGCTACTGCAGCAATTAGAATACACCCTACAAAAGCCTGATTGTCAAAGCTGGTGAATTTCAAAAATGCAATCTGACACTTTAAAAGAACGATATGCAATAAAATTATTTTTTTAAGCTTGGAAAAAATGTCACAGAAACGTATGGAATGCTTCAGACTGCTTTTCGACCATGTTGCATGAATCGAGCATGAGTTTTTGAGTGGCATAAGAGATTCAAGGAAGGCAGGGAGTCTGTGAGGGATGATGAGAGGTGTGGGACGAGTAAGGAAGTCAATAGACCAGAGTTGATTGGCCAAAGGGTTAGGGTTAGGATTACTATGTTGAGGTTTTAAGGGAGTTCAGGGAGAGATTCCTAGGGAAGAGGCCAGCACTCTTCAAATCGGCTCAGGGGCATTTCCAGCAGGACAATATACCAGTCCACAACTCCATCTTTGTCATAGACAATTTGGCCAAGATGGGCATCAAGACAGTTCCTCAGCCTCCCTATTGTCCAGACCTTGCTCCCTGAGATTTTTGGTTATTCCCTATGCTCACAGGCTGTCGTTATGAGACAATTGAGGAGATGAAAGAGGCTGTGACAAAGGTCATTGACACGCTCACTCAAGAGGACTTCGATGGGGCCTTGCAGAAGTTGTTGGAACGGTACAACAAGTGCATTGCAGCCGGAGGGGACTAGAGTTTCAAGTGTGTACTATCAATAAAAGTGCCCATACGAAAAAAGTCTGGAAACTTATCGTATGCACCTCGTATATTTGAAAATGTTTATCTCATGTAGGGAAAACTTTACAAAGGAAATAAAACAATTGAAAAACCAACTTCGTATATTCAAGTTGAGATTCTAATATATATATATATATATATATATACACGTGTGTGTGTGTGTGTGTGTGTGTGTGTGTGTGAAAAAGTTTGTTGAATCCGACAGAATGTATGTAGAAAAAGGTAAGAACAAAAGATGTTTGGTGATTCGTTTATTTGTGCCAACGCGTTTCGATTTCAAAGGTTTTGTCCGAATGTAAATTTTTTTTATCGAAATAATTTTCCTTCTGTATGAGAAACAATTTTAGAAGTCTCCATCAGGGCCACTAGATGTTACGAGAAAAACCAGAATAATACAGGTTGATATGTTCTAACACGTCATGTAATTCGATGGAAATTTATTTTTTCGAAAAATTAATGGCATTTTGTGGTTAACAATATCCTGTATATACGAATTCGTCGAAAACCATCCATTTTTGTATGGTGGTATTGATGTCTATGTATATATTTTTCTTTCGTCTCCTGGGACAGTACGCGAGAAAAAGAGATTTGAATCCAACAGAATGTATATAGAAAAAGGTAAAACGGAAGAAAAATATATGTTTGGTGATTCGTTCATTTTTGCCAAAGCGTTTCGACTTTGTGGGGTTTGAGGTTTGAAGGCCAGGGGCTAAGGGCAAGGCTGTGTCGCCGTAAGATATCTGATTCCATATTTTGGTTATATTATTTTACCCCACGTTGACTGGCCGGCGCAATGCCTTGCCCAAAGAAAGTCCCAAAAGAATTATACGAAAGAAAGATAGAAACAGATAAGAGACGAAGACGTTTCTTTTATACTTCCCTTTATTTACTGGGTTCAACAACCATTCCGTGGATGAGGGAGTTTTTCCTGAATACCTTGAAATGGTTGAATCCTCCGTTAGGGTGTCAAAAATACGTTAATTCGTTTCATGTAAGTAGGTGTCCGCATTTGGTATTTCGGGCTTCCATTAGGGTTAGTTTTCTTTTGAAAGTTTTGTCAAAGTCCGGTAAGAGTTAGTTTATAGTTCAGTAGTGGGTCTTGTATATTTTAGCATAGTGCTGACCGATAGAGAAAGGGCTGCTACTGGGTGAAGGGACTAACCGACGCTACGTCCAAAGACGTATGCGTGGTGCCCAAAACACCAGCACGAGGTTATCAATCCGCTGGTTACTGCCTGAAAGAGAAAGATAATATCGTCCCCTTTGTCAAGAGGAAATCCTTTTTTCTTTTACGCATGCGTCATCTCCTTTTCCTGTTATAGACCTCTGGAAGTTTCTGCAAATTTAATAGTTTTCTTTTTATTTATTTTTTTAATTTAATTTAATTTTTTTTTTATTCATTTATTCGTGCCCTACAACTTCAAGGTTTTGTCTGAATACAAGAAAATTTATCGAAATAATTTTCGTTTTGTATGAGAAACTATTACAACAGATAAATAGGTGCCCGTGATGTAATTGTTATTGTCGTAGGAAATGGACACAGCGACATGAGTTCAAATCCTGGACGAGTCTGATTGCATTTTACATAACAATAATACCCTTGGGAAAGGTATGAATCCAATTATTCTCCCTCCAGCTATGGGTAAATTGTAGGGCATACTAGGTTCTTAAGCCTTGGTGCCGCAACTAGTCTCGGAGAAGGAAAACTCTGAATTCAAACCTGTTAAACTCTGCTTAAAAATGACCTTGTGTCATATCCTGCCCGAGTGGAGGGGGTTGGTAAATATGTTTACAACAGATAAATATTTTAGATTCTGTTGGAAGTCTTCACTAGGTCCAGTAGATGTTATTTAGAGATATTTAGAAAATCATCATCAGCATCATCATCAAGTCGCGCTGGTAGCACGGATATCCCTGACCCTCTCTCGCCACTCCTCCCTATCGTTCATCGGCCTAGGTAGGTCTTCAGGACAACATCCCGTATCCTCACATAGCTGCTGAATGTATGTTCGTGCTGGTCGTCCTGCTTTTGCACGGCCATGTGTGGGGATCCATGAGAGTACATCTCTTATGAGTTCGTCCCTGCTTCTCCAGCAGTGTCCTGCATGTCTGGTTAGTCTAACTTGAATAGTTTTCGTGATAGGAGGCAGGTGGCCGTACAGTTGGTGTCTTGTGGGGTGTTGCCACCATAACTTGTTCAAGATTGCACGCAGCATTCTTGTGTAATTGCCGTCTAGCTTCTTCTCCAGCCGTTTTGTTAGCGTCCATGTAGTGCACCCGTATAGCAGTATCGATGTGACCGCTGCCTGGAAGAAACTGCGTTTCATTTTATCGGTTAGGTCTGATTTCCATATAATCGATAGCCTATTGATAGCTGTCCATGCTTTCGTTAACCTCGTTTCGATGTCCTTTTCGGTTGATTCGACGCTGCTTCCTAGGTAAGTGAATTTGTCTACTAGTTTAAGAGGGGTTCCTTCTAGAGTGGAGATGTTCCCCGTTTGATTATAGCACATATATTCCGTTTTGTGTGCATTAACATAGAGGCCTATGCCTGCGGCTGCTCGTTCCAAACTATGCAGTAGTGTTTCGGCTTGGTCAGGTGTATTTGCCAGTATCGCTATGTCATCGGCGTAGTCGGCGTCGGTAATTGTTTTTGCGGGGTACCTTCTGCTTCTTTTCTTCGTCAGTTCGAAGCCATTCTCTCTGATTTTGTCAATCGATGTTCTAAGTACGTAGTCTAGACAAATGATAAAGAGGTACGGAGCCAGCGTGTCCCCTTGTAGTACTCCTGCTACAATGACGAAGTATTCTGTGTCTCCATCTGGTGATCGTACTTTTACTTTGGTGTTTTATAGAGAATCGTTATTGCTGCTACAGTTTCTTTAGGTATGCCGTACGATACAATGCCCTACTACGAAACCGCATAGAACCCAAAATCGACAACATACTTAGGAAAAACCAAAATGGCTTCCGAAGAAATAGATTCACGACCTCACAAATATTAACCATCCGTAGAATCCTTGAAGGTGTACGGGCAAAAAACCTACAAGCGGCATTAATATTTGTCGACTTTACCAAGGCCTTCGATTCCATTTAGAACATATCAACCTGTATTATTCCATTTTTTCACATAACAATATCTGCAGGAAGACTTTCAACTGAATCGAAAAAGTTAATGTAATTGTTTCTCATACAAAATGAAAATTATTTTGATAAAATATTTTTGTATTCGGACAAAACCTTGAAGTCGAAACTCGTTGGCACAAAGAAACAAATCACCAAACATATTTTTCTTCCGTTTTTACCTTTTTCCACACACACACACACACACACACACACACACACACACACACACACACACACACACACACTCACACATATATATATACATTAAGGTAGAAAGGCTCCAGTCTCATGACAAAGCAGCCCTTCTAAAAGAAGTTAACTCCAAAATCAAATCTCGAGATGAAACCTCCAGCACCAAGCTTCTGCTGACTTGTAGGTATCCGTTAATGGGAAAAGCATAAGAGAAAGTACTTTGAAATAAAATCTGCAATTTGCATAGTCACAAGGTATCTTGCAATGCTTGTCACTGGATTGCAGCTATGTAGACCCAGTGAATGGCATACCTGTCAGTATAATTCAATGATGTACAGATGTCTAACTTATCTTTTGCACCTTGTTATTATTCAGGATGTTTGAGTTGTAATTTTAGCGGAAAAGACAGGTATCACCTGTCAAGATATGGAAGTTATTATATATACATTACTTGCAAGAATACAACAGCCTTTTGTTTATAAGATTAAGCATGTAAAAAACTAACACATCAATTTAAGAACTAACATGGTTGTAAATATTAGAAAATAAAACCTCTCATTACGAAAAATGGCAAAAGGCAAATATAATAATAATTTGAAAAATCAGATGAGGTAAGTTTAACTTACATATTACAGATATATAACTCCATGTAAGTTTTATAGTATTCTTGTTTTTCTTTGAGTTACTGCGAGTTTCATGAGGTGTTCTCAGTCTTGTTATATGATTCCTTACACACACACACACACACACACACACACACACACACACACACACACATATATATATATATATATATATATATATATATATATATATGAAAGGAATCATTTTAAGTGACTGAAGATATATCTTTATCAGAAAAATGCAAAAGTTTCAGAGAATAAGTTGTGATTGTCCATATATTGGACAGTGTTAAAAGAATAATTCCACCCTTCAAAGATATCTGACATGAGATAGATATTATGATCATCATGTACCCTGTTGACAGGGCCTAAAATAAGATTGCATTCTTGACAAAGGAGTAAGACCCAACTCCACCCAAAAAGAATGTCCTGGTAGGATATATTCGATATAAAAAAATGAATAAAATGTACAAATACAGAAAAAACTTTTTCTTCCTTTCTCTTTCCTGTTCTTCTTATCCTTATGATCAAGATGGTTAGTGTACTGCCAAGGTTTTTAGCTGTGGACAGAAATTGAAATAGCCGGCTTGTTTTTTGCAATTTTTCAAGGGGGCTTCGTTACGAATTAGACTCTTCAAAAGATGGATATATCTGTGTCTGTTTGTAACCAAATTATCCAGAAAAACGGACATTTTAGCATAAACATTTCTATGATAAGCTAACCCCAAATAAGTAAAATAGGTTTAAAGTCAATTCAGCTACCAGGAGCAAAATTATGGGTACTTTTGATCAATCTCAAGTTGGAAAATTTTCAGATTTTACACACACCACTAGAATTATCTCTCTTTTCTTTCACTCTTTCTAAACCAAATCAAGACCGAAACAAGTAATGTTGTTATAGCGCAAAAAGGATGAAAAATCAGGTGAAAGGGGATAGAAATAATTATATAATGTTCTCTTATTTTTTTTTAATAAATAAAAAGTAATCTATGAGAAAAAATGACTTTAAGATAATAACAATTATTAATATTCCTGTTTCTTATATTTCATCTTCTATGTTCAAAATGATTTTGACCAACATTAATGCGCTGGCTCTTAAAACATTGAAATTGGAACTAAATATGATATTGTTGCAATTTGGCTTTTGAGTATTAAAAAAACAGAAGTAAAAGTTATATCATTGTTATTTGTCAAATAAATGGTGGTACGACTATCATTTGGAACTAACACCTGACCGAAGTCTTGTGTCGTATCAACTTCGTTTACTTTCCTGAGCAATTGTGTATTTATCAAACAATCAATTGTTTAATTTCAAAATGTTCCTATGCATTGAATAAAATGTTCGGTTTGGAATCCCAAAAATGTTGCAAAATAGTACTGGCAAGTGAAGAAAGGTAAAGACACAATTGTGTGTTTACAATGATTGTGAAAATGCACTTTTGTACTGTATCGAATTAGAAACCACAATTGTTAAACTTTTTTAAAGGATTACAAAATAATTGTAGAAGAGAAGATGACTTATTCTGTCTGCCTAGTGGGCAAAAACCTCAGTTTAAGAAAAAAAAAAACACGGTTTTGGATCTATGGGAATTGGTAGGAATGGTTGGATATAAGCAAATTTTTCTTGAAATCAGCTTAGTGTAAAACACCACACCTAAGAAAAAAAATGAGGAGTCACTTGCAAACGAGTCACACTCTGGCTGACCGTGTTGCTCGGTGTTAGGACCTGTTCGCGTGGTCTTGATCATGTCAGTCAAAGCTGTCTCCCATGCATGCTGGGGAAGCCTAGCGTTCGTGTCGGGTGGCTGAGATCGACTATCCCCTTGGCCGCAGGAGGCTGTCTCCTCGGCTTTCACTTGCGTCCGTAGGTTTAGGTTTATTGCCTGGCGCCCGAGGCGCCCCATTTTAGGGGAATACCGACGGAGCTAATGTATCTTTATTCATGGCACACATTTGAGTTTCGGCTCGTGTCCGGTTCTCACATTTAAAAAGGTCTTGTGCAATATTCTGTTATAATGGGGAGACAGACAAATACGGAGACTTTTGTGAACAAGGTATTGCGTATAAGGAGAGACTTTGTCGTGGCGAAAGCAATTATTTGGTCAGTTTCATACAATAATCACGGATTATTTCGGCAAAAATGACGGAGGTGAAGTTCAAACTCATCATTGCCCAGTCAGCTGGGGCTGTAGAATACACTGACTGCGCCTCTGCAGAGGGGTAAGACCCCCCCCCAACGAGTGTCCTGGATATGACACTAAACAATCTGATGGTGAGGTTCCAGCAGTGCTGGAGCTTTGGGGAATGCGGAGTACCCCTTCATTGCTATTGCTCCCAGGTCCACTCTGGCCCGGAGTGGTAGCACCTGATAAGGGTCCTATCTATGGGTTAAATAGAATTAACAGCATACTTATGCTAAAATAAATTGTTTAAGTAAAACTGAATAGTTTGAAATAGAAATGACTTTTACAATTAAATCGTAATTACATTGAAACTGCGTGTTTATGCTTAACTGAATTATTTCAAATAGAACTGTTTTTCGAAATTAAAACTGTATTTACACTTAACCGAATTGTTACATACAACTGCTTGAATAGTTAGAAATGGAAATGATTTTGACCATTAAACTGTGTACTTATGCTAAACTGAATTGTTTTAAATAGAATAGATTATTTACATAAAAATGGATTTGGCGTTAAATAACCTACAAAGGTTGATATGCCATTAAACCAAACCAAACCAAACCATCAAACTCATCACTGAGTTCGACGACTCTGCATCTAGACCATCAGTATTTGAGTTGATAGAGAAGGCTGAGTTGGTCTGCAAAATGAGCCAGGTGAAACATTCAGAATACATTGTTCCCTTTGCTGTCTATCAGCAGCTGAGAGAAGAAAAGGGAAGATTTTAGCTAGGTAAAATCTACTCTGTACACAGCTTTTGATATGGATGGTTTCTTGGCGTATGAGCAATTTGCTGAACGACATCTCAGTCCTGGTATAACAGTTAACCTGGTGGAGTTACGAAAACTCTCACTTCTGTTCAGTGGAATAAAAGACCATGGCATGGGATGTGTGTTCGTGCGAGGGTTACCAGACCAGGTTAAACATCTTCTTTGCGCTTCAATCCGGACGAACGAATAATTCCTCGACCACGAGATAACAGAGGAGTGTCTGGCGGTACGAGCAACACGGGATCAGACGAGGAAACTTCCTGCCAGGGATCCCCGTGGCTCCATATCATGCAATCGTTACAACGATCCCAATCATTTTGCAAAGGACTGGAAAGGACCACACACCGAATATGATGTTGCAAGTGCAACGCGGTCGGTCATATATCCTGTAATTGTCCGGGAAAGGAGCCTGTAATAGGCTTCAGTGCTAGTCTACTCCCTGAACCCCATATAAGGAAGTGCAACCCACAATTATCGTACGAATCAATTGAATTAGGAGTCTAGATTTACTAGACACGAGCTGTTCTCTGTCACTTTTAAACAGACCGCTTTGTCACTCTTGGAAGAAGAAAGAAGTGGATATACTCACAGCTGATGAAAGGACCCTTAGGTGCTCTGGGAAAGGACTGGTTCAATTTGACGTAAGCAACAGGTGTCCTATCGATGTCCGGGTTGTAGATGGCAAATTGCTGGGGTTCGACCTTCTGCTCAGATTTGTCGTTATCAAGAAGTTGTGGGGAGTGTGTATAGTGATGGGACTGTGAGCTCTCCTCAACTTTACCGACCCTGGTGTGCAGCCATTACCCTAAATGAGTCTGACTTTATGTGAAGAATGACCAGAACAGGAAGATCTGGGTTGTATCTTGGAAGCGGTCCAGTAACCAGATGCCATCTGCCCTGAAAAACCAGACAGCTGAGTATCCAGTACCACAACTGCTTAGGGAGGTGTATAATCGCGAGCCACGAACCTGGATGAATAACGGATGGCTTCTTCCATACCCCGAGGAAGAACTTGGGTCCTTTAAAAGTCTGATCTCTCTAATGGCTATGCTGCAGAAAAACAAACAGAAGGTCCACCCGGTCATGGATTATCAGGAGCTCAATCAATATGTTGACGCTCACACAGCTAATGCAGAAATTTGCACCTAAAAATTGAGCAAGTGGCCACAGGAATGATCAAATGTCGCCGAGCCTATTTGGAGGTCCATGTTGACAAATCTCTATGGCCCTTTCAAACGGTGAAGATAAAAGAGCAAAGATATTGCTTCACCCGTTTCGGTTTTGGGCTCAACGTATCACCGCTAATCATACAATCAGTTTTGAATGCCGTGGTCGCACAGGACAAAACCATTCAAAGGGCTACATCCTCGCACATCAATGACATATTTGTCAATTAGAGTGTATGCCCTGCTGCACATATTTAGCGATTCGGACTGACAAGTAAGAACCCGGAGTGTTTAAAGAGTGGTATCCGAGTGCTGGAATGTGTGTCCAGGAGGAGCAGGGTAAACTGAAATGGAGTCGCGCCAAACGTGCTCACCCATCGGGCCATCATTTCCCAGTGTAGAAGTGTGGGAAGTTGACAGGACATTTGCCAGTATGAGGCTGGCTTCGTGTTGCAACCCCATTCATAAAACGGTGCATGAACTCTGTAATGACTCGCTGGGACGATGAGTCGAGGGACCCAGCTCTGACATGAATGGTGACGGACATTATTTATCAGGGTGACTGGTATATTGATGGACATTAAGTCACCATGTGGGTCGGTGCAAGCTTCTTGGCCACTAGCGTCGGTGTGGAAAGTGAAGAATCTCAGGTTGAAGCTGCCTGTTGGTTGTGATTAGAACACGAAAACAAGTGTATCACCCTGGCAGAGCTTGGCATGATATTGCAATGGAGAGCAACTATGACTCGACAGGTGTGCATCGATAGATTTCTGATACGTTGTCTGGAAAGCCTTGAGTGCACATGATGGAAGCGTCAAAAATGTTAATCAGATGTTGGCACAATCAGGGAACGTGGTGGAATATGAATTAACCATTGACGTAGAGCTCATCAGATTCTATACTAACAGTGCTGATCAGCTCACCAGAGTGCCTCAACCTGTGTGTATTGCATCCACAGAGGAGCAGGAATCCACTCATATATACAAGCCATCCATTGATGTAGTGGGTATCCTAGTGTGAAGTGCAACTTGTATTTGGTAAGATGGATCGGTCCTGAGGTCTCAAAAGCACCTATTTGGGTGGTGATTAGAGAATGCGAGGTCCCAATCAATAGACCCAGCATTAGCGCATTGGAAAACTAGACAGTTGGATGTGTGTGAGAATTGGAGAAAGGTGAGGATAGACATACTTTATAAAGGCCGGCATTACCTGATAGACCGTGGCCCTAATCAGTTCTCCATCAGGCGACCGTTGCTACATCAAGATACCGCCAAGATCACCCAAAGGCTGGAAACACTATTCTGCAAAATAGGGCCACCTACTGAACTCTTCATCGACAATGGTGCAGCATTCTGTCGAGAGACATTTGCAGGGAGCTTGGGTATCAGACTTAGATTTCAGTTTGCCTATCAATCATCAGGGAATGGCATTGGGAAGAAATGCCATTGTACCATCAAGTGTATCACCTCTTGGAGGCAAAAGACAATGCAAAAGCTTTGTCTGCACCAGACAACTCCATTTATAACTACCAAGCCCACATAAAGAGTATCGATTTTGCACCATCACTTGAACACACAGATCCTGGAATCTACTGAGTTGGGGATGAGGAATGGGTAAAGACCCCACATGGTTGATGTTTGAGGCAATTCAAAAAAGGAACAGTGACAAGAGTTTATAGCCCACATTCAGTTCTCATCAATGGAATGTGACACTGTATCAGAGACCCCTGCCTGCATTAGTGATCTGCTTTGTCAGAAGAGGATAGTAGTGATAAGTCATCTTAGAGTGACTCAAATACACCACTGTTTTCCGTGCAAGGGCAGACGATTTATCTGCAGAACCAGAGGAAACAGATTCTTAAGACAATGATGATGATGATGATTATACCAAGAACAAGAGAGGCCAAGTGGGCACAAATGGAGAAGAGATAGGCTCAACCCATCCACCTTTATGTTGAAGTACTCAACAAAGGTGACCACCATCTCTGATCAGTTAAGCATAAAACACCCCATGCGAGAGAAAAAAAAGCAAATGACGAGACACTTGCAAACGTGGAATAATGTGCATATGAAGAGACTTTGTCATTTGCAAAACAATTACTTGGGCCAGTTTCACACAATAATCAAAATGATACTAATTATAATAAGGTCTTAGATGAGATGATCTAGCAATATATCTTTCTTAGATGAGATGATCTAGCAATACATCTTTCTGGAAAGTTTGGAGGATAAAAGTGTCATTCATGCATCTTAACCAGATTTGCAGGAATATCATTCTCCCCTTGTATTCTATCAAGGGTTGACAGCTAACCCACCCAATGAGAGGATGATAAAAGACTGTGTCTAACATTCCATCCAGTTGTAACAGGGAATATAAAAGTGAAACCAGCTATCCTCTAAAGGTAAAACTGCATCAACATCAGAAATCTACATTCTGTGTAGAAACTATAAAATCATATTTGGCAGATCTAATATGGAAAGAAATGAATATTTATTACACACAAAGTCAAAATAAGGTGACAAAAACAATGAATATCCTTTCATTTGTTTTTTCATAATTCAAATCAGTAATGAAATTTCCATCTGAATTTTAGAGTTGAAACAATTATCACTATTACAAACAGATTTATCCAAACAGTTGTCCTTCATCTTGATTGTTATAGTCCGAATGTTTCAGCAATCATATCCTTATTCAGGTTCCTATCAAATTTAGTTATAGTCTCCAATTTTGTAATGAATGTTTTACTCAATTCATGGGAGTAGTCTGTCCTTGTTAATAAAAGGAAGAGGAGGGTCACCAAATCCAATGGAACAAAGAATAATAAATTAAGACCAACATAAGATTAAAAGAATGTTAAGCTCAGATAACTTTCTCATTAGACCTTACAAAGAGGTGAACACAGTGCAGGAGCCTTTCATCAGTGAAGATTAGACATTGAGGCATCTAAATTAAATAACCTGATTGTACTATAGGGCAATGGCTGAGTGGATATAAGCAAAAGGTTAAATATTAAAGTTTTCCTGGAGGTCATCAGTTCAATCCCTGGGTCAAGCAGAAGGGTTTCTTTGAACAAATTAAAGGGGCATTACAAGGACAAATTAACATGATGAGATAACAGAAGAATTAATTAATACAAGATATCTGCTAGAATGGATTACAGAATGAGATCAGTCTACTCCTGTCAATCAAATGTTTAATTTCAAGATACTCCTGTACATTGAATAAAATGTTCAGTTTGTAATTCCAAGAATGTTGCAAAATTGAACTGGCTTGTGAAGAAAGCCAGAGATTGCAATAGTCAAACATGGCTATCATAACCAAGATTGGAAGAATCTTAATAAATCAGTGTATAAATGATATTAACAGTACTTTGCTTCACTTAAAGATAAGAATTCAAAAGTATTTTTTAGACTTGATATCCCAAAATTTACTTTGTAATTTAGAAATTAAATAACATACTTGTTTATTGATTATTTATAATTATTTGAAAAATAAGGCAATTGAAAGAATCAGCATACATGCTCTTATAATTTTCTTGATAAGTTTAGAATAGACATTCATATCATGAGAACCTCTGATGGGTAAGCCTCCAGAATTAAATCACCTGGTTGTTCTACAAAAAAATGGCTTTTTAACTGGTGGTGGTGAGTTCAATCAATGTCAGGCAATAGAAACAACAGATGAAAAAAAATTAAAATGAGATATTTCCTATAATGGATAGTGCAATTAGACTGCGGCCTAAATACACAATATTTTTGAGTTGAAAATTTTTAATTCATATGTTTTAATTATATTTGTGATAATTTTATTTAACTTTCTTTTAGAAGTTTTATTTTCCAAGTGATAGTTCAAATGTACCATAGGTAGATACACAAATATGGCCATGTGCGAAATAGACATGGCATGTTGGTAACACATATACATCGAACATAGGAATCTTGAAATTTGAAAACATCTAACAACTTCTTGTTCAGGTATGAAACCTTTTTATTAACTTTGAGTTAAAGTTTCGACATAAGGAGGAGAGACACAATCTCGCTATGCTGTCTTATTCATTTGGCCCCTATCTTGTGCGGCACCCACGGCGCGCCAATTCGTCTCTCCTCAGCGAGCCCCAAAAGTCGAAACTCCTCGTCTGGTGTCTAGTTTCCAACTCCCTAACTTTCTATAAATTTTTCACAAACCTCTGCGTGCTTCCGGTGCGTGACGTCACCTGCACCCTGTCACCCCGTTCCGTCATCTCGGGCTATTGTGACATCTCTGAGTGGCACGTCCGCCCTGGGGGCGCGTTACCACCTACATCAAGATTTGCACCTAACTAACCCATGTGCTGAGCCGAAATGTTCTCAGCCAAACTAAACTCAAAGGCATGAACCGAAATTCCTTTGGCCATTACGTTACACAATATGCTTATGAAAAAATAATGTGTAGACTTGGGGAGAAAATCTTTAAAAGCTGTTTGAGAATACATTTTTGTTCAAGAAAATGTGAGTTGGATGTTATTTCATTTCTTGAACAATGCTGAATACTTGCGTTAGTGTGAGATAATTAAAGAAATAAAAGTAATTAACTTGAGAATAATAGGTTTTATTCATAAGAGACAATTTGAAATTCAAAAAAACCTGCAGACTATTATAGCCAAGATATTGTGACAATGACCACAAAGAGAATGACAACAATTTGAATAAATCAGATTAAGGATTTACCCAACCTCCCACCCGGCCAAATTTGACTCAAGGTCATTTTAATGAGGGGAGCTCAACACAAATTGAAACTCACACAAAAAATACTTGACCTTTTAGGCCATCCTCTTTTTGGGCACCTCAAGGGCCAAGTGATAAACTCAGCCCTTCTGAGCTGGTACTGCTTGTTGGAAAGACCTCCTGGAACTAGGCAATCCCTCACCCAGCATGAATGCCAGGTGAGCATTCCCAAAGTCAGCTAACTATTTTAAATAAATTAATGTATAGTAATCATAGTTCTTTACCCTGGAAAATCTAACAATTTATTTGAATACTTTACAAGAGACATACATTCTACATAGAATCTAATTAAAATATTTTTGTTACACTGATGACTGTTCAAATAGCAGCAGCTTTTATGCATAAGACAAAAACTTGTGATTGGTCAGTGACCACGTACTGTTGCTCCTTTGCAAATGATGCCTCCATTGCTAAGCTACACATACACTTTTCATATGGGGGAGATTACAAACACCAATTCACCATGCACCAAATGCAAACTAACAGTACTCATTTCTCATGATGGTCTGGTTCCCTGTTACATTAAATAGGTGACCGTGGTGTAATGGTTATCGTCGTAGAAAATGAACACGGTGACACGAGTTAAAATTCTGGACGAGACTGATAACATTTCACATAGCACTAATACCCTTGGGAAAGGTATGAATCCAATTATTCTCCTTCCAGCTATGGGTAAATAGTAGGGCAGACTAGGTTCTTCAGCCTTGGTGAGGCAACTAGTCTAGGAGAAGGAAAACTCTGAATTCAAACCTGTTAAACTCCGCTTAAAAATTGACCTTGTGTCTTATCCTGCCCGAGCGGAGGGGTTGGTAAATATGGTTACATTAAATAAATTTGATTTTCTATGAGAAAATATCTAAGTATTTTAATTAGAAAAATCTAATATATAATTCTCTTCATTTGTTTTACATTCTTGTTTGGTATCAATATAGTTTTAATTTACATAGCTTTTTGTTTTAATGTGATACAAGGCCATATGAAAGGAGCACCCAATGAGGCTCAAAATCACTCATGTAGGCTTGCTAATTGAGTCTGCCAACCATTACACCTTCAGAGGTACCTTCTGATATCTGTCTAGTCTATGACTAATAACCCAATTTTTTTTAGAACATGGCATATAAACTCCTTACAGGCACCTGAAACACTTTGGTTTAAAATTGATAGGCATTGGCTAATTTATTCCCTCATCAGAGGGGGCATGTTCTTGAACTTTTTGTGAAGAGGCACCTGAAAAAATTTAGCTGAAAATTGACCAGGGAGGGATAATTTGTCTAAAAACAAAAATGCCAAATTTTTAGAGGCTTGTTTTTATCATAATTGATAGCTAAAATATCTCAATTATATACCATTACTTAACACAGGGATCCCCAACTTTTTAAGTGTAAGGGCCCAAAGCTTACCTAAGGAGGGGCTAGGGTCATAATTTTAAAAAGACAAAAAACAGCTATATTCACAAGGTAACAATCACAATTTATTCCTGAGACATCTGATGATGTTTGCCATCACAAAAATATGTAATATTGAGTCTGGAGAGTTGTTTAGACAGAAGCATATGGTTCAAGATATGGCGCACAAGAAACATCAAATCTTCTGAACATTAAAGATAAATGAGTTTTATTTGTATTTGTAATCATAATTCTTCACACTCAACATCAAAAAGTCAAGAGAAAATTTCTAAAGATGGATGTAGGGCCACATGAATAGGCCTTAATAACAGATAGGGATCTCTAGCCTGACCATACATAATATTGTCATCATACTTGATAAGATGAAAGACAGTATTAAATTTGTATTAATGAAAGACAGTATTAAATTTGTACTGACGAAAGACTGTTGCTTAGATAGACAATATTTAATGAGTGAGACATTATTGTTTTATGTTTGGATTTTATGATAATTTTTGTTAACTTTTTTTTATGGTTTAAGAGTATTAGTTCAATATGGCTATGAAAAAATAAGCATGTTTGGGAAGAAAATCTTTTAGAGATCTTGTAGAATAGATATTTATACAAGAAAATAAGCTCAATATGTTATTTCATATCTTGAGTAATGCTGGTTACTCCTATTAGTATAAAGATAATCAAGGCAATCAAAGTAGTTAACTTGAGGATGACAGTTATTATGTATAAAAAACAAAGTACAAATTCACTAATTCTTTTTCTGCTAAAGACGGTGAAACATGACTAATACAACAGTGACTTGATTGATTTTTTTACAGTTTCAACTATTGTTGAATTATTTAATGTCAAAGGTAATCTTTTTTTCTAAGATATTACATAGTTTCCAGTAACTATTCCTATTTAATAATTATTTGTAGACAATCATATCTTCAACTATTGATATCTAATAGTAATAATTTACAATTAAGTACTCTTTGCAGTATTGAAAAAAATTAAAAATAGAAGAACTACAAGCCTCAACAAAATACCTCCTTAAGTTTGGAGGACAAGAAAATTTGATGGTATACCTCTATGATTATGCAATGCTGCTTCTTAATCATATCCAACCCAAAATCAAGAAGATTCTTTGGAAAAATCAAAGCAGCTTTCAAAGAAATAATTCAACAGCCTCACAGATTCTAACAATTTGTCAAATGATTAAAGGAGTACATGCAATGAATCTCAAAGTAACACTACTGTTTGTAAATTTCTCCAAGGCATTTTATTCCATACAGAGAGGAAAGATGGAACAAATACTTCTTGCATATGGTCTCCTCCAAAGTAACTGTTACTGCTATATTACAAAAATATAAAAGCAATGGTTTACTCAGTTGATAGAGACACCAATTTCTTTGACTTTGTTTTAAGAAGATACATTAGTACAATATTTGTTTATATTCTACCAAGACTTCATGTTTTGAATGACAATAGATTTAATAAATGAAAATGCTTTCACATTTAGAAAGGCAAGAAGCAGATGATAACCTACTGAAACTATGACAGAGGTAGATTATGCAGATGCTTCTTGCAAATATACCTGTCCAAGAAGAATCCCTACTGCATAGCATAGAACAAGCAGCAAGAGGCATTGTCCTCTTTGTGAACACAAATAAAACAGAGTTCATGTGTTTTAAACATGAAAGAGCCATTTCTACTCTAAGTGGCAAACCACTAAAATTAGTAGACTAGTTCACATATCTCAGTAGAAACATCTCATCTACTGAAAGGCAGGTCAAAATATGCCTCACAAAGTCTTGGAATGCTATTGATATGTTATTGATCACATGGAATTCTGATCTATCTGATAAAATAGAATGATATTTCTTCCAAGCTGTAGCTGTGTATATACTACTATATGGATGCCTCACATGGATGTTAAAAGAACACATAGAGAAAAAGCTAGATGAACATTGCGTAAGAATACTATGGTGCTGTCTTGAACAAATCCAAGAAGCAAAACCCCACAAAACAGCAGCTGTATGGCCACTTACCTCTTGTCTCATAAAACAAACATGATATATGAGACATTGCTGGAAAAGCAAGAATAAATGTATAAAAAATTTTCTTTTATGGACTCCAACACATGGATGCACTAATGTTAACTAACCAGCAAAAACCTTATATACATCAGCTCTGTCTGGGCACAGAATATATGCTAGAAGATCTGCCAGGAGTGATGGATGATAGGGATGGATAGCAAGAGAGAATCAGAGAATACTATGCTGTTGGTCCAACTTGATGATGATGTATTATATATATATTTTTTTTAAATTTCATCATACATATGAAAACATGTGCGATACCCAGCACTGATCAGCCGCCAACCAAGGTGATAACAGTTTCGGCAGCCCAAGGCAGTACTGCCACTCCTGGTGCTACCAAGCAGCTTTTGCCACCGGACAGGGTATTTAAAAGTAATATATATATATATATATATATATATATATATATATACGCTGATCAACTAAAAGCAGAGATTACATTGGACGTTCGTTCATCTTCATTTTTGTGCAGTTTGTGATTTAAAAACACATTTACTTTCAGCAGTTGATGTCATAGCAACCATTTCTTGATGTTGCGTAATCACACAGGAATGGTGATTCCACATGCATTTCATTCATGTTGAAATCCCTTCTATATCCGTCGTCTATTCGGTTAGTTTTCCTTCAGTTTTATCTTTTTTTATGTGTTACTGCACCAAAGCACTCCAGACAAACGTCATATATAATTCTGCAGGAAGATGTTATTTGTTGATCAATGGGGCCCTTAAATGGGTTGAGAGCCAAAAGAAAGCTCCTGGTCTAAGTTTATCCATGTAGCTATCTGATTCCCCTTGGGCCACTAAATTCTTGGCTTGCTAGGAATGTCTCCAGGATGCTGGTGCTCACCAATAGGCTCCTGAACACTGTGGGGGTATTCCTGATTCATTAGCCCATCATTTGATTTACATTCTCCGGTAGGAGAATTACATTGTGTGCATCACCATGCCTTGTGGATTCGTAAGCCTCACAAGCTGTTGAATTCACTACCACAATCACACGTAGCTGGGTACATATCCAGATCATTACCGTATGAGCAAGTATGATGGGTGATATATTCTCCCTCCCCGCTACAGACACCCTGAGGGCATTTTTCTTTCATTGTAGTTGAGGATGATGCATTATAATAACATTATTGTATCATATTTATGAGGATGATGATGAATTATTCCTATCTAATACAAATAATTTTTACCCACTGATATGATTTCAAGTATTCCTATTGTTGTGGACCAGTAAAGGGTCCAGAAGAATAACACAACTCTGGTTTGCGTGGAACAAAGTATATTAATGAAGTATAATACAACACATGTACAAAGTGTTGGAAGTTAGTCCGACCGCTAAGTGGTCACCGGGAATAAGTACAGAGCCTGGTATTAATAGTCACAGAAGAGTTCATTACTGACCACAGGTTGGGTACTATAACACCTATCTAAAAATAATAATTTGCAAGTAATTTGCAAGTAATTAAATGTTGTTCACAATCATTTTAAACTGGTAAACACTTCATACTTCAATTCAGAGCCAGTGTATTAGTGTTGTTCAAAATAATCTTAAACAGATCTGTTTGAACCATAAATAGGATCCTTACAAGTATAAATATTCTGGGACAGGGTGGACCTGGAAGTAATGACGTTCCATAGCCTCACCCCATAGGAAGTTTTATGTCATGTGTAGAACTGGCATGTGAAAAGTGCTATATCACTTCTCTCTCACACTCTATAACTGAACTTTCCTGCATAAAATACCTGCTGTTACTAAGTGGTTACCCATTAAATACTGAACAGATTAACTTATACTCAACTTCAGTGATTTGGCAGCAATCAGTGCTTTAAGCTTTACTTGACAGTAAATCTTATAGCATTTACTTAGCTTAGCTTAGCAGAAAGGTGATAGTCTTGAGCACCCTGTAAGAATTAAACTCACTACCAATGATCTGCTGGCCTAGCTTTCTTATTATTACACCACTTGAGATGCTCAATGCTAGTCTCTTTTTTTTTTGATAAGTGTACAATCTCCTTGTCCTTTGACTTTATTTTACCCCGGCTCTATAACTACAGGAAAGAGAAAAGTAGAATGAAATAATGAAAAAGAGAAAATGAAAAAGAAATAATGATACTTTTAAAATCATAAAGAAAAATGGAAATAAATGGAAGGATAAAAGTACAAGAAAGAAAGAAAGACTATATGGAAAGAAATAAACAAAATGAAGGAAAGAAAGAAAAATGAAAAACAGAAGGAGAAAAATATAAGAAAGAAATATAGTGACAATAAAGAGAAAGATAAACATATGGACTTAAAGAAAGAGAAATGGAAGTGACTGGAGGATAAAAATGAAACAAAAAACTGTCTTTGAGAAGAGAAATAAACAAAATGAAAAAAGAAATAAAAATATCAAGAGTATAAAAATACGAGAAAGAAAGTGATAATTAAGAAAGAAATAAACAAAGAAAGAATAAAAGTTATGAGAGGATAAAGAAAGAAAGGAGTGTTACAATGAATGAATCTCATAAAAAGTTCATTTGGGTTAACATTTTTTAGACTTAGTTTTTCTGTTGTAATGAATTAAATTTTATGGTACACATTTTTTATTGCTTTTGTTTCAAAGTTAAGAAAATCAACTTATTATATTAACAATGCCAGACAAAATAATAGAAGAAAAGAAAATGATTATTGCTTGATACATCTGGTAGTGAGTACAATTGACAAGGGATAATGGATCTTCTTATATAGCTGGATATGGCAATATTAATTGTTGAGAAATCACAATCTTGAGCAGAAGAATTCAGAGGTAAAATGCTTCAAGAGTTATTAGAAGTGTTGGATTTTTGTGTTGAGCCAAGCAACTGACACTAAAGATTTTCCCTGGAGAAGAGATTTAAAGCTGTCCTAAGGACAGATTTAATCTTGCATTCTCCTTATTGAAATCCCTGGAGAAATATCCATGTTATTAGAAGAATCTGATTTCTAAGATCATCATCTAAGAAGTGAGCAGTTTTAACCTATTCTTCAGAGAGGTTGTTTAGTTTTATGGTATGTTAACCCACATTGGATTATTTTATACCAAAGTCTGTTACACAATTATGGTCTGCATTCAAATGCAATATAAAACTCTGTCTTCAAAGAATTTTTAAATAGATAAATATTTCATTTTTATTTGTGTTATCAACATTCTAAGTGCTCATGTATTAATGTGGTTCTAAAGCGTTTTGAATTTGATCTCAAATAGATCGATTTGACCCATAGACTGGATCTTAATAGGAATTTTACTCTAGTTTTCAAAAGAAAAACTCATTAATATGAATGAGAGTTATTTTCACAAACTCTCTCTCTCTCTCTCTCTCTCTATATATATATATATATATAAGGGTCATTTAAAAAGTTTTAAGTTTCACCCCCGAAAAAGAGCCACAGCTGAACATTTTTGTTGTGGCAGCACACTTTGACTTCATATAAAGTAGAAAATTTGAATTAGTTATTTCTAGTTTTAAAAAGAAATGGTTGTCTGTTACCGCAACAAAAATGCTCAGCTATGCTCTTTTTTTCTGGGTGATGCTTAAAACTGTTTGAAGGACTCTTGTCCATAATCACCACATCAAAACAAAAACTTCTAAATAATCAATCAAAACTTTTATTTAAATGAAAACAAATTACTAAAAAGCCATCTGAAAACTGATGACCCAAATGAATAAACATCATTATCATGTAGCTCTGCTAGCATGGATTTCTCTGACTCTCCCTTGCAATTTGTCTTTATCATCCAACACATCCGGCAGGTCTTCTAGACAATGTCCTCTGTCCATACAGAGTGGTTGTAGTTCTTGTTGGTTGGCCAACACTTGGATGTCTGTGTGAAGGGGTTCATTGGAGAACGTCTCTTATGTGTTTATCCTTGATTCTTGAACTGTGTTCTGTATGTCTTGTTCATCTTATTTGGATAGTTTTAGAGATGGGAGGTAGGTGGCCTCACAGCAGCTGTTTTGTGGGATATTGCTTCCAGGATTTATTCTATACAGTTTGTAGCATTCTTGAGCAGTTCCTGTCTAGCTTCTTCTCCATACAATTAGTCAGTGTCCATGAGGTGCATTCATATAGTCAAATTGATACAACCACTGCTTGCAAGAAAGTGCATTTAATTTTATTGGATAGGTCTGACTTCCATATGATCGATAAGCTATTGATAGCAGTCCATGCCTTAGCTAATCACATATTTATACCATTTTCAGTTGATGAGACGCTGCTTCTGAGGTACCTGAACTTGTCCACTGATTTCATTTAGTGCGGAGATGTCTACTTTTTTATTAAAAATATATACTCCATTTTGTCTGCATTCACATGGAGGCCAATACCACCTGCTGCCTGCTTCAGATTATGTAGCAGGGATTCAGCTTGGGTCGGTGTATTTGCTAGAAGCGCTATGTCTGCATAGTCTGTGTCTAATAGTTTCTGTGAGTCATCATCTGTTTCTTGCCTTTTTTAATGAAAAGCTATTTTCTTTCATCAAATCGATTGATGTTTGAATCATGTTGTCTAGACAGATTATGAATAGATAAGGAGCTAATGCATCCCCTTGCAGAACACCAGCAACAATGTTCTGTGTTCAAATAAACATGAATAAATAATAATTATAACAATAAATAAAAGTAATAGAAAATTAAAATTAAATGCAACAATAAATCTACAGATCACTTATTAATATAATATAGCCAGAAAATTAAACTAAACTGACCTTCTCAGAATGCAACTCAAACTAGATAACCCTTCCTATCAAGTACCTCAGAACAGTATATAAAGGAATACCCACTATATGGGGACAACTTATTCTTATGATTACATTGGTAAGAAAATCAGAATCATCAAATGCTGTTGACTATGTATTTATGCTTTCCTATCATCTATATTTCTATCAGATAAACATTTCATCTGACATATGTAATTTACAAATATCTATAAAGTAAATTCTTACAAGTAATATCCAGTGGTTTTGGTGAGTGGGTAGTGCACTTGATCTAGCATTGGTTTCATATTTCCTGCTTAAATTTTTTACCTGTATTCTAATTATTAAAATAGCTTTTGTTGCACTTAGTTTGGGGGATTCAGCTTTTTAAACCTCATTACCAACAATATTACTGTTCCTACTCCTCAACCATTTCTACTACAACAATTAGTAAAATGTCAGAGTAATTTTTTATTCCATATCCTGAAATAATATATTTTGGAACAATCTCTTCCAATTTTAGCAGTTTTCTCTGTTTTTATCAAAGCCAAATACAAGTACAGTTTCAAATAAAGACACAAATTATGATTCCTATCAAAATAAAAATCTTTTGTTACACTACACAGTCTTTCTGGAATGTATCGAACCAATCTGAATATTTTGATTCCCAGTTCTGCAGGCTTGATACTCAGATATAGTTGTGTCCAAAAATATAGAAACAGGTAAGAGAGATTTATTTGTCATCCCACAAGAAAATAAACCCTCCAAAAAAGATATGGTCTTCTTTAGGGTGCTATAATCTGCTTATAACTGGATGCAACAAGCAATTTAGGGCTACAGATGATAATAGTCAAACAAAAATAACCAAGTTTCCTCAATATATGACTGTAAACTAAAGATATTCCAACTTTACACTTACTGGGTTGGTTGGTGCTAGGGAAGGGATATTTAGTTGAGTCTCCAAGATCCAAGATCCAAGATTAGCATTAGCATATCCAGTGATATACAGGGTGGATAAAATTGTCATCCTAAAGAAACCAACACTACAGCTTTATTTTAAAACTTTTATTGAAAAAATCAACTTGATTATATAGTAGAGCTTACATCTATTCAATGTAGCCGCCTTCAGCCTCAATCACCACCTCGATATGGATCCAGAACTGGGAGCATGCCTTTTCCACAAGCGCCGGCAGGAGCTCGGTGAATACTCAGTGGATGGCAGCAATCAGGCTGGCTTTGGTGTTGTGGGAGGTCATGTTGGTGATGTTCTCAATGTATGACCAAACGAAGTAGTCCAGCTGGTTCAGGTCGATGGAGGAGGGGGGCCAGTGAGTGAAGGGTACAAAGTTGTAGCACTCCTTCTGAAGCCAAGCCTGGGTCTCTTTGGACTTGTGGGCTGGCGCTGAGTCTTGCTGCCACACCCAGGGTCTGCCACCAGCCACCTGATTGCACCAGGGGATTACCACACTCTTCATCACATCCAGGTACACTTTGGTGTTGACTTTCAAGCCGACTTCAAAGATGTAGGGTGGCATGATGTGGCCCTCACTTGAAACCACACCAAAGACCATAACCGTAGCTGGAAACTTTGTTTTCATCATCCTGGGCACGTTGAACCATCCAGATTTGCATTTTGAGGGTGCTGGCAATGGTCCTGTTGTCATAACTTGGATCGGTAGAAAGCATGAGTTGTACTGCGGTGCATCTCTGAACTAGCTCGTTGAACATTGTGTCCCTTTCAGACATGATAGAAGGCTCCTATTGCTCTTGGGATTTGTACACAACTGGCCAACTGCAACAAAAAAAGAAAACCAGTTTTCATTAAATGGAAATGGAATCATGTTGTCTTTTCTAAGGCGACAATTTTATCGTTCCACCCTGTACTAATATCAAATTGACTGAAGGAAAAACAAGATAAGCTTATTTACACCTATCAGAACACTAAATACATACATAATAAACCTCCCAGGAGTACTACTTGTTCAATTAGCTGGGGCTGTAGAATACACCAACCACTGCTCTGGAGAGGAGTAAGACCCCCCCACCAAAAAAAGAGTGTCCTGATTATGGCACTAAACAATCTGACAGTGAGGTTCCAGTAAAGCTGGATCTTTTGGGAATGCAGAGTACTCCTTCATTGCCATCGCTCCCAGGCCCACTCTGGCCCGGAGTGGTACCACCTGATAGGGTCCTATATATGGGTCCAATAGAACTAAACTGTGTACTTATGCTAAACTGAATTGTTGGAAATAAAAAAAACTGTTTATTTATATAAAAAAATGGATTTGGCATTAAATAACCTACAATGGTTGATATGCCATAAAACCCAAAGAAACAAAAGTAATAACAAGAATACACAAATGTTTCCCAAGAGATGAAATATGCATACATTGTTCCATGAATAAGCTGGATATAAAAGAGGGTACAAAAACAGTAAAAGGCATTCTTGTTAAAGTGGTTTTATTATTTGGGGATTACATTTCAATAATGAATCAAGAAAAAAGTCCATCACCAAAGTTGAAGCTAAAGCCTCCCTTCTCTTCAACAAAGATAAAAAGCATATAACATTGGTAAGAAACTGACTGTCATAAAGCACTGTTGACTCTGCATCAATACGTTCCTAATACACACACACACACACACACACATATATATATATATATATATATATATATATATATATATATATAAGACACACATTTCATTTTGCATTTGTGCTTTACCAATATCTATAAAGTAAGTTCTTTATGTAATATTCTGTGATTTTATTTATTCCCTTTTTTTTGTTTAATGGCATTTGTGTAAATGCATTTCAACATTTTCAACCCATTTTTGGGGAGAGGGGGAATCAAAGAGATTGCTCAATCTATTCATCCATCAAATTTCCAAGTATTTTGACAGACATTTCAACCCTTTCTTTGAAATCAATTCACCAGAAAAAAAAAGAAACCTCATTTTCTGTCTTCTGTTCAAAAATCAGAGATAAAAAGGCGTGTCTTAACTGTTCAAAGAAATGTGGATGAAAGAAAAACGAGAATAATTCTGGGGTTGTCATTTGTCCAATGGATATGCCCTCATGAACCAAGGGAATCAATGATGGTCCCTTAACTCTCCTATTGTACAATTGAGGATGGCTCTTGGAAAATCAGGTTTGGATTTTATTATAGATTTCTAGCAATTAGAACTTAAAAACTGGTTGTAGATACTGGTCAACGTGTGTGTAAATCAACTGACTGTTTATATAACTTGTATTGTCACAGGTAGGATTTATTAAACAGATAAAACAAAACTTTAATTCATAACTGTGGTTATATATATATATATATATATATATATATATATATATAGAGAGAGAGAGAGAGAGAGAGAGAGAGATACTCCCCTACCCCTGTAGGGTTGAGTTCTCCGGCTAATGAAGTAATCGTGTTGCCATTAGCGTTTATTGCAAGCCTCTTCATATATGAATTGAGGTCTCGGTAGCCGTTAAACGGATGTATGTAAACATTAGTAATTGTGATTCATAAGCGTTTAAAATTTACTTTGATGCTACTAGCTTCCCGTGGCTGAAGGGTTAGAAGCTTGGATTGGTGTTCGAGTCAACCAGATTTCAATTCCAGCTACTGGAAGCTAATATGTCTAGCCACACTGATGAGTTCTGATAGAACAAAACAGATCTGTCAATGGATGACTATATATATATATATATATATATATATATATATATATATATACAGTACTGGTTGTAAATGAAAACACTCTGAAAAAGTTTTTTATAAGTTAATTTTCTTAATTAAAGACACGTGGATTTTATCTTTTGTAGTAGAACATTATACAATCAGAATTAGCTAAGATTTACTACTAAAATATATAACATGGAAACTTTGTAAGCAAAAATATAAATGTGTAGTAATTAAAAATTAGTATATATTAGATAAATCAATCTAATTTTAGTTTTTGTTACAGAATTGTTCCAGTGCTATATAATCCATGAGACTGGCTATGCTGAAGGAGGTGCCATCAAAAACAGGTCCACCAAAATTGTACAAAAGCAGAGTGCGAAAAGGGAAGAGGATGTCAAGGGGCCTAATGAAGCTTGAAGCATAGGGGACCTGCTATAGGTTAATCTGGCACTGCAGATTGGTTGGTTTATTTGTTTAATGGCATATCAACATTCATGGGTTATTAAATGCCAAAGCCATTTTTGTAGAAGGACAACAGAGGTAGTATTTAGCATATAGAAAGAGGAATAAAAGAGTTCATACTTTTCACAAGGGTATTAGTTAAAAAATGAATGCAATAGCATAGCTGGAATTCAAACGCACTAAGATGTCACAGTCCAGCACCTTAGGCACTATGCCATAGGGCCTTTTCCCTGGCACTGCAGAAGCATTGCAATTTTATTTTGGTTGTAGAAGTATTGAAATTTTTTTTAGTTACAGAAGTATTGTAATTTTATTTTGGCCACAGAGGTATTACAATTTTATTTTGGATACAGAGGTATTGTAATTTCATATTGGTTTATAGAGGTGCTAAAATTTTATTTTGACTACAGAGGTGTTATTTGATTTCAAGAATCTTGTTATGGACAAGAAGAAAACTAAACAAAATGAATAATTAAACTTCTGGATAAACCTTGATAGCTGAATCCAGTAAGACAAATCAATGAAGACATTTCTCTTACACTATAAAAAGGAAAAAAGATTCTAAAAAGAACATAAAACTTGTGCATTACAAGCATTTTAAAAAAATGACTCTTGTCATGCAAAAGTTAATTCTAACACTTCTATTTAAACATAGAAAAATTCACTTTAACCATTTTTTTTATTATAAATGTTTTGTAAAATAAACCTGTTGAATAAACTACTTTCCTCTTGAAATGTATTTTTATCTTTTTTCTACATTGCTTTTTTATCCCATTTCTGTTCTTGGCAATAAATTCCATAAATTTTAATGTATTTCAATACAAACCAACCAAAGAAATAAAATACCTGGCACAACATGACATTGAGTTATATAAAGTTATTTCGAAAACAAAGTTCTACATTAAGCAGCTTTCATAAAAGAGATTAGTAAGCCTAAGCAATAGTCATATATAATTAAGTTTCCTACAATGCAGAATTTATATATCATACGTATTATCAATATCTCCCTTCATTCCTGTGTATAGATCAATTAATCAATCATCTGTCTCTGAGCCTGTTCATATCTATCAATCTATCTGTCTATCATGTACAACAGTGCCACAGAAAAAAATAACACATTGATTACAATTTACCTCTAGATAATTGTTCTATCCTGTCACAACATAGCATGGTTTGTATAAGAAGAAATATTTATTAGGGAGTGTGAAGCACACAAGTCAGATGAAAATGTAAAAGTTTTAGGGACATATCTTCAACAATCTTTAAAACTGAACACACTGACTGCATTCCCTACAGAGGGGTAAGATCCTGCACCTCCCTCTAAAAAAATGACTATCCTGTGTCTGATATTATCTGCATCCAGTGGTAAGACTCCTGTTTTGGAATTTGGGGGGGGTGTAAAATCACCCTTTCATTGTTATTACTCCAAGGTCAATTCTGACTCAAAGTTGTTGTAACTTGTAAATGATTAGGGAGTTACATTTTTTCCTGTATATAAACTGTTATGAGTTGTGTCCCTTAGACACTCTCTTGTAATAAGGGACAATCTTACCTGGAAATTCAACCATTGCCATACTGTAATCACCTAACAGTAAACTAGGTAGTCTAATAAATCTCTTCTACTGATATACTTCTTGTTGGAGTTTCTTTATTTGTATTTTACATAAACTATTAAATTGACTCTAGCATAAAATAATCCTACAGTGATTTGTTTGCATTCATTTAAATGGATATATATATATATATATGTGTGTGTGTGTGTGTGTGTGTGTGTGTGTGTGTGTGTGTGATTTGTAAGTGAATAGTTTATAGGTAATTTTCTTTCTAAATGAGTTACAACTAATTTGTTTGCACACTAATATTGCTATTGTTTCTTCACAGTTAAATGGTTTCAATTATTGCCTACACTACTAATTCTATTCAATATTAATCATTTGTTTGCAGACAGTGAAGTGGTTACAAGTATTGCTATTTATCAATAATTATTCTATTCAATACCATATATTCATTCGCACACAGTCAAATGGTTCCAAGTTTTGCTATTAAATATCAATAATTCAATTTAGACACACAGTTAAAGAGTTCCAAGTATTGCAACTTAACTCTAATAATTCTAGCCAACTTTACTCTTTCATTTGTAAAATGGTTCCAAGTATTGGAACATAAATAATTCTATTTAGTATTAATCCTTTGTTTGCATTCAAATGGTTTCAAATATTGCCATCTAACATTGATAGTTTTATTTGCACACAATTAAGAGTTTCAAGTATGGTTAATCAGCACAAATAATTCTATTCAAGATTACTTATTAATTAGTACACAGTTTAATTGTTCCATGTATTACTATTTATCACTAACAATTCAGTGGTGTAATTGTTATCGTTGTAGGAATTGGACATGGTGACACGAGTTCAAATCCTGGACGAGACTGATTGCATTTCACATAGCACTAATACCCTTGGGAAAGGTATGAATCCAATTATTCTTCCTCCAGCTATGGGTAAATAATAGGGCAGACTAGGTTCTTCAGCCTTGGTGAGGGAACTAGTCTAGGAGAAGGAAAACTCTGAATTCAAACCTGTTGAACTCCGCTTAAAAATTGACCTTGTGTCATATCCTGCCCGAGCGGAGGGGTTGGTAAATAGGATCACTAACAATTCAATTAAACATCAATCATTTGTTTACACACCATTAAATGGTCAAACAGTTTTATTTTTAACAATTTGATTTAATGTTCTACTTGACCCACAGACAGGACCCAATCAGGTGCTAACATTCTGGGTCAGAGTGGACCAGAGAGCATTGGCAATGAAGGGGTACTCTATATTTCCACCAGGATCCTATCCTCAAACATTACAGCCCATAGATAGCCTCTTTGGTAGAAATCTTACTCCTTTGCCGAGGTGCAGTCAGTATATTCTACAGCTTCAGTGCTTGGAAAGAAAAGCCAGAGAGGCCATATTGGAATTGGACATGGTTATCCTGAATACTAATGATGGCATAGAAAAGTTATCAGAAAAACTCAACAGACTTTTCTTGGAAGATGTAAACTAGTTGGCCTTTTGGTATACAAATCTTTCAAGAGTTACCAAAGAAAGAGTGATGAGTCAATAGACTACTTCCTTATAAATTTCATGAATAAAGGACTGCAAGATAATTTTGCCAGAGCCATTCCTCATCTTCAGAGTATTTAAAAGTGCTAATCTTACTTTAGAGTATAAAAAGCTGGTCAAGACCACTAATGAAGAACAGACGCTGTCATGTCCAGACATCTTTAAAAAATTATGGACTGACAGTATTCTGAAGATTCATTACTCAACATTCCACCAGTTGTGGTAAAAAATGAAATGGATGTTGTGTACAACAAAAATAACCAAGTGGATATTAGAATATTTCCTAGTCACTGTTCTAAATGACACACTCATTTTTCTGATCAGCAAGACAGTGACAATTGAGTTAGGAGACATAAGAAAACCTTATCATGCTCCACTGACAAAAAATTAAATCCGCTAGGACCTGAAGGCAACACTACCAACTGCTTCACATGTGGATGCAAGTTCCCCTGGGCTTATGACTAACTACTCTTATGCCAAGGGTACCAAAAATAAGAAGAAAGATGGTGAAAATGAAAACAACTTATCCATAATTAACATTGTGCTGATAAGTCAGCAAAAGAGAGAAGACAATAGTTATTCTTTTTTTGGGTGAAACACTTGGCTCAGCCATCCTGGATTGTGGTGAATCAGGGAAAATTTGTGGAAATAAATGGTATTAGTGTTTTCTAGAAACTTTACCAGAAAAACAGAGACTAACTATAAAAATTTGAAGTGAAGAGAGGAATTATAAGTCGGGCAGCCAAAACAAACTCAAGTCACTCTAATCTGATTCATTAGCTTCAGCATCATTCCAGATATTATCACTTCAGATATGTTGCTTTCATTAAGTAAAGATGGCTATTTTAAGAGAAATTATCAACATGAAAAGAAATCCAAGAGATCTCTTGGATACCAACTCATGCAAAAATTGCCAACTCCTTAAAAAAAAAAAAATGAAAAAATGAACAAAAAATGAATACCAACATTTAAAATCAAAGGAGTCCCAAATTTAATGAATTCACATTCTTTAATTTTCTTTTTCAATAAAACTTAGGATACTCATCAGAAAAAAGAAAAAAGGGGGAAGAATTTTTAATCCTCATGAGTTGCATCCCTTGGATGTTCTCTAGTATGGGACAATCTTACTTGATAGTTCAACTGTGGCCATGTTGTTTTCAATGTGCGATGAATGAGGTGGTCTAATAAATCTCTTCTCCGGTTTACTTCTTGTTAGACTTTCTTTATTTGTATTTTACATAAGCTGTTAAATTGACTCTTGCATAAAATAGCCAACAAGAGTTGTCATGCTATTAAACCAACCAACCAACCAACCAACCAACCAACTATTTGTGTTTTTTTTGTCATATCATAGCTGAAAAAGCATATTACTGTAAGATTATCATTAGGGGAAAACTGCAAAAATATTCAAACTTGAAAAATAAAGCAATTTCCAGTCCAATCTGAATTCAATAATAATTAGCAGCATTCTTATTTACCTCTAGAATCCTTTGTATAATGATCCAGTTAAAGACAAATTGTCTGAGTTGAAGATCTGAATGCAAGGAAACTAAAACCAATTACTAATGTCCTAGATGAAACAAGGAACTTGTTCTTCCCATTAATTTTTATTGGAATTCTCTTTTGTTCTATTTTCTTTTTATTAGAATTTACCTAAATCATTCATCCACATCAGCAAGGGATCATGCAGATCAAAAATGATAAAAGATGCTCTCTCGGTAAGACTCAAACTCATATCCTCTTTGCGTAAAGGGAGCCTGCTTAAATGAACAAGCTGCTTTACTAATTGAACGATTGTTTACAGACCTTTATTTCAAAGGTTATTTAATTTATATGTCTAAAGACTATTTTCATATTCATACAAAGATCAAAATAGAGCAGAAGAGAGAGCAGTCCTGATGAGAACAACTCTGTGTGAGTGAATACTGTCATATTTTTTTACCTTGGCCATAGAGTTATGAATTATAATAAGATTTGACAGCGTGTAACACTGCTTCTAACTGTAATATATTTTGCTCTTTGAGAGTTTTTTCACACTAATGATAACAGGTGTCCTTCACTAAAATCTCCTCTGCTCTCCATAGTTCTTCATGTTCTTACTGATCTTAGTCAGGCTGTGGTCTGGATAGTTTTACTTCTTCCTTGGATTTCCAGTCCCCCCCCCCAGTCTCTTTTCCAAGTTTTTGAGGATTGTCCCAAGAACTCAAATTATGATCAATATCACAGTAAATTTCATGTTTCATAACTTTTTCAGCTCTCTGGCAAGGACCAGGTTTTGTTGAATGCATCATGTATCTTTTTCTAATTTTTGCTGATACCATTGGAATTTTGGTGGTTGTTACGAAAAACTGACTTTAAAACATCAACAAAACAAAACAAAACAAAAAAAAAATCTATGGGACGTAAAAGTCTTGTACTAAAAATAAACTAGTTGGAGCCAAAAACAAATGAAACACTTATTACACAAGTTGCAAATTCTTTATTCTAAAAAGTGAACAAAAACAGTCTTCAGCTAGTGGGTTTTGTATCAGTTCCTATGCAAGAATTAATTCATCAACAAAATATAAAACAAAAGTAACATTAAAAACATTAGCAAAAATTACATTTCTCTTACATTTATTGATAAAACATAAAACTAAGGTAACATTGATAATAGTATCTAAAATTACATATATCTTACTTCCTCTGTAAGCAGCTGAAACCGGGTCCTTTTTTTTTCTTTCTCTTCAAGAAAGAGAAAGCCAAAAACGTTTTAATTCATGTTGTCTGTTATTTTTTCGGAGATTTCTTCTCTTTCTTTGGTTTCTTTATTTTTTTCTATTTTCTTTCTTTCTTTTACTTTTTTTTTGTCTGTGGTAAGAGTTTGTTGTTTTTTCGGAGACTTCTCTTTTCTTTAGTTTCTTTATTCTTTTCTTTTTTCTTTCTTTCTTTTCCTTTTTTATCTTTGGTGAGAGTTTGTTATTTTTTCATCAACCGCTTCTGCTTTTCTTTAGTTTGCTTACACTTTTCTTTTTTCTTTCTTTCTCTTTTTCTTTTTCTTTCTTTCTGTTTGGAATCTACAGATCCTATAAAGCTGAATTATTCCAGTTTGTTTTTCCTTGAGATAGCTAATAAACCAAGTGGCTACTTCTAGTCCACTAGTTTCAGATAATTACTCATCCCAGCTTGACCATAATAATGAGTTTCAACTCAAAAATCTCTTTGCCTGCATCTCCCAGGAATTACATTTCTCTGCTCAGTCTAAAAGTGAGTTTCAACTCAAAAATCTCTTGGCCTGCATCTTACAGAAATCACGTTTCTCTGCATGACCATTAAAAAAACACAAAAAAATAACTTTCGCCACGAGCTATCTTTTGCACATCCTCACTTCGATGGGTTATCAAGGAGAAAGGACGAAATTTTTCTTCCTTCTCCCACTTTCAAAAGAGAACCCTTTACTCTTCCCCCACCATGATAGCACCAGCAAGCCCACCGTTTCCGTCAATCTGAAGCCAATAAGAACAGCCCTGTTCCTTTCTTCCACCCTCCAGGTGGGTGAACAAAAAAATACTTTACAATCCACTACTCTGTAGGTAGAATAGCAAACTGTTGTTCTTCTCTAAGTGAACAAGTCTTTCTTCAAAACAAAAAAGATTTTTATAATACTTTTGGGAGGCCTTTGTATAGTTCTTCATTGGTTAAATAGGCTGATCTCAGACATTCTGGACAATGCATATGCCACTAGGAGGAGAAAGATTCCAAATTATTGTTGTGGCAACTAACTCAAGGGAAAGGCAGTAGATCAGTGTTTCAGAAAAGAATTTTAGCTGCATTCAGTGGGTGAAACAAGTAATGTTAGCTGAAGGAACCTGGAAAAGATCTGTCAGTATGTGATTGACCATGTAGAAAGATATTGATATGTATTAAATGTATTCTCATTTTCTAAAAACCTCTACACCAAAGCTAATTTGATGTATACATCTAAAGATTATCTGTAGGTTTGCAGAAACTAAGATAGATTAAGAAAGAGAGTAACAGATGATTTTATTGGTTGGATTTGAGCTTCTGTAAACCAATGACTTTGTAGAGCAGTTGTTGTATTAAACTAGGCTTCCTCAGAGAAATGTGGATGGGGGTTCAAATATCACCAAAAATTCATCTTTTATTATTTCCGACCTCTGTTGTTTTTCAGAGACACAGAATAATAGCCCATATGAGTTATGATAAAAATGCAATTGAAAAATCTAAGATAAGATATAAGAGTTAAAATTAATGGCTAAAGTATCCTACTATGAACTTCTGTTATCATTAATAAGCAGTTGTTGCAAGTGATAGGAAGTGTTGTTGCTGGGTTATTTGGTTTTATTGCACATCAACTTGAGTTAAATTATTAAGATCCAAGCTGAGCAGTTACATGATTTCAAGTACTAAACAATGCAGCTTATATGATGACCTTAAGATTTTTAGCTCAAAATCCTAGGTTATACCAGTACCTACTGTTAAGTAGGCTACTTATTATAAAATAACCTTTAAGTAATCTTTGTTCAAAATGTTGTGTTGTACAAGTAAAATAATAATGCTTATGTATGTATATTCAATAAACTACAACTATGTCTATAAATGGTCATAACTTCAGTCCTGTATGGTGTAAATAATTTTCCTCTTGAAATCAAATCAACCATATATGAAACATTAAAATCTTACTTATCAGTGCTTATATTCATGTGAATTCTCAATCTATTGTGCTATGATGAAATTGTCCAGATAAACAGCATACTGTAGTTGCCTGACTAACTGCCTGAGTGCTGTGATGTTCGGCTTCATGTTTACAGTCAGTGGATCAGCTGTTTAAAATTGCATGTGGTATAGCATTCATATAATATGTAATTTGTATTACTATTTTATTATTTTGCATAAATCTCTATGTTAATTTGTTAACTATGTTTAATAAATACGAGTTTAAGATGGAAATGTTTCTGGCAGTCTGATGCTAGTGTGTTAAGTGGTGTATACCAATATGATGTAAGGAGTACTGTTTCATTAGTTGACCACACTGATTTTTTCAGCAAAATTTACACCAATTAGTCATATTTGTTAATAACCTTTTTTTAACAGTTATAGCTTTAAATAACTATTCTCAATACTTAATTCTTACACAATTATCTTGTTTCAAGTATTTCTTCTGAATGCTAAAGATTTGAATTAGGTTGGTTGGTCATTTTGTTTTTTGGCTTTTCAACCCTTTTCGGGGCATTTAATGCCGAATTAAATTTCAAACAATTCATTTTAGTATAAGCATAGTTTTTGTTTATAGTCAAATGTCAAAAGAATTTAGTTAAATGTCAGAACAGTTCTAGTTCAATCAATTCAGCTTAGCATAAGTACACAGTTTAGTTCTATTTAAAAACAGTTCTATTTCAAACAGTTCAGTTTAGCATAAGCCCACAGTTTCAATGTCAAAAACAGTTCTATTTTAAACAATTCTGTACACAGTTTAGTTCTATTTGACCCAGAGATAGGACCCTATCAGGAGCTACTACTCTGGGCTACAGTGAACCTGGGAGTGATGGCAATGAAGATGCACTCCGCATTCCACAAAGCTCCAGCATTACTGGAACCTCACCATCAGATTGTTTAGTGCCATATTCAGGACACTCATTAGGGAGGGGGTTCTTACCCCTCTGTAGAGAAGCAGTTAGTATATTCTATAGCCCCAGCTCACCGGGCAAATTTGAAGTAGAGACACTAATTCTATTTCCTGCAATAATAACATTATGCTAAGTGTCCCTCTTGAATATCAGTATACAGGGGTTGATGTATCATTTCACTATTCATGATTAGAGCATATCTCATATCAATTCTTCCTTGTACTGGTATATAATAATGATAATTTTTTCATCTCATACAAAAATACCAAGAAACTCTTATTAATTATTCATTCAATACACAGTGGTATCTATTTACTCAACCCTTCCACCATGGATTCAATGTGATATAAAGTCAATTTTTAAGCAGAGTATACTGCAGAAGGGTAAGACTTCCCTTACAAGTGTCTTGAATATAACACTAAACAATCTGATAGTGAGGCTCCTGTAATGCAAGACCTTTTGGGATGGGGTGTACCCCTTCATTGCCATTGCTCCCAGGTCCACTCTGATTTAGAGTGGTAGCACCTTATAGAATTCTATCTATGGGTCAAATAGAACTGTTTGAAATTTAAACTGGGTGAAAACAAATGGCTTATGCTAAACTGAGTTGCTTGAAATAGAACAGTATAATTATTCAACTCAGTGTAAACAAATAACTAATATTTAATTGAATTGTTAGTAATACATGGCAATCCTTGGAACCATTTAACTTTGTTGACTTATGTAAAATTGAATTGTTTGAAATCAAACTGTTTGATCATTAACTGCGTGTAAACAAATGGCTGGTGTTTGATTGAATTATCAGTGATAGATAATTATACTTGGAACCATTTAACTTTGTTGACATGCTAAACTGAATTGTTTCAAATAGAACTGTTTGACCATTTAACTGTGTGTAAACAAATAGCTGATGTTTGATTGAATTATCAGTGATAGATAAATATACTTGGAACCATTTAACTTTATTGACATGCTAAACTGAATTGTTTCAAATAGAACTGTTTGACCATTTAACTGTGTGTAAACAAATGGCTGATGTTTGATTGAATTATCAGTGATAGATAACTATACTTGGAACCATTTAACTTTGTTGACATGCTAAACTGAATTGTTTGAAATAGAACTGTTTGACCATTTAACTGTGTGTAAACAAATAGCTGATGTTTGATTGAATTATCAGTGATAGATAATTATACTTGGAACCATTTAACTTTGTTGACATGCTAAACTGAATTGTTTGAAATAGAACTGTTTGACCATTTAACTGTGTGTAAACAAATGGCTGATGTTTGATTGAATTATCAGTGATAGATAACTATACTTGGAACCATTTAACTTTGTTGACATGCTAAACTGAATTGTTTGAAATAGAACTGTTTGACCATTTAACTGTGTGTAAACAAATGGCTGATGTTTGATTGAATTATCAGTGATAGATAACTATACTTGGAACCATTTAACTTTGTTGACATGCTAAACTGAATTGTTTCAAATAGAACTGTTTGACCATTTAACTGTGTGTAAACAAATAGCTGATGTTTGATTGAATTATCAGTGATAGATAAATATACTTGGAACCATTTAACTTTATTGACATGCTAAACTGAATTGTTTGAAATAGAACTGTTTGACCATTTAACTGTGTGTAAACAAATGGCTGATGTTTGATTGAATTATCAGTGATAGATAACTATACTTGGAACCATTTAACTTTGTTGACATGCTAAACCGAATTGTTTGAAATAGAACTGTTTGACCATTTAACTGTGTGTAAACAAATAGCTGATGTTTGATTGAATTATCAGTGATAGATAATTATACTTGGAACCATTTATCTTTGTTGACATGCTAAACTGAATTGTTTGAAATAGAACTGTTTGACCATTTAACTGTGTGTAAACAAATGGCTGATGTTTGATTGAATTATCAGTGATAGATAAATATACTTGGAACCATTTAACTTTGTTGACATGCTAAACTGAATTGTTTGAAATAGAACTGTTTGACCATTTAACTGTGTGTAAACAAATGGCTGATGTTTGATTGAATTATCAGTGATAGATAACTATACTTGGAACCATTTAAATTTGTTGACATGCTAAACTGAATTGTTTCAAATAGAACTGTTTGACCATTTAACTATGTGTAAACAAATAGCTGATGTTTGATTGAATTATCAGTGATAGATAAATATACTTGGAACCATTTAACTTTATTGACATGCTAAACTGAATTGTTTGAAATAGAACTGTTTGACCATTTAACTGTGTGTAAACAAATGGCTGATGTTTGATTGAATTATCAGTGATAGATAAATATACTTGGAACCATTTAACTTTGTTGACATGCTAAACTGAATTGTTTCAAATAGAACTGTTTGACCATTTAACTGTGTGTAAACAAATGGCTGATGTTTGATTGAATTATCAGTGATAGATAACTATACTTGGAACCATTTAACTTTGTTGACATGCTAAACTGAATTGTTTGAAATAGAACTGTTTGACCATTTAACTGTGTGTAAACAAATGACCGATGTTTAATTGAATTGTTAGTCTCAAATGGCAATGCTTTAAAAACATTTAACTGCGTGCAGACAAATGATTAATAGTAAATAGAATTATTCTTATTAGATAGAAATAAGTAAAACCCTTTAATTGTATGCAAGAAAAAAAGTTCAGGCTTGTTTAAAAATATTGTCTTCAAAATAGTTGATACAATGGTTGATATGCCATAAACTAAATCGAACCAATCAAGGAAAGTATAGCTGGTTTAATTAAAAGATTTCTATCTTCTTGACTGATTGCTTACTCAAATCCAAAGAACCCAGTCTGCCCTACCATTTATCCTTAGATAGGAGAAAACAGATGGATTCATATCTTTCCTCAAATGCATAAGGGCAAAGTAAAATGCAAACAGCTTCATCTTGTATTTGAATTCAGGTTTCTGATTCCATTTCCTTCAAAGATAAATGTAACTTTAAACAAGCAATTTAAACATCAATAAGCAATGGTAGATGTTTCTCACTTCCCTGTCCATGCATAGAAGAAATCATATTAATTCTTCCAAGTTAAAGTCAAGAGTACAAAGGCTGAGATCTTGCGGCTATAATAACAACCACCGACACAAGGACACTATCTTGAGTATAATGGTATATAATAATGGCAATTTTACATCTTATTCAGAGAAAAATTGGAAGAAATTGTTGATTATGAATAGAAGCTGCCTGTATTTATTGAGATTCAAATGCATGACTGGTGAATTCCATTTAATCCTATTCTGCAAATCCTTATTTGATTAAAATAAAACTATAAGTGCATGCATGCAAATAATTCTTTTGAGTAGTAGTCTATTCAAATTTTATCTTTCAGCTCACCCCACATATGTAACATTATAAATTGTTGATATTATTATGCTGTTTGGAGTGATTATTACCTAAGCTAAATTAGAGTAAATATACCATTGTCTATTTGGAAATCGTATATTTTGACAAGACAAGGAACACTTTTATATTACTGTGTAACATTATTAATGGAATAGAATTATGTACAACTGGGTTTCCTTATTTTATTATATTTATATTACTATTTTATTATTGTATTTATGTTTGGAAAATAGTGGCCAATTTTATTAGATATTTAGATGTAAATTAGGCCATTATGTTCTAAATAACCAAATGTTCATTTTATTTTTATTTTATTATACAAGCAGAGAAACCTGGCATTAACTGGGGAAACATAACATTAAATATGACAACACTTTTAAAATATCTACTTCAACAAATTTCTTATGACGCAAGATTTCTAGCAGTTGTTACTTTTTTTTATCTCAGGTTCTCAGTTGTACACAAACCTTTATTTAAATTCAAAAAAATTGATATCTACAGTTTTTATACTTTATTATTTCATTCCATATCCTATTTCTCATAATCTGGTAAAGAACAAAATGACTGATTCATAGAGGTACTGTTAAATTAATTTAAAGCCATATTTAATAAAAATATTATCTATGCTATTTTTCGTATGAAAAAGTATATATATGTATTTATTGATCCAACCTCATTGCCTCTACGGGATGTGACATAGGCCAATCTTTAAGTGGAATGAAGTTAGTTTGAATTCATTGTTTTTTGATAACTAGACTGGTTGTTTAACTAAAGCTAGAGAACCTTGTCTGCTCAACTATTTCTGCATTTCTGCAGTGAGAACAGATGGGTTCATGCCTTTTCTAAGTTATTAATATGAAGGGAAATGCCAACAGCATTTTTCAGGTTTTGAACTGAAGTTGCTAATTCCATTTCCTATGTTAATAGCTGTTACACTAAAAGTGCCTTATCTGTAACTGAATAAAACATCTTCAGATTTCCAATAAAAAAAAAATGATGTAATTCCTAAATATAATAGTACTTTTAAGTACACTACATGTATCTTCCATCGAGTGCCAGAAAAGGGTATTTGGGCATCCTGCTCACAGAAAGCATAGTTATTTTTGTTTTAGTTTATCTTACACAAAAGTTATTTGAATTTTGAATGGAAAATCCTTTTTGGAAATGTTCTTTATCAAATATCTACCAGAAAGTGTATTAAAATCCAATAAATAATTACCAGAACTTGCAAAATTTCATCTCTTCCCAACCTTTAAACCAAAATGCACTAAGAGAATAAACAATAAAAAAGTTCTGGGTTTAAGAAGGTCAAAATGTTTATTGTTTTTTTTACTTTAGTAAAAGAACCTCTCTCTTTAGAATTAAAACACAGAATTTAAGCGCTTTAAGAAGAAAGTAATCTTAACTTATAAGATGCTATTAGTGTACTTGGTGCTAAGAAAGATATTTAGTTGTGTCTCAACTCATCAAAGTCTATTATTAGCATTTGTATATTTGTGATATACTAACACTGAACACAACAGAAAGGAAGACAAGATAAACACAATTGTACATACAAGAACATTTAACTTTTTATAAACACAATATATATACCAATGGTATTAAGAAAGAATACACTAACATATCCTATCAGGTAGAAATATACACATATTGATCCATAAACAAGCAATCTATGGAAGGAGCCCAAAAATGGACAAAAACTATCTTGATGAGAAAATAGAAAACAGCCATGTGGCATTAACATTGTCTGACATGGTGTGAGACATGTCTCTCATGTTCAACGACCAGAGGCAAAGAAAGAATAAAAATGGTTTTTTTGGAACTATCATGAGACTCCTCACAAGGCACCCAAGGGAGATGCATATTGTCTAAAGGAGATAATTATTTTCTCATTACATTGCTATTTTAATGCAGTTAAAGAAATATGAGGATAATTTTTTGGAAAAAGCTGAGTCCCCATTTTTTTTTCACAATATTTTTTCTGCATTTTTTGAACTTATTGCCAAAATTATTTTAATCTCATAAAAATATTTGTTTTGAGGCTATTTAAGTTTGAAAAAAGGCCTGTCATCAAATTTTAGGTGGCTAAGAAGTGCAGACCATGTGAAATTTACAGAAAAATGTGTGATGCATATAAAGAAGCATGTTTTAGTAAAAAAAAAAAAAGAAATGTTTACTAATGGGTTTGTGATGATGAGCCTGAGTTCGTGAAGTAGAAACACACTGACTCTGTGGTAAAGAAAAAGTTCTGGGCACAGCAAACAGTCATGCTGTAGGTCTTCTGGAACCTGAAACGACAAATCATGATTGATATCCTTTGTAAATATGCAACTGTGTCAATGTTTCATATTTATTGAATAATCCTTATAAATAGGTGCTTCATAATTTTTTTTTAAATATTAAAGATTAAAGTAAAGCTATGACACAATATCCTGTAATCTATATTTACAGAAAACTTGGATAAGAATTTATTTCCTTGCAATTAATCATTCTGCTATACACAAGAACAACAAATAGGGAAAATTCTTTTATAAAAAATTTGTTTCCAATATTTAGAACGAGATATTTTTGTTGCTGACTTTTACTAACTTTCAGTGACCTTAGATTTCAATCTCATTTAGTCTAACACATCAATGGAAGTCTTATGTGTTTTTATCTCAGATACTTATATCAATTAGCGATATTGTTTATAAAAATGACAAATGCATAAGGAAAAAACTTATATATTAGTATAAATTATTTTATATTTTATTTATTTATTATATTTACCTTACTATTTTATCATTATATTTATATTATTTATGGTCTGTCCCTTTCTTATTTATGATTGCAGCAAGTTTAAATTTTTTCATTTTTAGTCAATTCTATTTTAAGGTTTATTTTATATGCAACAGAAAAGATTAAATTTTCATGACATTTAAAAAATTATTGATGCAGAAGTACTTTTAAAAGTTCCAACTTTGTGGATTTTTATGTTACCATTTTTCAATATAAAGATTATTTGATAACTTTCCTTAAGTAGAGTGGCTGATGCAACACATCTTGCTGGCTATTGTCAGTGAGGTTAACAGCAGCAGAAAAATGATCTTTTATTTTCAGTTTTTTTAGAAAAATATTTTTACAGAAAAAATAAAAGAAAATAAACTTTCTGCAAACTAAATTGCTCCCAGGTTTTCAATAAGGGCTATTTGGAATAAAAACAAACAAATGAACAAGCAAGACATTTTGTAAGAGTTACTCAATTCTGTTGTGGTTTATGTTCTCTTTGTTACAGTTTTGGTTTCTTTGTTTGATGGTATATCAACCTTCATGAGTTATTTAATGCCAAAACCATCCTTTTAAAAGGAGGGTAGTGGCTTGGTTCAGTTTGGTTTGGTTTGGTTTGGTTTGGTTTTATGGCATATTAAATCATTATAGGTTATTTAACGCCAAATCCATTTTTATACATATAAACAGTTCTATTTCAAACATTTCAGTTTAGTATAAGAACACAGTTTAAATGTCAAAACAAACAATTCAGTTTAACATAGGTACACAGTTTAAATGTCAAATCGTAGTTGGTGGCTGTGGTCGAGGGCGACCAGAAGGATCCCCTTTCAATAGCTACTTCACCAAGTTGTAGGGGAGGGCGCTACTCCTTTCCCTGGACTGCTCCACTTTACCCTTGATATGTACCTTATAATGCTGAGTGTTAAGCAAGGAGGTATCAAGTACCATTTTTAAAGTCTTTGGTATGATGCGAAACAATTCAGTTTAGCATAAGTACACAGTTTAAAAGTCTAAAACAATTCTATTTTAAACATTTCAGTTTAGCATAAATACAGTTAAGTTCTATTTAATCCACAGAAAGTGCTAACACTCCAGGCCAGAGTGGACCTGGGAGCAATGGCAATGATTACTGGAACCTCACGATCAGATTGTTTAGTGTTATATCCTGGACAATCATTGGAGAAGTCTTACCCCTCCACAGAGATGCAGTTGGTGCATTCAGCTACCCCAACTGACTTGGCCAGGAGTGTAGTGGTACTATTTAATCCATTGTTGGAGCAATAGATGGGGCTCTTACTTTTTTCAAGGATATTTGTTTAAAAGTGACCATAAAAGTGTGGCTGGAATTCAAACTTACTTTTTACAATGTCACTGCTCAGCACATTAGCCACTATGCCACGGGTATTCGCCCACCTCTTTTAGTATGGCGACTAAAATCAAATCAACTTTTTTGGCATCATCAATCATCATTCCAAGAAAAAGATCTGATTAATTTTCTTCAGGAATTTACCCACCTCTCCAGAATGGGCACGATGTGACACAAGGTCAATTTTTTTCATAAAAGCTTAGTTTTCAAAAGTTGCAAACTTCTTACACATCTCTTTATCCAGACAAAACTAACCAATATCATTTATTTAGATACAACTAAAATTATATATATGTACACACACACACACACACACACACACACACACACACACACACACACACACACACACACACACACACACACACACTATATTTCAAGTATGAACTAAGACAATAATAACACAGGATAAAAATCATTACTTACAGTTTCACATTGTTGATCTTCAGATGAGCTACAATTCAATATGTTTGATTTTGTAAGATTTAATTGAGTAAATACGCATTCTTTTTTTTTTTTTTGACTCAAATATCTTATTGATATACTAAGTTATATGGCTCAATCAAGTATATATCAACCACATGATAGTCACATGACTAAAAAAAAGTTCACATTTTTTTCAGATGATAGTTTGGTTTTTTTATAGTATATGAAGTTTTAGTGCAAAATCCTGTTAATATATATAGAAATAATATACATGATTTAGAAGAGAAAAGTTCATTGGTAGCATTATTTTTAGATGAGTCAGAGCTCATTTGTTTGTGCATAGTTAAATGGTTTTCAAATACTGTTATCCAACACATTTAATCCTATTTAATATTCATCTTTTGTTTGCACACAGTTAAAGATTTCTAGTATTGCTATTAAACATTATTATTTCTATCTATCTATTTGACCCATAGATGGGATCCTAACAGGTACTAACATTTTGACTTATAGTGGACCAGGGATTAATGACAATGAAGAGGTACTTTGTATTCATGAAAGCTCCAGGACTAGAACCTCACCATCAAGTGGTTTAGTATCATACCCAGGACACTCATTGGGGGGAGGTTTTACCCCTCAGCAGGGATGTAGCTGGTACGTTCTAAAGCCTCAGCCAACAGGGCTGTGGTTCAAATGAGTCAAACAAAATCATACATGTTGAATACTAGCTCATCCTGTTTCATTATTGTCATATTATACTTAAAATATATTCTGATATTCTAAGAACAAAAACAAAAGGGATAAGTTAAACAGGATTAATATTTATTCATAATAACTTTTAAAATTTATCTTTTTAATTGTTCTTCACTACTTTCAACCTTAGATCACAAACAGGTGAGAGGTATTTTAAAGACTTTTTAAAGAGCCTGTTGGTTGGTCGGTCGGTTGGTTGGTTGGTTGGTTGGTTGGTTGTGTTTTATGGCATATCAATCCATGTAGGTTATTTCATGCCAAATCCTGTTCATACATATAGATGGTAAATATAGGATTTGTAAATGAGTAGTTCATAAATAACATTTTTAAACAGACCGGGGCTCATTTTTCTGCTCACAGTTAAATGGTTTCAAGTATTCCTATCTAAAACCAATAATTCTATTTTGTATTAATCATTTGTTTGAACACAGTTAAGTGGTTTCAAGTACTCCTGTCTAACAGTAACAATTCAATTCAATATCAATCATTTGTTTGACCACTGTTAATTGGTTAAACAGTTCTGTTTGACCTGTAGATGGGAGCCTAACAGGTACTCCCACTGTAGGTCAGAGTAGACATAGGAATAATGGCAATAAAGACATACTCCTTATTCCCAAAATCTCTAGTACCAAAGCCTCAACATCTGATGGTTTAGTGATCTATTCAATGCACTTGTTGAGAGGAGGGTTTTACTCCTCTGCAGTGGTACACTTGGTGTATTCTACAGCCTCAGCTGACTTGGCAGAAAGTCTTTAAAAAAGTTGATATGTCACAAAAGGGAACAAAAGGAATCAGTAATGAAGCATATCAATTTATTAAAGGAGAATTATATAAAATTTCTATGATATATTTTATAATAATATAACCCAGTGAAAATAGCTCATCATGTCAGGATTTTTTAGAAATAAAGGAACCTTCAGTCCAGTTTTTAACTGAATGATCTTTAGTCATGAATATCATTTTTTTATAAATCAAAATTCTCAGGGCTGACTATAAATGCAATTTAGAATCTTTCACTCCTTAAACATCAGCATCAGCATCATCATGAACACCTGTTTCAACTGGAATCCAATGGATTCATGGGGTAGTCAATAACAGTTAGGGAAAAACAAGATGACATGAAAAAAGCATCTTTACTTCATAAAAGAAACCCAATAATTGCCAAAGCACAGAAACTTAAAGCTCTGAGAGAACTAATACATGACAAAAAGGAAGTAGAATACATTCAACGACCAATCAATAAACTCAGAAAGTTGATTGAAGATAGACAATCATGATTAGTATGGAAACAGTAAATGAAGTTTGTGAAAAGAAAAGCACATCAAGAGCAAAACTAAAAGCAACAAACTAAAAAGAAAAATTTTAGAAGTGGAAAGAATGTTTCAAGAATCTGCATAGAAAATATTCTGAAATCACTGATAAACCTACCAAAAAAGTTATCAATAGGCAACTAAACATCAAACTAGAACAATTTACAGAGGTAGAACTTGACACAGTACTGAAAAGAATTAAAAGCAGAAAAACAGCTGGCCTCAACAAAATACCCTCAAAAGTATGGAAGTGTTTGAGGTTTTGGAAAAGTCTAGTCGAAGTGGAATCAACTAATTGGGGGGTAGTCAAATTATTCAACACGCAAAATAAACTGATGGATGTTCACCAATCAGACATCAGCAAAATACTGCTCTTTTCCACTTCAAACTTAGTCTCTTTTATATTCATGAAATCTCGCCACTTCACGGAGGCTTATCTCATTCACCTCCATAAAACAAGTCACACCTCTTGCATCCTTTTCTTCTTCTGGTTTCCATGTGCCGGTAGCAGAGAGAGCACACCTTCTGTTTCTTTGAGGTAAGATTGTTCGTGGCATTACTACTACAGGAAGATAAGAAAATTTGACAATATACTTCTTTAATTATGCAATTCTGTTTATAAACAATATACAATGGAGGAAAGGAACAAAGGCTGCATCCTCCCCTTTCAATGAAAAGTGATCTCAGAATCAGACAGAGCTAGTGGCCTAACTCTCACTGATATTGCTGCTAAGGTTTATAATGTTATGCTTCTCAATTGTATCCAACTTGAAGTTGAGAAAATTCTTTGGAAAAAGCACAACAGCTTTTGGAGAAATTGATCAACAACATCACAAGTTCTGACAATCTGTTGAATCATTGAAGGAGTATGGGCAAAAAAACTTGCAGCAACACTACTATTTGTAGATTTTTCTAAGGCATTTGATTTCATACAGAGAGGTAAGATGTAGCAAATCTTACTAGCATATGGACTCACCAAAGAAACTATTACTGTTATAATGATGCTTTACAAAAAGAGAAAAGCAATGTTTCATTAACTGGATGGTGAAATCGACTTCTTCCACACTGTTATTGAAGTATAGCATAGAGATACATTAGCCCCATATATATTTATAATCTAGCTAGATTACAAACCATGAACATCAATAAATCTATTAAAAGAAAATGGTTTCTCATTAAAAAAAAGCCAAGAAGCAGTTGATATCCCGCAGAAACAATGACAGATGTAGACTATGCAGATAATCTAGTGCTTCTCACAAATACATCTACCCAAGATGATTCCCTATTGTACAGCAAGGAAGAAGCAGTCAGAGGCTTAAATAAGAAGGAATCCTCTCCACTAAATGATAAACCTCTGCAGCTGTATGGCCACCTACCTCCCCTCTCAAAAACCATCCAATAAAGACAAACTAGTAATGCAAGGTACTGCTGGAGATGTAAAGACAAACTGATAAGCAATGTTCTTTTATGGATTCCTACACATAAACACACCAGTGTGGGCTGACCAGCAAGAACTTATGTACTCTGTGTGGACACTGCATGTCATCAAGAGGACCTGCATGGAGCAATGAATGATAGGGACGGATGGCGAGAGAGAGGGAATTCTATGCTATCAGCATGACTTGATGATGATGAAAATTCTCATATTTGTGTGTATATATGTGAACATAACCCAGTAAAAACAGCACATCAAAACTAGATTTCTATAAGAGCAATATGTTTAAAATACTATAACTAATAAAATGTCCTATTTCCTGTCTTATTTACAACTCAATGCTAATTTTGTGGAAGTCTGCATTTCTGATAAATGTCATTATTTTAATCATCAATTTTCATGGTTACTATGAAGTGCTAATTAAAACCTTTCCTTTCTTCATAAAGAGATATATGGATATCATGGACCATGGTTACAAGAACCCAAAAGGTTCATAGATTATCTAGCTATCAAAATGTAGAACTTTCACTGTTATCAGAAAGCAATTTTTCAAAGTAAATAACTTAACCGATCTGTTCAAGAACGTCAAAATAGATGACATTCTGTCCTTCTTGAGAGAGACAGAAATGTTAAAAAAAATATGACAACTTAAAACTGGTTAATCTTGTGCAAACAAATGAAATCCTGCTAATAGAAAATTCTACCTACCTTAATATTCATTTTGAAATCTTTGGTTGAATATGTATGTATGTATATATAGACAGAATTTGGCATTGAATGACCCACAAAGGTTGATATGCCATAAAACCCACACAACCAACCATCAAAATAACATTGTCTACATAAAAGAAATAAAACTCAACTGATAATCTTTAACTGTAGAATAGCCATTAAAAATCATGATCAATCAGTTATCTATAGAGCCATTTCAAATAACCCAAAAATCAGTTTTGTGGCCTTGATGTAACTTGGTAACCAATCTGAGGGTACCTTGTAGCACATTCAGGAATGGACGCTATCTCATGGGGTTAATTAGTTGACTGCATGATGGGTCTAAGTGATCTTGACTACTACATGGTTATTGCATTGATTGCTTCATTGATTGATTTTAACAACATGCTAACCAGTTAAATACTATTTTATGCCTTGAAGTTATGAAATTGCATTTATTATTAGTTGTCTGAATTTCTAAAATGAAGCTTGATGATTTTTATCATTAAGGGTTTTCAGACTATTGTCTTCATCTTTATTGTTATTTCCACAATGTTTCGGTTGATATGTCCTCAGGCCTTTTTCAGGTGTTTGTTGAACTCTGGAATTTACACGGAACTTCAAACTATAGGCGTTGGTTCCCTAAGCTTCTAAGGAGACAATCATCTGGAAGTTGCAGGTTCAATCCTGACTGCAGGCAAGTAACAATATGGGAATTCTTAACACCTGTACCTGGTTATGGTTAATGGAATCAGAACAGGTGACCCCCACCGGTGGATTCAGTAAAGGACATAGTTCACAGTTCTGTGTAGGTCCTTGAGTTTGACAAATATCTGAAGAAGGCCGGAGGACATATTAGCTGAAACATTGTGGAAATAACAATAAAGACACATTTATTATATATTTGTATTTACATTTTTTGTGTAGTTTCTTAATTTTTAAACAAATCTATTCCTATGTCATACCCGTTTTTGAGCTATTGCATTCACAACAAATATGTATCAAGTTAAGAAACTGTGGAAGCTATTCCATAAGGATTCAATGTATAATGCTTCGATAAAATCTATTCAAATGATTAAGACAGCTTTTGGGTATGACTCATTGGGCAATTGACTGATAAAATTTTAACACCAAACTTGGCTGGCAATCTGTTGAGTATGATCCACATTCTGGAAGCATTTCAACAAACAGTACACCCAAAAATTGGTAAATTTTCAAAAGAAAATTAACATTTAATAAAAAGATTCGGGGATGACATGAGCTCTGCAACCATTTTGAATACTTTTCATTGCCTATTCTTCATGTTTCATGCAAAGATTTGTTTCTGTTAAACATTACATTACTTAGCCTCACCTCCACACCACATTTGGTTCCCTGCAACTAATGAATTTCTCCAATGCGGGGAAAAGCCACTGTCAAAAGAGATTTTTTCAAACCATGTATGAAATTAAGGATATCATAACAAAGCAGGTGATAGCAATCCCAAAAGAGGACTAAGCAGACTCTTTTAAAAAGTTAAAAGGATATATAGCTGGTTAGTTTTAAAGCATGTCAAAGCCAGTTTCATAATTAAGGGTTCCAAATATATGTATTTACCCACTCCCATAGAAGCAGGATGTGACACAATCAATTTTTAAGTGGAGTTTAACAGTTTTTCTTCTCCCAGACATATTACCATACCAAAGTTCAAGAGCCAAGCCTGCCCAACTATTTACACATAGTAGGTAGAAGAATAGTTTAATTCATCCCTTTCTTTCCCAAGAGTATTAGCACAATATAGAATGAAAACAACCTTGTCCAGGAAGTCTCTAATTATATATGGTACGAGAATGTTGGTTCAGAATCATTTTAAACACGTAAATATTTCATAACCAATTTCAATATTAATGTTTTAAAAGCCGATCTACCAATAAAGTTCATAATCATTGTAAGTAGATAAACACTTTATACTTTTTTGCAGTATCAATAGTTTAAGAGCTAAAGTATCCATAAGATTTACAACTAGTTTAAAAATAATCACAATGGAGATATAAAAATGAAATAGCTGTGTTGTGTTCAAATTCTGGTTGTTGCTTTAAATTATCAATAGTTGAACTGGAAAAAATGAATCAAGGTTTTTTAGCTTATCAAATTCAAAGGCTATGGATAAAATAGTAAGGCAGACTTATTGTGGCAACTCTTGCAATAGCACTGGTGCCAAATTGTATTACTCATCGGACAAAATCAGTGTTGTAAAGAGAAAAATCTTGCTGCAAGAACAACTGTCTTCAACTGAGCCTAGGATTTGGGCAGTGGCCTTGTGAAATTGACAAATACCATAAAACAAAAATGTTAAGTAGAAATTGATTTTCACAAATTGATGGCTCTTTTTAAAGGTAAAAAAAGCAGAAAACAAATGAAATTTTACATAAATTAAGTAAATTTATCATTTTGAATTTACTGTTTTGTTTGGCATCAGTTGGATATTTTAAGATCGGAAAGATTACATTAACCATCAAAGACTGTCTATGAATAATTCAATATTATTTCATTTTTCTTTTTGGAGTCTTTTTCCCCTGCAGAATCAATTTGTGGAAATTCAGATGATGCAAAATGAATATTTTCATTTGGTTAACACTTGATTCTTTGCTTGGTCATTGTTTTATAGTTATTGTTGTTGGGCTATTATGAGAGATTTCTTTTTTCTTTTTTAATTGTGGCCAATAATACTAGTCGCTGTGTTTGGTTACTTAATATGTTGTATATATTATTGTTTGTTTTATATTATTGTCTCATATCCTCAATGCAGCACAACAAGCTAAATTTGTAATTTTGTAGACATTTGTACTGAAGATTACAATTTGGTCAAAATGTATGATAAACCATACAAAAGGCAAATGTTTATAGGCCAGAATTTTTCAGTTTCTCAAGGAATCCATTTATGGGCTTTAATTAGCCTGAAATCAGGAAGAATTTAATATTTGTTAATTTTTTGACTCATGTAAAAGCACAATAAAAAATTACAGCACAATATCATCTAAACCTAGACTATGGGGAAGTATAAATAGTACAGGGCAGAATCAAACTAAATGAAATGAAAAGTTTCACCAAGATTTTTGCTTCTAACAATGGAATTTTATGTATCATATAACTGGCATTTGTTCTGAAAATTAACTTTAGCAACAAAATATTAGCAATTTAAAGAAAATTTTGATCATGGATAACTGAGGCAAAACTTTTGTAATGGATAACTGTGCCAAATAAATGAGGCAAAAATGAATAAACTTACTTTAAAGATAAAGCATGTAGAATCTTGTTTTAGAATATATATCTGAGTCGTATGTTCAATGTTGGTGTTTTTATGATATTTCAAGATTTTACTCAAAATATAGCCATTTTTTAAAGTTGTTACCATAAAATCTGGCTGTAAAGAGTAAAATTTTAATGAAATAGCTATAAAAATATTTTACTAAAACTTACAAAAACCAGAACCTTTCTGGAAAGCATTGTGGTATTTTGTCTCAAATTAGCATATACCAGAACCAGAAAGCCATTTTAATGATTGGACCACTATTTCACTGATAAATTTGCACTCACAAATTTTACCATTGATTATTTGATACAAAGCACCGTAAATTTTCAACAAAAAAATTGCAGAAACAAAATTAAAAAAAAAAAAAATGTGTGTCTGTACTCCAGAATTCAAGGTCAAGAATATGCCCACATACTGTTAAACAAACAGTCTTAAAAAAAATCTAATGTCTGACCTTAGCTCACTGTGTGCTGTCTCTGATTCTTGAGCTCATTATCATTAACAATTTTTCAGAATTGCATTTGAATAATACATTTGGCTTTTGGGAATCTCAACCAACATAAAAGAAACTCTTGGAAATTAACAGCCGATAAATTAATCAATTAATCAAATAATTAATAATTTGTTTCTTTTCTCTTTTAATAGCAATGTGATTATATAAACTTTCAGATATGAGAATGATTCAGTTCTAAAAATACCAAACAAACCAAAATTACAATGACAAAATATAAAAAACCCCAATGTTTAAGGAAGTTCCTTTTTTATATATTATGCAATGAAAACACCTACAAAACCTGGTTTCACCTTTTAAGTCTATGACTCTGTGGGGAGACAATAATTGTCTTCCCTTGGACCAGGCCAGCATGTCTTTGGACATCATGTCCATTGGTCACCTGAGAATTCAGAATTTTTCTTGCGCTCTTTTTATTCCAGCTCTTTGAATGAAATAGACATGCCTTTTCATTGTTGTTTGTTGAACAGAGGAGAGACTTTGTTTCTAAACTCAGGGAAAGATGTGTTTTGCCTTGGACTTGAAATACAAAACCTACATGGCTTTGATATCCAAAGAAGTCAATAAGGTCTTTTATTGATTTTGTACCTTTTCATAAACTGCTTGTCCATGGAACTACATGCATCTTTTAATGGTGTATTCTTGTGATAATTAGTTCTAACTCCTTTTTATAACCCAACCAGAAGAGTTCATTTCAACAGCCATTGCTCATATAGCAAAAATTAACCTAAATCATAACCAGCTCCATACACCCACTTCCAGAATAAAAATAAGGAAAATTTAAGGGGTAATGAAATATTTTCAAACCAATCGGCAAAAGTACATAACTTTAAAGCAACTTGATTTCTAAGCTGATTCAAGCTGGGTCAAGTGTATATAAGTAAAGTTGGCGACCTTAGTTGAGGGTGACCTGAAGACTCCTTTTTCAATAGCTACGACACCGAGGTGTAGGGGAGGGTGCAACTCCTTTCCATGGATTGCCCCACTTTACCCTTGATCCTTACCTTATAATGCTGAGTGTTATGCAAGGCAGCATCGTGTACCATTTTTTAAGTCTTTGTTGTGACTCAACCTGGGATTGAACCCCGGTCTCCCGGACCATTGGCGAACACTCAACTCAGGCCAATATATAAACAGCTCAAATTTCATCCAGCAAACAGAAAGGATTTGACTCTGGTGGCCTCAATAATTATTAAGCAGAAGCAGTAGCAACCTTGAAATCCAGAATGGTCTCTTAGAAATAGTAGCAGAGACCTCAGACATGATTAAGCAGCAGCAGCAGCATTTTAAAGGGATTCTGAACAGTTACTAAGAAATACCACAAAACTCAATAAAAGACATGACAACCAAATCATATTAGGTGATGACAGCTAATTCCTGTACATTATCTGATAATAAAGTCTTTCCTTTATTTATTATGTACAGTTGTCTCCCTTGTGTTACCTCTCACTCTTTAATTGTAAGCATGAGTTTTTGTATTGGAAGAAAATAACAAATGTACAAAGTCAACCTAGTCATATCTACTACAATTCCCACAACTTATGAACATTTTTCTATGTATGTATGAAATGTCCTATGTGTTTAAATGAGTTTTTCTTGTCTTTCCTTCTATTCATTCAGTGTTAGAGAATCAATGAATGTACTAATGCTAATATTGGACCTTGGTAAGTAGGGACAGGACTAAATTCTTCTCAAACACCAAGCATTATGCTATCAGAAAATAAACAAATGAAATAGTGATAACTTATTCAATGTATACAGTATGACTTTGTTGTTGAATAAAATAAACATCTATTAGATTGCAGACGTTCACAGTCAGAAAGGATTAAAAACGAAATTTTTGACATAATGGAGAATCTTTAGGTATGAACATTTTATTAGACAAGAGGAGGAGATCCAAATCCTATGTAAGGAACATCGTAATTTAAGTGGTTAAAATTGAGTTTGCATATTAATAATGTCAAACACTAGCCTATTTCTAATCAGCTGAAATTTATGCCATTGACACAAAATTGTCTAGAGTACCATGTTTTCTTAAGGTATACAGTTTATTAGATAAAAGGATGAAGTCTAAATTATAGATAAGAAACATTGGTATAGACTGGGAAAAGTACCAGACATAACATACTTTAAAATTTTAACACACTGGATGAGGCTGTTTGCATTTCACTTTACACAAATGTCCTTGAGAAGAGTATGAATCCATCTGTCCTCCCCATATATCACCCTTTCTCACTTTCTCTCTCAGCATATACCATTTTCTCACCTTCTCTCTTAGCATATCACACTTTCTTACTCTTTCTCTCTAGCCACTATTACTCAGTTTTGGTCACAGTGAGATAAAATCATTGATCTTATTGATTACTTTTGTTTTTTCAAGCAATATTTTCATCACTCTTAACCATGTTGCAACAAATTCTGGATTCATAGTTGCTCTTCTCCTAAGTTGGTTGCTCATCAAAGCTACATAATTAACAATTTGATTTAAGGGTCTGAAATTTATGGGCTTTGGATCAATGGAATAGACATTATCTGGAACGGTTTTTTTTCTTAGCCAGATAGCTCATTCTTTCTATTTCACTCCTGATTCCAAGACGAAATCAATTCAGGCCTTTTAATGAAATTTAATTAGGAACCTCAACTGTTTGTGAATTTGCAAGTAACGTTCTTATTTTAAGTGGCAATAGAGATTAAATTAAGTGTGAAGAGGTTTTCAGCTAAATAGTTGAAATATGTTATTCTCAGATTTAAAAAATATATAAAAAGTGCTAATTGCAATATTAAAAAAAATTAAATAAAGACATAAATGTTAAACATTTTTGGCTTGGCAAATGCAAAAGGGTCACTGAGTATCATAGCTCCTGGGCAACAAGGTGAAGACCTTTGTTCTATTCTTTTAATTAACTTTGAATTTTGAGATCTAACAAATCCAAGTTCTTTTAATGGAAGCAAATCTTGAAAACATTCTTTTATGCATTTAAAAATTTAGAAAAAAAAGAGAAAAAGATGAATGGGTTTGACATGAATAATACAATATGTTGTACACAGATAAAAACATCTTTTCTTTATACTAATGATAATTTGACCATATGTTATGTAATGGATAATAGCTATGTCATATCATTACATACAAACATTTGTGTGATGAGATGATCTGGGGGTGACCTTGGTGTTCTCAGATGCAAAATACAAGGAAGTGAAATTGTTATAAAAAAAAACCTGCAGAAATTTAAAAATTAAACAAAATATTTCCATCATGAAGTTAAGCATAATCAAGACAGATGATATGATAAACAAGGTAGAAGACAGAGAGAGCAAATGGAAGCAGACAAGTGAAACTTGTAGTCACTCAGATAAAGTGAATTTTGAGAGACAGATATAAGTTCTAATTAGGTTTTGAATTAACCATTAAGAAAGATTTCTGTCTCCTAGATCAGTGACATGACAACCCACAGTTTGTACCAAAGATTGTTTCATTTTATTTAATGGTATATCAACCACTGTGTTACATAAGACCAAAAGTAATTATAAAAATTGAATATAATTATCAAGTAGGGACTAATGTTACATAATGGTTCTCATTATTGGAAACGGATTTGGTAACCCAAGTTCAAATTCTAATCACAGCAATTTGCATTTCACTTTATGCTATTGGACTTGGGAAAGCTATGAATCAATCTATTCTGCCACCATTTTGATAGCTCAAAGCAGTGATGATAACTTGGCAGTGACCATCTCTTTCCTTATAACTTATTAGGTCCTTAGGAAGCCATGCTAAATCCTCTTCATTACGTCTCTCAAGGCAGAGGTGTTATTTGTCAGTGCCTACATCCTTTCCAATTAAAATATAACAGGTTGTATTGGGTTATTTGGTCAGAAATGATCTCAAACCTGACCTATTATTAAATGATCAAGATGGATTGTTCTCTCAAGGATTTACTAATCTTCATATCCAATAAACTTATGAGTCATCACGGTGCCATGCTGAGTAATTTCTCTTTATGGCATCTCTCAGGTGAATGAGAGGGTTATGTCATAATTTCCGTCACTTCTTCAAAAGATATGTGACAGGTTGTACTGAGGTAAGCAAGACGGTAACTAGACCAGAATACTTTATGTTGTTCTAAACTTGTCTAAGAAGTAGCACACTATAAAACAATAACTCTTTAGCCACTTACTTCCCATCTCACAAACCACCCAAGTAAGGCAAGCTTGGCACTGCTAGAAAAGTAAGGACAAATTTATAAGTGATGTTTTCCAATGCACTCTTTCACATGGACACACCAATGTTGGCTGACCAACAAAAACTTACATTCATCAACTCAGTACCAACACTGGAGGCTGTCCAGAGGACTTATCAAGAGTAATGGTTGAAAGATATGAATAACAAGAAAGAGTCAAGGGAATCTGTGTTGTTAGCATGCCTTGAAGATGAAATTGTGCCACTGTTTTGGTGACGATGGCGAGTGATAATAAATAACACGTGAACACACAAGCAATCTAGTAAAGGACTATATTTATTTTACATCTAAGGGAGCTAAGCCTACAGAGCCAGCCTCACTTTCATGGGGCCATTTTGTATCCGTGTTTTACGGAGCAATATACATCATAACAGCCACTATCCAACCAGATTTATACAGCTGATTTGAATTTCGAGTTTTTTTTCTCCTATTTGGGAGAATCTGTGACAGATTACAGCACTATTCTTCTGTTATTGACTCATCAAAAACGTGTGGCTGGTAGAAACAAATCACTTCAGTAAGTAATCCAATGGTTCATATGTTTAGCTGAACTTTTGGGCCTCTTCAGATTTATGGAAATCACATTGCTAATCAGGGAGTTCCCATAGTGCTATGGCTAAAGTGCTAGATTGAGGCTTTGAAGGAACTAAGTTCAAACTCCAGCCATGCTATTACATTTACTATTGGACTAATTCCCTTGGGAAAGATATGAACCTCTTCATCCTCAAAGCAATGAGTTAAATAGTATCACTGCTGTTCATCTACAAGGATGGCTTTGACATTAAATAATCCACAAAAGTTGATGTACCATTAAACAAACCAAACCAAAGATTGCTAATCAAAGATCCTTCTAGCATTACTTGTCTCCATGGAAATCAAACAATTCTAAAATGTATTCTGCGTCTACATTGAAACCTATATTGCTTCCACTTGCAGTTATCTCTTCAATTACTTATTTCATAGAACTGAAGGCAAGAAAATAATTTGCACAATAAGGCAAATTGTATTTCTAAACTGCTCACATATAGCTGGAAGTAACATCTTGTCATGAAAGTTTAATGTTTCAAATAACCTGCTTTATATTGCATTTCTTCTGTACATGGATTTCCATTTTCCCCTGATGTTGCTTGAAGTACTTGTTCAAATGTCCTTCAAAGATAATATGCTTTGAATGATATAAGATTTCCATGGTCCAAACATTGCAACCATTATGTTGTATTTGGTGATAGAAACAAAAGTTTTACAATAGATTTCCCAAATGAAATATGATGTCCTGAAGCATTGCAGAACATAAGGGGCACTGATTGTTATGGGAGACTCATAATAGATATGGTGATGATTCAGTGGTTTATTATCGAGTTGAGGAAATGTATCAACACCAACAATCGATTTCTTTAAACTTAGATCCTTGATATTTCCTTCTTTTTGTCAAGGTCAAGGAAAAAGGGGAAAAGCTGACTGTTACTGAACACTTATGGTTTCAATAAAAAATTCTAGATCTGAATTTACAACCTTTAGACCAAATATCCAAGTCTCTCTCACCCTCTCTCTCTCTCTCTTTATATATATATATATATATATATATATATATAAATATGTTTGTATGTATTTCAGAGTTACAATAAGGAAGACATAATCAACTAGGTTTAATGATCACAGAGGCAAGAAACTAACAATCTCCATATGCCATGGACTCTATTTCTTGTCTATTCTAACTTGGATATATATACTCTATCACTGATAGTAGGCACTCCTTATTTATGAATGTACCAAACAATATTATTGATATTTATATAAAATGTTGTAAACAGATCCTTGATATTCATTCTTTTATTGTTACATTAACAGGCGACATTTCCACACTAAATGGTAGCTCTCTGAAACTAGCAGACAAGCTCACTTACCTAGGAAGCAGTGTCTAATCAACCAAGGCAGACATTAACATGCGACTAACAAAGGCATGGACAGCTATCAATAGGCTATCGGTCATATAGAAGTCAGACCTGACTGATCAAAGGAAACACTGTTTCTTCCAAGCAGCAATTGTGTCAGTACTGCTGTATGGATGCACTACATGGACGCTAACTAAACGCCTGGAGAAAAAGCTTGACGGCAACTACACAAGAATGCTGTGAGCAATATTGAACAAGTCCTGGAGGCAACACCCCACAAAATAGCAGCTGTACGGCCACCTACCACCCATCATGAAAACGATCCAAGTTAGACGAACCAGGCATGCAGGAAACTGCTGGAGATGTAGGGACAAGCTCATAAGTGATGTACTCTAATGGACCTCTTCACATGGCCGTGCCAAAGCAGGACGGCCAGCTTGAACCTATTTACAGCAGCTCTGTTAGGATATGGGGTGTAGCTCTGGGGACCTACCTGAAGCAATGCACGATAGGGAGGTGTGGTGAGAGAGGGTCAGGGATATCCGTGCTGATGGCGCTACAAGATGATGATGATGATGATTGTTACATACTTATTGTTACCTTATTTTATGTTATTATTTATAAGAGATTGCTTAAATGTTCTTGGTTAGAACAACTAAGTGATATCTTACTATTGAATGTATAAGGACAAGACCATAAGTGATGTACTCCAATGGACCCCCACATATGGCCGAGCAAAAGCAGGATGATCAACTCGAACATACATACAGCAGCTGTGTGAGGAAACGGGATGTAGCCCTGAAGACCTGCCTGAGGCAATGAACGATAGGGAGAAGTAGTGAGAGAGGGTCAAGGATATCTGTGCTAGTGGCATGACATGATGATGATGATTGACTGTATAACCTTATAAAAAGTGTCTGCCGGAAGATTTTCAGCAAATTCCCTGCTAATTAACTCTCAAGTTTCATCAAGCATACAAGTGATGCTTGAAATATTTGAAATACCTATGATGAACTCGTATCATCTCCAAAGAGTGAAAATTAAGCATTGTCTACTTATTAATTTATTTCAAAATTGACAGAAATCATGATTATATCAATTAAAAGGAGAGTATGAGCAAAGTTGGTTAAGATATTGAATTTTCATTTTTCCTTTCTATTCTGAACTACCATTATATATATATATATATATATATATATATATATATATATATTTCTAAACATTTTGTATGTATCACAAAAATGTTCTTGGTGGCAGGAAGAAATGACAATCATGCTGGTCACAAAAAACACTTACATTCATTTCCTAATGTTATTTTTTTCTTCCTCAAAAGATAGATGAAAAGTGGCTTGGCTTAGTTGACAGAGGAGTAAAGGTACCCTTTCATTTATAAGTCACTGTCCCCTTCCCAATCATAAGCAGTTTCACTCAAGTCCTAAATTATTTGACTTTACACTTGGTCCCAGCTGCTTCTCTTAGAATCATTATTCTAACTGCCAAGAATTTGTATTTCTTGAACACCATGTGACTGCCTCTAGCCAATGAACAAATGCTGATGTGATTTCCAAACTTGTTTTAGCAATGATAAACTTTGACTTGTCACTTGTCAATTATGCTTTCACAAAGGTCAAACACATCCACTATTCAGAATGCCAAGGATGGTAGTGGCCATGAAATTATATATATATATATATATATATATATATATATATATATATATATATATATATATGTATGTAAATATAATTCACAGCCTTTTTTTGTCCACAGCAGTTAGTTGACATTGCTAAACAGCGTGAGGGTATTCATTACTAAAATATTGAAACATTCTGATTTTAAGTGTCAAAATTCCTTTTAAATACAAACATCCTTGTTTACATAGTGTCACTCATTAACAGGTGACCTTAGCAATCTGTGCCGCTATTTCACTTAACCCATGTTAATAAAACCATTTGCAGACAGCATTACACTATTACTCTCAGTATGAATTTTAACTATAGTTGTACATGGCATTGTGCTAGGAATTTGATAATAGCACACATGGCTCTGAAAGGGTTAAGTCCCTTTTTGCATTGTCTATGAATAAAAACGTAAATTGATCTTTTGAAGCTTTGTATCCTGATAGAGATGCTTTATCTTTAGCTATTTCAGGCAATTCATAATGCTATCTTTTGTGGTGTACTATATCAGGTTAGAATATACAGTTTCACACACATAAAAAACAAATTGTCACATCCTGCCATTATCAGGTTGACAGATGGCAAATAAATCTCATAAGTGAAACTCACTGGGTGCTACAAAAATGTTTGTGTTTATTACATGCTGGAAAAAGAAAGAGCATCAAGAAAAAAAGGTATGTGTAGGAAGAAAATATATTTCAAAAAAGCAAAAAATCAGACATCTTTTAAAGTTAGTCTTCCTTAGTTGTTTTATGAAGGATAAAAGTGCTCAATATAAGAACAAAGTTGTTAAAAGCTATTTTTAATATTATATATATATATATATATATATATATATATATATATATATATATATATATATATTCATACATACAGTATTTGACAAAAAAAGAAACAGTGTAAAAACTGAATCTTTTTTTTTTATCATTGCCACAAATTATAATCATACTTCAAAGGCACAGACACACATAGGAAGTGATTATTTTGCTGAAGAATTGTTGTCAAAATTACCTTAGTTATGATGAAAAGTCATTAGCAAAGGTCTAATCTCAAATTAGGATATCAAATCCAAGAAAAGTAAATTCTAAGTAATGTTCAATTTTTTTATATTTCTGAGATTTTTCTAGAGACAATTACGACTTTTTGCTTCAACTAAGAGAACTTTGAAAACAATAATCAAGCAAAATGTACACTTCCTATGTATATCTATATTTGTGAATTTTCATTAAAATTTGAGGCAATAATAAAAAAAATATTTCGTTTTTTTCACTGTTTTTTCCAATATCATATATATATACATATATATATATATATATATATATATATATATATATATATATATATATATAAGTGTGTGCATGTGTGTGTGAGTTTGCATATGTGTATGTGCATATATAGATGGATAGATGTATATATTTATCTACCCCTCTGCATGAGCAGGATGTGACACATGGTCAATTTTGGAGTGGTGTTTAACAGGTTTGAATTTAGAGTTTTCCTTTTTCTCGACCAGTCACCATACCAAAGTTGAAGAGCCTAGTCTGCCCTACTATTTAACTATGGCTGGAGGGAGAATAGTTGGATTCATGCATTTCCCCACTAAATTAATGTTATGTGAAATACTAACAATCTCATCAAGGATTTGAACTTAGGTCCATTTTCTATAATGGTAACCATTACACCAACCCCTCTGCATGAACATGATGTGACACAAGGCCAATTTTTAAAAGGAGTTTCACTGGGTTGGGAGATGTGTGTATATAAGTTTATAAACTTAGCGAAGAAACAACAATATTAGAAAATATTTACTTGTTTAAAGTTTTTGGATAAAACATTTCTATTATCAATTTTATTTGTCAAGTAGTAGTAGTAGATATAATAGTTTTAAGTTTTCAAAATTTCTAACTGAAAGAATTTTCATTATTATTGAATTTGGGTGAGATTTTTGTCATTTAATTTTGTTTGAGTAGTTCCAGATATAGTCTTTAGTTTTCCAAATGTTTTAATTTTGATGAGCATTTCATTCCATGGGAAGATAAATCAAAGACATCTGTGGGAAGAGAAGTATTTGGTTGGTTGGTTGGTTGGTTGGGTTTTATGGCATATCAAACTTTATAGGTTATTTAACGCCAAATCTATTTTTATACAAGTATTTCAAACAAATTAGTTTTGCATAATTACAGTCTAATTGTCAAAAACATTTTTAATTCAAGCTATTCATGTAAGACAAACTGCTCTATTTCAAACAATTCAGTTTAGCCTAAGTACAGTTTCAATGTCAAAAACAGTTCCGTTTCAAACCATTCAGTTTTGCACAAGTATGCAATTTAGTTCTATTTGATCCATAGATAGAACCCTATCAGGTGCTACCACTCTGGGCCAGAGTAGACCTGGGAGCGATGGCAATGAAAGAGTACACTGAAACATCACCATCAGATTGTTTAGTGTCATATTCAGGACATTCCCTGGGGGAGTTTTACTCCTCTGCAGCGAAGCCATCAGTGTATTCTACAGCCCTAGCCAACTGGGGAAGAGAAGTATTTGGTCGAAAAGAGGCATGAAAAGATGTTTCATGGTACTGGAACACATATAGGTAGTATGTAGATCAGTCATAGGAAAACTACAGCCTACTGCACTTTCTGAGTGGCTGCCTAATTGCATGAGGAAAATAATGTTTATCAACATTTTGTTTGTTTCATTGTGTTTTCACTTGTTTCCTCACACACTCACTCAAAAAGTTTTGAGGAAAGCTGGTGTTCAAGAGGAATAACTATTATGTGCTCAACTAATTTAACTTAATTATTAATCACTGTTACATTGTGGGGACCCTATAGAATGATTTTTTTCAGGTATTAATTTTTTCTTTAATCATTTTGTAATGTATCATGGCAACAGTGTGCATTAATCACGTTTATATCAGTAATAATATTATTCCAAGATTTAAATTTATTAAGAGAAAATATAATTTTACTAAAGAAAAAAATCAACTTTTCCTATTTCAAAGGCAGTTAGCTTACATATATGGTCTTCTTTAGTGAAAATGTTTTAGGTACCTTCATTGAAAAATTACATTGAATATTTTTTGTAGTGCAGCTCACCTGAGGATGAGTCGTTTCTCATATGGCTTGCTTCTGGAAAAAGGTAGTCCATGCCTAATCAAGATTATGAAACAAAAAATCATTTTGTTTTTCCAGGACTTCAAACTGAAAATTATCCAGAATTTTAGAAATATAAGTTCTAATATATAATTCTCTTTGTGGGAATTTTTTTTATGGCTATAGACATCTCAGTTACTGGGGCAATCTTAAAACTTGGCATGTAAACATCCTTAACTCTAACATGATTTAAAGGTATTTAAACGAGAGGGAGAAGAAGTTGGCCCTCACCCCAGGGGTATCTGGAACATCTTAATAAATTGATTGGTTGATTTTAATGGCATGTCAAGTTATTTTTACAGAAAGATAAGAGCAAAGTCATATGATATCAAAAAATCCAATCTAATGCAAATAATTTGCATGCAACTGAATGATTTCAAGTATTCCTATCTAATAATAATAATTATATGGTTTCAAATATTTCTTTTCAGTAATAGTCATTTGTTTGCACACAGTTATATAGTTTCAAGTGACTAATGAAAGCATTCGGAAAACAATTATAGCTTCAAGTGACTGTTCTTAATACAAATACTTTACAGTTATATAGTATGTAGTATTCTTATCAAATAGAAATAATCTTTAAACAAATTTATTTGACCCATAGATAGGACACTCACCCTCACTCCAGGTTAAAGCGAATCTGAAAGTAATGGTAATGGAGAGACATTCTACACTCCCATGATCTCCAGAACTAAAGATTCACCATCAAATGCAATTTAGTGTCATAATCAAAAAACCCATTTTTTGTGGGGTCTTGGCCTTCTGCAGTGAATACAGTCAGCATATTTCAAATCTGGCTGAGGCAGAAGTACCTGAAATTGACACTGATCTGATGTGGAAGTGCCAAATTCATTCATAAATAATGCCATCATTTTGGTATCAATTATGCCTGTATGAACATATATATATATATATATATATATATATATATATATATATATATATATATAGCTAAGTAGAGAAGCAAGTTGAATCTGATAAGATATTAAGACATTTTTACCCAATATGCTCATCTATTTTAAACTGCAAAATTCTGCAGTCTTGCAGATTCGAGATAAATACTTATCACAATAAAATTGACTTGATTTCCATGGAGACTTATGAACTAAAACATAAAACAAAATTTCTCAGAGCTGGTTTTTGGGGAATGAGATAAAACTTGATAAAAAACATGCTATACTTGAAGAAAGTGGCAGAAATATCTAATTGGTCGAAAATACAACAAAAGCTGAAACACCACCCTGATGATATCAAATATATATATATATATATATGTATATATATATATATATATATATATATATATATATATATATATATATATATAAAATAAAGATAAAACCAGAAATTAGGCAGGCAATATATGTGCAACAGGTCTATAACTTCAAATTCGTTTGCAAGTCAATTTTGTGCAGGTGGCAAATCAATAATTATTGAGATTTTATAGTATATATGTAGAATTCATTGCAATATGTGCAATGAAATGAGGTTGTGAATGTTATGCAACCTGCCTCAACTGCTACTGACAATATAGGATCAGCAGCAGCAACAGTGGTGTGGGAGGTTGGGTGTATGTGCAGCTACCAAAGTGATGTAAACAGTTGAAGTCAAAGTCGAGGTAGACTTTTGCTCTACTGATTTCTAATAGCAACAAAAAAAAAAAATCAGTCAATAATGTCACGAGTTGGGAGGTAGGGAAAGTAAAAAAAATTAAAAAAGAAGTCAATTAAGTATTTAAAAAATTCTATAAGCATAGGAAAGACAATAATTTATCAAATCTTAAAAGAAAACAAAAAAATGTTGATCCCAATTTAGTGTATAAATTTTACAAGGTAGTTTTTAAAAATTCAAAATTTGTACTCACAGCCTTATATAATCTAAATAACAAACTTATTATAAAAAGAACATGATGATGAGAAATCTACTCAATTAGGTGAAGTGTACTTTGATATAAAAATAAAAGTCTTTCTTATTACTTAAGTTTTTAAATTTAGTTTTCAACCTTAAACTGTTCTATTAGTAAAGTTTAGAATGCACTGACAGTATCTTCTGAAGAGGGATAAAACTATTACTTCAAAGAGGTGTCCTGGGTATAACACCAAACTGGATCTGTAAGTGAAGCTCCAGTTCTGGAGATCTAGAGGATGTGGAGTACTCATTCATTCTCATAACTCCCAGGTCAGCTCTGACCTGGACCTGTAGTACCTATTAAGGTTGCATTTAAGGAAACAACTACACAATACATATGAATATAAACATATAATGTATGCATTTTCCTAACCTCTAGCCATGAAATAACCCTAGACAGGTTGACATGCCATCAAAACCAATCAATCAACTTAGGAAAAACTACACAAAAAATATAAATATAAATGTACAAAGTATGCATTTCCCTAACCTCTAGGCATAAAATAACCCTAGATAGGTTGATATTCCATTAAAAGCAATCAATAACCTTAAACTTATAATTCACCAAATATCATTTTAGTCTCTGATTGCATAATTAAAAAAATATTTGAAAACCTAATTTCTGTGGTTGCATATTCAATTTCAAAAGTTTCTAGCTAGGGGTTTATTCATAAAGTTAAATACAAAGTATGGTCAAAAGGTATTGAAACTGATGATGTATAGATAGAAAGAAAAAAAAAAAATGAAGCATTAATTTTCTTGGAAATAGTCCCCTTGGTATTCAACACACCATATTCCAGTGAGTTTTTTATTGATTAAAAGAGCTCTGAAACTTTTTTCTGATATGCTATAAAGCTGTGCCAATGAATTCCTTTTACGTTCACTACATCTTCATATCTTGAGATTTACATTTGCCGAATCAACTGTTTTGCCAAAAACTTGTTGCTTATCAAAAAGTATCCAGACAGATGAAAAAGTTTGGAGAATTGGCACTGACTTCTCTTGATAGACATCTAGTCATCATGACTTTATTAGTTGTTCAGTTGTATACATATCTTTATTTAGATTTTAAAATTTTAAACAAAAATAAAATGAAAGTTTCACTTTCAATACTTTTGTGTATTGTTAAACTGGACCATTTGTATCAGTCTGGTTGGCTAAACCAAATCTTTATCTTTCTGTTTTATTGTATAAAGGAGATATCTCAATGAAAATTTCCTGGCCAGAGACTTATTTCCCTATGATTTTTATCATTGGAAAATCAAACCTTTAAAAAAATGTGTTGCAGCAATCAGTTAGTTAAGCATCCAAAATGTTATCTTTGATCATTTAAGCATACAAAATGTTCCTTACTCATTAACCAAACTTGTTTTTTGTTCCTTGATCAAAGGATCAATTGGAGTCTAACAGTTGTGACTGAGTGTGGACCTGAGAGTAATGGCAATGAAGGAGTAACTTAATAATCCCTGAATATCCAAAACTGGAACCTCAACCTCAGATATAGTTTAGTGTCATCCCTAGGACATACTTATTTTTAACATGTAGGATCATATAGAAGATGCAGTTGATGTATTTTGGGCCCCACTGAGTGATAAAAATTTTATTGTATGAACTGCTGCCACCAGAAAATGGGAAGGGAAGGGCAGAAGCATCTATTAACTTGTATGTACCCACAAAAACAAAATAGTGTTATTAGCTTAAAATCCAGCTCATAAGACAGGTTTTCAGCTAGTTAAAATCGTCTGTTTGATGTTATCTTTTGATTAAATTAGCAATCATAATACTAAAGTATTAATTAAAAATAATCAGTTAGAATTAATTAGAATTAATTCTAATTAAATTAAATTTGATTAAAATATAAGAATCATGTCATTGTAATGTTTTGTTTCCTAGGTGACCTTGAGACAATAATGAAAATTTTCAAGTTCTTTTTATTAACATTTATTGTTAAATGGCTAACAATAATTCTTCAAATAATTCCAGTAAATCTAGAATCTTTTTCTCTTCCACGTTACAACATTATAGGTTCAATAAATTAGTTTCTCACAAAATACATCCTTTGTAATTTCAGGGTCACCAGAATATAAAGTCAAAAACCTATGACAGAAAATGTGTTCTAATGGCTTAAAATCTTATTCAATGTTGTTATCTGTTTTAACAATAATGAAATGTCTAATTTTCATTGGTTTCATTCACATTGCTTTCAGGTTTTGTTAAGGTTAACTTCACTTGGTTCAAGGTAAAAGTTGTTACATAATCATTGAATCAAGAATTCAATTTATTAGATTGACATATGTGGCAAGTCAACAGGTCTAGGGTTATTTTATGTCAGGAAGTTAGAATTGTATTCATTGTACATTTGTATTTACAAATGTGTCATTGTTTAAGAGTTATATTGCACACAGTTATACAATATCAAGTTTTCCGATGTAATACAAATAATTCATGCACACACTTCTATGGTTTCAAGTATTCTTATCTAACAATAATAATTATATGGTTTCGAGTAATTATATCTATTTAATGATAATCATTTTTTGTACAGTTATATGATTTCAAATAACTAATAATAATAATTCTTAGTAAACAATGATAGCTTCCAGTGACTATTCTTAAGACAATTTACAGTTATATGGCATCAAGTACTCCTATTGAAAACAAATGATTTTTAAATGGATCTTTTTGATGCATGGATGCAATTCTAACAGGTACTGCCACTCCGGGTCAGTGTGGATCTAGCAGTAATGGCAATGAAGGGGTACTCCAAATCTCCAAAAGTGGAGCCAAACTATTAGTTTAGTGTTGTACTTAGGACACCTTTTTTTTGAGGAGTATATTACCAGTAGCAGGATCAAAAGGCAGAGTAGACCACCAGCTAAAGTTAGAGAGAATGGTTGTTGTTGTTGGTCAAATGAGCTACATTTGGTATGTTGTCTGTGCAAAAGAGGATGGCCAGCATAAACACTTGGTTGTAGTGGTGGCTAAGCAGTGCTGAAATTCCGTTCATGCAAATGAACCATATTTTGCATAAGTGAGTTTTTGGCTCTACACAAGATGACAAATTTCAGCTTCGGCAGAACATTTAAAAAGGAACAACCAGATTTGAAGAAAGTGGAAATGAAAGTGGCAGCTGTGAGGATTAGAAGAAGAAGAAGAAGAAGAAGAAGAAGAAGAAGAAGAAGAAGAAGAAGGAGGAGGAGGAGGAGGAGGGACAACAATGATGACAAAACTTTTTTTTTTAATAATTTGACACACTATTCCTCTGTAGGAGATACAGTTGGCATATTCTAAGTCCCACTGACAGTGCTGGGCAATGATGGGATTACTCCATACTCCTCAGAGCCCCAAAACTGGAGCCTCCCTACCAGATGGAGTTAACATCATACTCTATGTACATGTATTGACAAACCTCCTAAAGAAAAAGGCGATGAAAATTTTTACTGATAAAAATGAAAAACTCAGCTCATTTCTTTTTATTTTGTCTTCATCAAAAACTCTGCTTGGAACTAGACAAGTGCTAGGATACTGGATTTTCAAAACCAGGGAAATGAGGTGGGGGAGGTGTTATCAGAAAAAGGAGTTTTTTCAGTGAAATTTAGAATAGAAGCTTTAATATAATTATCATTCATTTTTAGATATATACTTAAAATTTTCTTAAAATCCAATTCATCCAAAAAATTTCTTACTGTAAATTATTTTTTTTTTCACAAAAAGCAACATTTCACATTTTCATTTTGAAATAATTTCTTGTTTTTTTTTTGAGTATACACAAATGAATTTTATATCTGTATGTTTTTCTCCTTACTAATAGCACAAAAATTACAATTATAAGATCATCTTTTTCACAAATTGGTTTTGTTTTTCTTGTCAGGCATTGATTTCCCTCTAAAATGTTTTGTCCATGAACTTCCTTGTCCAAATCACAGGCCCAAATTGAAGCTGCTATACTTGTGAAACCCATATTAATGAGTGTCAATCTGTACATGTATATCTTTACCTTTGTTAAATGTATATCATTGCTCAGTTGACTGGGGCTGTAGAATACACTGACTGCTTCTTTGCAGAGGGGTAAGACCTCCTTCAACAAGTGTCTTGGATAAGACACTAAATAATCTGATGGTGAGGTTCCAGTAATGCTGGACCTTTGGGAAATGCAAAGTACCCCTTCATTGCCATCACTCCAAGGTTCACCCTGGCCCAGACTGGTAGTACCGGATAGGTCCTATCTATGAATCAAATAGAACTAAACTGTATACTTATGCTAAACTGAATTGCTTGAAATAGAACTGTTTTGACATTTAACTGTGTCTAAACAAAAAACTATACTTATGCTAAACTGAATTGTTTGAAATAGAACTGATTATATGTATAAAAATGGACTTGGTATTATTAACCTACAATGGTTGATGAGCCATAAAAGCAAACCAAAAGAAACCAAATGAATATCAATATATATATATATTCTTAGTCATCATATCATGTTATAAGGAAATACTATTTAAGGGACACAAAATGGGATTGTATCATTTTTACAGGGTGCTATCTACTTTATTTTTATTATAGGGATCTGAGTAGTAAAGGTTAGCTTGAATGAAAAAGGATATTTTTTATGTACTCTTTTTTCTGTAGGAAGCCAGGCATGTCATTTAACAGTCAGATGAATGAGCTGTTCTCTGATTCAAAGACCTCAACTTCAAAGTCTGAAAGGACACTAAAGTAACATCAGTTTCTGTAAAGTGAAATAAATAAATAAATAAATATGTATATATATATATATATGTGTGTGTGTGTGTGTGTGTGTGTGTGTGTGCACACACACCTTTAGCATCATAAACGACGAAAAATGGCATATCAGAGATTTTTATTAAAGTAATACATTTAAAATCCTCTTAAAGAATAAAGCAATTTCCAGTTCAGTTTGCAATTTGATAAATATATATCATTACTTTTGTTATTTTAGTCATTGTCTTTCAACAAGTGGATCTTCCATGCTTCTTGTTGCATCAAGAGCACACTTAATAATGTTTACTTTATTTAATAACTTTCATCTCTTTACCCACCCAACTGATTTGTCTCTTACTGTTAAAAGATTATTAGATGATGTGTAAATCTGAGAAAGTTTGAATAATGCAAATGAGAGGATATTAATCCAAATAATTTATGGCATAATGATACTAGTTCACTTCAGCACTTTAGACAAAGGTCGTTTGTCTGGTAAAATAAAGATATAAACATTGATAATCTGCATGAAGTCATGATTAGAATTGAAAATAAATGCTATTATTCATTGGTTTTACATTTCTTTGTCGATTTACCAGAGAAATGTCTAGGTAGATAGTGCCTGCTCAGACTAAAATTATATGTATTTACCCAACCCCTTCACACAAGCTGGATGTGACACATGGTCAGTTTTTAAGTGGAGTTTAACAGGTTTAAATTTAGTTTTCTTCTTCTTGACTGGTTGCCATAACTTGGTTGCAATCCTATTTACTCGTGGAGTGAGAATAGTTTGATTCATACCTTTCCCAAAGTTATTAGCTCAAAGTGAAATGCAAACAGCCTCATTCAGGATTTAAGTTGGTTTGCCTTGTCTATTTCCCATGACAATAACCATTACTCGATGTGCGCCTGCAAAGTCAATCTGACTAAAATTATAATGGTTGATTATTGAATGAAAAAATAAAAATTTCCAAAATTTCATAAATTTCTAACTTAATGAACTAAATTCAACATATCATCAAATAAATGGTTAATATTTTCATCTTAGACAGGTACATTTTTCCTATTCCAGTCAACTTCTGTATTTATAGTATGCCATAATGTCCATATATTGTGGATGCTACTCTAAGCCACATTTTATTGTCTGGGCGTCACACTAAACTGTACCTGATGGTGAGGCTCTGATTCAGGACTCTGGGGTGTCTGGTTGCCATCCTGCCAAGGCTTAATCCAACCTGGAGTGAAAGTATTTGTTGGGGTCCCATCAATGGATCTAATAGTTCTGTTTGAAAATGATTGCTTACTGAAAGAAATATTTGAAACCATATCACCATGCAAGTAAATGATTATTCTTATTAAATAGGAATAGTTACTTGAAATCATGAGTCCTTGTGAATTGTTATTATCTAGTAGAAATGCTTGAAATAATAATTGTGTATACATCATTAATATCAATAGTGACTTGAAGCTGATTTAAGCTTGCCCACTTGGCTGGAGCTGTAGAATACACCAACTGCTTCTTTGCAGAGGGTAAGACTCCCTCACTAAACGATCTGATGGTGAGGTTCCAGTAATGCTGGAGCTTTGGGGAATGCAGAGTACCCCTTAATTGCCATTGTTCCTGGGTCCACTCTGGCCTGAATTGGTAGCACTTGATAGGGTCATATCTATTGGTCAAATAGAACAAAACAGTTTATTTATACTAAACTGAATTGTCTGAATTAGAACTGTTTATGACATTAAAACTGTGTACTTATGCTCAACTAAACTGTTTGAAACAGAACTATTTTTAAACAGAACTAAACTGAGTACTTATGCTAAACTAAATTGTTTGAAATAGAACTGTTTTTGACATTGAAACTGTGTACTTGTGCTAAACTGAACTGTTTGAAATAGAATTGTTTTAACATTTACCTGTTTGTAAACAAAAACTACAATTATACTAAACTGAATTGTTTGAAATTTATTCTGGCATTAAATGGCCTGAAAAGGGTTGATATGCTGTAAAACAAAACAATTAAACTAAACCAAAGCTAATTTAAGCACTAGTATAATTCAAAAGCATCGAGAGAGAGAGAAATAATTTTAATAATAATTTCTGAGTGTATAGAAAAAGTCTATTAACTAGTTCTTAAGATTTATTCTTATCAAAAAAGAATGTCTCTATAACCCTTATGATTTTTCAAAGCCATTTTATTGTTATTGTAACAGAAACAGACATGTCTACAACCAACAAATATGACATCAATCTATCATTCATTTTAAGTGATTCAAATTTGATGCACAGGGTATGGTTGGTTGTTGGTTGATGGATTTTAACCCCATGTCAATTTGTCTGGGGTTATTTTATGCCTTTTTAGTTTACAATTTTCACAATATGTTAATATTAATTGGCTTACTTTGTGTACTATCAATCAAGTTTACGTTTACATTTTTTGGTATGATTTTATTTTTTTCAAAAAGGACAGAATGTCATTTATGTTGACTCTTTCAAACAAATCATTCATATTATTTGTGTTGAAAAAGCATTTTCTGATGAAGATGAAAGTTCCACATTCTATAAGAATGTCTTTAACAGTGGAGGGTGTTTAACGTGTTAAACACTTTGGTTGATGCTCTTGTATGAGTATAAAAGAGTGCCTATGTCTTGTGTAACCAATGAGTAATTGAGATATTGTGACTTCTTCTTTTCTGGATTTTCTGAATGCTGGTTTCCAATTCTCCTAAACTCGGGTTGATCAGGAAAGTTTATGGTGGGTATTTTTATTTCAGTGTTGTTGCTATTTTGTATAAAGGAATTTATTGATTTTAGGTTTCAAGTCAGTAATTGGAATCTTGAATGTGTTGGGGCCAAATCTAAAGCCGATTTGGCTGGCGAGTCAGCTCTTTGATTTTCCCTCACTCTAATGTGGCTTGGGGTCCAGCATATAAAAATTTCTTTCAAGTTGGACAAAGAGTCTAGTCTACTCAGGAGTTTAATGATAAGGGAATTTTCCAATTTTTTTTATTTCTTCATGATAATAAGACAGAGATCGAATCTGAGAAAAGGATAAAGTTTTTGTGCTTGCTTTCAGAGATGATGTTGAGTGCTAGGTCTATTGTATGGGCTTTAGCTATAAAGATGCAGCTTTCCATTTGAAGAGTTTTTTTTTATTTTATTTTTTTTTTATAATTGTCTTATTTAAAATGGCTGCACACACTGTTTTGTTTGGGTCTTTGGAGCCATCTGTGAAGTTGTAGAGATAATTGGGATCGTGTTTCAGAATATTGCAGAGTTTAACTTAAAAAGTGCAGGGATGGATTTTTGTTTAGAACTCTGTTCAAGAATCACATTCGTTTTTTTTTTAACCCGCGTTGGTATTTTAGGTATGATACTTTTGTGTATATTGGTGAGAGAAATTTTAGATTCTTCCAGAGTGGGTTTCCATCTGAAGGCCAAAAGGTTTAACTAATCTTTCTTCTTTTAAAACACTGCTGGTAATAAGGATTGAAGATACTGTCATAAGCTGGGTTAGATGGGCAGGGTTTGAATTTCATGTAGTATTGGAAGGCCAGTTTTTCATAGCTAAGTACTTCATGAGCCACAGCATATAGGCTGTAAACTGGAGAAGTTCTGAAAGATCCAAAAACTAGTCTTAAGCCTTTGTGGTATATAGGGCTGGGCTCTTTGAGGTAGGACTTGGTAGATCTATGGATAAGACTGGCATAGTCAAAATGTGAGTGAATCTATGATTTTTATAGTTTAAGGAGCAATTGTCAGCCAGCTCTGGGCCCAGGGTAAATCTAAGATGTGCCACCATAGGGGGTAAAGTAGATGTTTTTAGCAGATTAAGAATATGTTTTCTTTAACCCAAAAGACTTTTGAAATCCATCTTATTGATATAGAAACAGAAACCAACAAATATTACATTAATCAATCATTCATTTTAAATGATTCAAATTAGAGGCACAGATCAAAGATTTACCATCTGAGCTGGCAAAGGGAATATGGCTACATCAAATAAAAGGTTAACTATTAAATAGAAAAATTAAAAGATCCCCAATTAATTGTACTTTGTAATTTAATGAACTAAATTCAACACCTAAATCAGTTAATGGCTATTTTTATTTTTGGTATAATTCTCACATTCTTTTCAACCCCAGTATATTTGAGTTATGTTTTGTCCAGGTGTTATGGCTATTGCTCCAAGTCACATTTAATAGTAGATTCTAAAGCATTCTACTTTACTAATATGAACTGACTATCTACCCAGAGTAATTACTCACAGAATTACTCACAGAATATGAACTATCTACCCAGAGTAATTACTCACAGAATGTGCTTGCAACGTGGAAACATGTATTCATATGAGGAAGTCAATTGCTTCTTTAAAACTATTAATCAAACTGATTTGTTATCCACCAACAATAACACAAAGAAAATTATTTGAATAAAACAATGCTTTTACAATTATTTATGAATGTAGGAAGTTAATTTATTAAGAAGGTCAAAGAATATATCAACTAAAACATGGGATATAACCTGTAAGCATATAAATATTAATCCAAACATCTCATAAATTGAATCTGAGAAAAGCCAAAGAACACATTGACCAAAATAGAGTAATAAATCCAACTACGGTGAGAATATTAGTCCAAAAATTTATGAAAGGATAAACATGTTCATCTAAAAAATTCAGAATTTGAGAAAAGTCAAAGAACACATTGGCCAAAACAGAGTGATAAAACAATGTTGAGAATATTATTTTGAACAGAATATAGATTAATCTTTGTTTTATAAATAGTAAGGGATCAACTATCTTATTGCTGATATTGAAATAAAGTTTAATTCGAAAAAGCAAACTACAAATATTTAAACAAAGAGACCAGTTTTTATAAATTACTGATAAGATTGAACTAATATCCTCATCTTGGCTGTTATATTTCCAATGTTTCATTCCTCTCACACTACAGCCTTCTTCAGCATGTTTAACAGTGTTTATTTAATGTTCTGGGAATTTCAAACCAAATCCTTTATTGAATCAGTAGAAGCAGATTGTCTTTTTCTGCTGTCCATGCTTAACCCTTTGAACCAAAGCTGTTGCTATCTAAAAGTATATATTTCCAGACAGCCTGAATTCTGGCTGGGGAATCTCCATTTCTACATTGTTTTTGCCAATAAAATATTGAATTTGTTCTTCAACAATTTGGAGTCTGTTAAATAACTGATTACAGCATTTTCTATTTTCAGCCACATTTCAGTCAGGAGTCTGAGTGGGGGTGTACCAGTGATGGGAAAGGGAGGTAAGGAGTCTAAGAGTTAAGAAGTATCTCATATCAATTTATTCTTTCTAGTTTATTCTTGCCAGCAATGTTTGTCACTCTCTTCCACCAAATTAGAATATATTGTGATAGTTCCTTTTCATTAGTACATGAAAAGAAAATTCAGAAAGATATCTTTTTTAGGTAAGTTTCAACATTATAAAAGTTTACATGCATAAGATACCAATTCTTGTTCATGTGATGTTTATAAAACTGGATCTGTTGCCATGAATTTGCAGCAGCAATTACAAAGAATTGTAGACTAATGATAAAAAAGTATATGCATTTATCAAACACCTCCACCAGGGGCAGGATGTGACACAAGATCACTTTCTTAGTGGAATATGTCTGGTTTGAATTGAGAGTTTTTTTTTAATCGTCTAGTTGCCTAAACAAGGCTAAAGAATCCAGTTTGTCCTACTATCTATTCACAGCAAGGGGAAGAACAGATGAATTCATACCTTTCCCAAGGACACTAATGCAAGCAGCCTTGTCCAGTATTTGAACTCAGGTCACTGATCCCATTTCCTACAATGATAACTGTTATGCTAAATGTGTCTCATAATAAAAATGGCTGTAGAATAGCAAATGATTCTTTTGCAAGTGGTTAGGACTTGAGTAAAAAAAAAAAAATACAGCATAGCTCTTTTTTTTTGCAGGTGATAGTTTTTGCTTTTTTCATTCAGATATCGGAAGGAAATCAAGTAAATAAAAGATTAGGTTTCCTTATTCTAAGTCCTCTGAGTTGATTAAGGAACAGATTATCTAGCATTAGTAAGAAAAAAAAAAAGCTTTATTTCAAATCAACTGGCCATCTCCAATAATGGCCTAATCCTAAATACTCTAAGGCACTGGATGCTGAAAGGACATGGAAGAAGGCTCTTAGTCTGATCACTGCATAGATGAAAGACTAACAGTCTCTAAGCACTGTTAACTCTCTCTCTTTCTCTCTTTATATATATATATATATATATATATATATATTAACCTAGTATGGCAAGTTAAGTGAAGGAAAAACTCTGAATTCAAACCTGCTTTACTTTGCTTAAAAACTGATCTTGTATCCTCTCCTGCTAATGGCCAATGGGTGAGGTAAATACATTCTGTTCAAATACCCATCATGTTCAAATTGTAGAAATTCTTTACATGTAGTTAAGAATTAATCTAGCAAAGGCTGATAACTAGAATTAAAGACTTTGTTTTTTTCTTTGTACTAGAAATGTTATTGTTGACACAGTTTCTGATATACAACTCAAGAAGCTCAAAGAAGAATGAATGTAAAACCAGAAGAACGAGATGACATTCTTTTGAAAGAAGATAACTCATCTCAAAGTACTTGTTTATTTCAATTCTGAGGATGAGGAAGCACCATGCCAAGAGAAGATGGTAAACCTAGTGCAGACATTTCATGACATCAAACATCATGCAGACTCATAGGAATACAATATCAATGTGATTAGTACAATGAAGTTCAAAAAGAGACTTGAGATGTATTAACTCTATATGCAGCTATATTTCAATGAGTTCTTGTTAAAAAAGAAACCACTACCTGTCACAAAATTCATTTAAAAAAATACTTCCATTCATTTGATTCCAGCAGCTTCAGATAAAAAATCTCCAATATCACTAAAGTCTGCTTTAGTGCCAATCTCTTACACTTGACTTGTGAGGTGTGCTTAGCATAATAGTTATCATTCTCAGAAATGGAATTAGTGACCAGAGATCAAATCCTAGATTAGTCTGTTTTTATTTCACTTTGCACTAATACTCTTGGAAAAATTATTACTGCATCTATTCTGCCCTCAGCTATGAGTAAATAATAGACAGACTGTGTTCTTTAGTCTTAATAAAGCAGCCAGTTTAGGAGAAAGAAAACTTTGAATTTAAACCAGCTTTACTCCACTCAAAAATTGATGTAGTTTCAAATCATACTCATATTGGAGAGGTTAGGTAAATGCATTCTTGAAATCAGAAAGTAAAAGGTTAAAAATGTTTACAATTTTATCTTTGTTGGGTTTTAAAAAAGTCTTTTTCTTATTGTTTAAAAAGTCCAAATAATACATATAATGCTTAAGAAAATGTTTGATTTTACTCAAACATCTGAAAAGATAGTTTTCCATCTTGAATAAGGTACACATCATACCTTATCTTGGCACCAGATGTCCTGGCTTGATAACTAGAGGATAACTACAACTACTTTATGAGAACTAACAAAGGAGGCAATGCTCAACATAACAGTTATTGTCAATAGAAATGGATCTGAAACCTGAGTTTTAATTCTGAATGAGACTGCATTTCATATTTTATGCTTTTGCTTTTAGGAATGGTATAGATCCATATCTTCTTCTCCCAGCCATGGGTAAATAGTAAGGAAGACTGCATTCTTTAGCCTCAGTATAGCAACCAATCTAGAAGAAGTAAAGCACAGATTTCAAACCACCTGTACTCCACTCAAAATTAACCTTGTATCCCATTCCGCACGTACTGGAGGGGTTTGGCAAATATGTTCTTCATTCACTCCTTTATTTCAATCCTTGTTTATGAAATATTAATTATACATAATTAGAGATGAAGTGTGTGTAGTATACTGATTATTGTTATAGGAAATGGATACAGTAAGCCAAGTTCATATCCTGGACTAAGTGCTGTATACCCACATACAAATATAAGCGGAAACATAATCAAACATAATTTATGAACTTCGATGAATGAATGAACACCTTCTTTATAAAAATATATCTCTCTCACTTTATTCTCAAAAGAGTTGATGTTTCTGTGGTGTGTGAGAGATGGGTGGAGAGACATATACTCAGCGAGAGGACTTCTTCTTCCCATATCTTCTTCCAGGAGCAAGGGGGTGCCAATGCTTGCACCCCCTTGTGAGCTCATTCGACTGCGATTCTCTGCCTTCTGTCTAAATCTCATTGCATGGTTCTCATCATGTCATCTCATTTCAGTTACACTCCTGTTGTACCTAAGTGCCCTGATCACACTGCTGTTTACTAATCACAATGTGACAGCTTGTCAAAGCACACAGGGTCACCAGGAATGAACCAAAAATCCATGTCATATGTTATATAACACAAGCTGTTTGCATAATCATGTTATGCTAATGCTCTTAAGAAAGGCATAAATCCATCTCTTCTCTTTCCAGTTATGGATAAATAGGAGGGAAGACAGGGTTTTTTAGCCTTGGTAAGACAACCAGTCTAGGTGAATGAAAATTCTGCACTCTGCTTAAAAATTCACCTTGAGTCACATTCTGTTCATAGTGGAGGGGTTGGGCAAATACACACTGAGCAATGCCGACTGAATGTTATATTTAGAACTCTCATGAATTAATACAATGATTAAAAAAGTATTCTAACTTGACATATTTTAAACACATTTAAATATAGGCTGATTTATTTCATTGAGTTTCACAGAAATTTGACAAGGCAGAAAGTATCTGTAGCTGTTTTGGTCTGAGTACAGATTTTATGTCACATTTTGTACTTTTAACAATGCAGTCTCTCTGAATGAAGAGATCCAGCTGTAATTACCAAATAATTAAAACAAAAAGATTTTTAAAGAACCAGTTATTGCATGCATTATTTTTTAACACACTTTTTAGATTAGCAGATTAAAAATTAATTTAAATTTCTTTTTTATTTGCTAATGCTTTAAATATCGATTAAATTCAATGATCAATTTTGAATTGAGATTTAAAATATAACTTGGAAAATGGACCCTGGTCATTATCTTAAGAAAAAATGAGCAAAATATCCCAACTGAGGAAATAAGCTTTTGTAATTATCACATACAAAATAAACAATATTGTCAAAATATAGTGAGATAGAAAATGAACCATGGTCATTATTGTCAAATTATTCACAGAAAATATACCTGCTCATTATAACATGTTGAAAATATTCCAATTTTAATGATTTGAGAACTCTGATAATATTAGATTGTTCAAAAAGTTTTGCAACATTTTGGTAACATACAGCACAGTTTGGTAGCTTTGGTTGCCTTTTCTTGAATCACATTGGACAGGGAGATGCCACTCTCAAGTGCTATTCACTAGATTTCTCTCTGTCTTGGAACACAGCCACAAGAAAGCATGGTTTTAGGCCTACCAAACTTTGCCAGATTTTCAAGGTTCTTGTAACCCAAGGAAAAATTCTTGAACGATCTGGTTACTGTACTGTAATCAACTACAACTTCACCTTTCATTCAAAAAATATTTTTTCTTCTTCTGTGGCATTATGACCTGGTTCAAACTCATAAAGCATACATTCCCATATGAGACTGCATTCTACATTTATCTGTGAGGCTTTCAAATTAAAATGAATGAAATAATGCACAACATGTTAGCACACCAACTATCATGATACTACCAACCACAGAGGGTACCATCATGAACTGAACAGCTTTTATCACTTGAAATGCATGCTAGAAACTAGAACTACCAAAATTTTTGACTTCAATAATTTAAGTTAATTTTTGTTAGGAATATTTTGTCAAAACTAATCTGCATCTTGATGACATATAAAATTAATAGATGATTACTTAATAAATTGATTTTAATGGCATGTCAACCTGTCTAGGGTTATTTTGTCTTGACATTAGGATATTGCATTTATCATATCTGTATTAATATTTTTGTATAGTGGTTTAAGAGTTTTTGTACACAGTTATATGATATGAAGTATTCCTATCAAATTAAAACAATTTACACACAATTCTATGGTTTCAAGTATTCCTATCCAATAATAATAATTATATGGTTTCTAGTAACTATTCCTACGTCATAATAAACATTTTTTCACACAGTTTTTTGATTTCAAGTAACTAATAATTCTTAGTAAACAATGATAGCTTTAAAAATAATTCTTAATACAAATACACTTATATGGCATCAAGTAATTCTATCAAATAAAAATCTATTTGACCCATTAATATGATTTTAACAGGTGCTAACACTCAGGATTGTAGTGGATCTGGAAGTTATGTTAATGGATAGGTACTTGACACATCCCCGAGCTATTGTGTATGAAGAGCTTTCTGCACTTAGTTATATGATATCAAGTAGTCTTATCTAAAAAAAATGATTTGCACTATTGTAACTATCCTTTGTACAAACAATTTAGACACAGTTATACATATTTACCCAACCCCTCCCCTCGGGTAGGATATGACACAAGGTCAATTTTTAATCGGTTTAACAGGTTTGAATTTAGAGTTTTCCTTCTCCTAGACTAGTTGCCTCACCAAGGCTGAAGAACCTAGTCTGCCCTACTATTTACCCATAGCTGGAAGGAGAATAATTGGATTCATACCTTTCCCAAGGGTATTAGTGCTACGTGAAATGCAATCAGCCTCAGCCAGGATTTGAACTCGTGTCGCCGTGTCCATTTCCTACGACGATAACTATTACACCACGAGCACCTGAATTATATCAATCATTCATAAATACACTCAATGTACATCTCAAATGATATCCATTTTTTTGCTATTACAGGGTGTCTAAAAATAGATGCAACCCATTAATATGATAATGATTTGTGAAATGCAATCAGTCTCGGCCAGGATTTGAACTTGTGTTGCCGTGTCCATTTCCTACGACGATAACCATTACACCATGGGTACCTCCTTTAGACACAGTTATATGGCACTGAGTAATCCTATCAAATGCAAATAATTTTTAAGTAGATCTATTTGACATATAGATGGAACCCTATAAGTATTATCACTTAGGCCACTGTGGACCTGAGAGTAACAATGGAGAGGTACTCCATGTGCAGCAGATCTTCACAAGTAGAGCCTCACCATCAGATGAGTTTAGTGTCATACCCAGGACAGCTTGATTTTAAGAGGAGGGAGTGTTCTTACTCTTCTGCAAGGAATACAGTCGACGCAATTTGGAAGGGGAGGGGGTGAGAGAGGAGATGTAGAAGTCACTGGTCTAAAGTCCAGAATAAACAACATTAATGACAACACTTATTGGCTCAGTGGCCCCAGCTAGCAGACAAAAATAAAATGGGCGGTAACTCAATACCCTTTATTCCTTCAAAATGGAAAAATTATAATTAAACAATTTTAGGGGAGCATGAAGCCCCAAATGTATTGAAGGGGAGGGGAAAGGGAAATGGTCTTTATTGACAAAGTATTCTAAGGAGTCCTAGCTAGCCACATTCGCTGACCCAGCCACACATCAACAAGTGCATTCTATGAGAACCTACTTAAAACCCAGACGAAAAATATGATTTATTTACAATGTGAGCATATTGTCACGTGATAGCCCACGGAGATGATAGAAATAGGATTAATACTATCCTCCTGTTTTGAATTAACAGTATCTAGCCGTCAAAAAAGTGACTGTTAAGAGAGAATGTGGGTCACAGAGGTCAGGATGAGGACCAACAGATGTTTGTACCCAGTAACCGGACTTGGGTGGCATCTAGTAGCCCTAAGAAATCGGCTGACCAGGAAGGAGGAAGAGAGAAGCCAAATGATTGGCTGGGACCCCAAAACAGAAGTGGGGACTTCCTCCCCTCAGCGGAAGTAAATAATAAGAAAGACAGTTTTTGAGCAGGGTTCGTAGCGGGCAGAAGAACCATAGCCAGTATTTTGGGTTGAAGACAAAAGAATTTCTGAGATATGAGGGACCCCAGGTTCTTCAAGCCAGTGTAAAAAAATAGAACAAAGTCTATTAGCCCGTGAAAGAAGAAAGATTCTCCAGTGGAACCCCGTCGTAAAATAAGATAAGTAACTTTGGGGACATTTCTCCTTTATACCCAAATTTTGTATACCACTCTCTCTCTCTCTCTCTCAACTTGAAGAAAAACAAAAGTCAAGAAAAGACATTTATATTCGTGGACTGTCCAATTATTATATTTTTTGACACTTTGAAAGTGTATATAACTGTAGTAAAGGAATCATATATTTTTATGTTATCAAGTGGTCTATGTTGTTCTTTGCCGTTCTACTACGAATTTGTTGTTGTCACATTTCCTTTTCAGCTTCTATTCGCCTTATGTTATCTTGCTTAGAATTGTCCTATTAAATTCCTTAAAAATATCACACGGGAAACTGGAGTTGCCGACTACTACAATATAATATTATTACGACTAAAACCTATAGGTCCATATTCTTCTGTTGTCTAGGGGGAAGAAGTTTAGCGGCCTGGTGGGTGTGTGATAGTGTGAAATTTGGAACCCCTTTGCCAGCGGCGGTCAGTCTGGCCCGAAATTAATCCCTCACATAATATGCCAGTTCTTATATGCCTGAGAGAAAAACTCTGAACGAGGACTTATTCTATAGGGGATCAAGTGCCAACCTGCCCCGTCTTCACACATGCGGAAATAAAGTCCCATTTTGGGATTTTTAGTCAATTTGCTGTCACAATATATACAAAAATGGCAATCATGAGGAGGGGAGAAAAACTCCCCAAAATAAATTGGTAAAACAAGGATAAAATGCCATTTGGTTACCATCCCGTCCCCACATTTATGATGTGGAGAGCCAACTGTTTTCAGATATCCATGAGGACCAAAAACAACCTGGACTATCTCTATGTGGGGAGCAGGTCGAAACAAATGGGATAAAAGAAACATGGGGGAGAGTGCGGCAAGGAATGGGTAGCAAGGATTACAGTAATGTTGGTCCAAGATTCTCAGAAAGATGGAACTGGAGAAAGGGTAAGGTAATAAAAGAATGAGGGATGGGAAAGATCTTGTAGACTGACAACTAGATGACAGGGCCAATGATACATCTCCTACAGCTAACTAGGGGATAAGGGATACAAGAAATTACCAACTTACCGGAGATGGGGTCCTAAAGGACCCAGACAATCATTGTCATATGCAGGAAGAGGAGGGAAAGATTACTCCAACATTGCCCCCCTTCGCACGACCAGGTTCTCTGCATGCACCCACCTTTTGTTGAATGCTATGTGGTCCAAGTGCTTTCTATCACATCTAATTTTGACCCTAAGCCGATGCCTAAAGAACAAAATCAGATCACGATGAGAAAAGTTTATATCATCATACAATCCTTTCTTTCCTGTTTCCCAAATCACCATTCTAGCCACAGCAAAGATTGCGAGAAACACCAGATGTTTCTCACCTCAATACGGAAGATCAACATTGTCCATGATGTAACCAATGTTGAGCAGCACGAGCTGCTTGGGACTGATGCACACCGTCGACTCTCCGACATGACTCCAGAACATGTGAACCCATTTGCAGTAGTAGAAGGCATGCAAAGCTGTTTCCTCTAAACTACTACCACAGTGAGGTCAATCAGGTATGTCTGCCAAGCCCACTTTGAAAGCCCACTCATTGGGGGGTAATGTGTTTTGGGCAATCCGCCAGGTGAGCGAGAATTCGTTGTTTAAGAAGCTCAAGCCTGGTACCCTATTCCATTGAGAGCAAATCTCCCTCAGCAACCAACCAAGCCATACCACCAGAGGATCCAAAGTGGAACCCACCACAAACTCCCAATACAGTTCCTTTCAAGGCTGAGAAAGGTCACTGGACTCAGGAAGGTTACGGAGGGCCTTACAGAACACGTAGGCGAACATTGCTTCATTCCTAGGCCTATGATGAGCTTTGGTTTTGGGATTGGACTTCAGGTGAAAAAAGATATCTCTCACCTTTTGTCCCAGCGCAGTGTTCCTCAACAAGAATTGGCCCAGGTAAGCCAGTCTTTCAGCGAGCCAGTGGCTCTCCAGATCAGGTGTCCCTACATCCCCATTTTGAGGATGTTGATAGTAGACCTGTCTACAGGCTACGACCTTTCGAAAGTAATTTAGATAGGGATTGTTTTAGTGCCACCCAGTGATCCCAAGGCAAGTGGTAAAGGATCAAGGGGAAGATGTACATGGCACACACCTCTGCCTGACCCTTTAAGGACAACTGCCTTTGAATCCACGTACCCATCTGCACTTCTACCTTGGCCTGTACCTCCAACCAATTTCATTTCAGCTGGAGGCTGGGCCTGAACCACACCCCGAGGATGCGGATGGGTCCATCACTCCAGTGGAAGGGCCCTGATAGGGGGACACCACCCCTCCAAGCACCCAACCACAGAACTTTGCTCTTATCAAAATTGATCTTGGAACCAGCTACTTCTTCGTATCTCTCAACTGCCTTCTTCAAAGCCAGGATGTCCAATCGGTGGAACACAAAGACAGTGATATCATTGGCGTACGCAGAGACCTTTGCCCTAACATGACTGGCAAAGGGGACTCCATGCAGGGCTAGATGAGCCATCTCATCCCTAAGCCTATGAAACAAGGGCTCCCAAGTGAGGACATAGTGAAGAGGAGACAAAGTACAACCGTGCCGGGCCAATCATGGAGGTATACCTGAAAGCCCCTGCACATCTCATAATTTGACCATTGTGCATTCCAAACCTGGGACTTGACAAACTCAATGTACTGATGGGGAAACCTTCGTACTTCTTTTTCATGCACAAACGCATTACATTTCATGGCTTTGTTGGAAACAATCTAGCCTATTTCTAACTACAAAACCATTGCAATGCTCACTAGTCTCATGGTCAAGGTCCAGCTTAGCTTGATCTACGGCTAGGGAATCCCCCATTCCCACCGCCCAGGAAAGTCAATCGTCTAAAGTCTTTGCCTTCTTGGCCCTATCTAGTTTGAGCTGTCGGCCATATTTGATGGCAGAGAACCTAATCCTATACTTAAGGGATCCCCACCACTTATTCCAAGTAATCGCCCCCGCTAGCGCCTGCTGAATTAAGGTTTCCAGTCATTTCTGGCAGTCCACTATCTCCAGTAAGGAGGTATTGAACTTCCAGTAGTTGGCCATACTAGGCCTATTAGCTAACTGCAGACTGACCCTAACAAGTTTATGGTCAGTCTGCCTTATACAGTGGGACGTGGGAAAATAATGAAGTCACAGTCAGCTCTTCTAATTAACACTGTCCTGATTTGGTCTTATCTGGCCAAAGGGCAAATCCCCTAACCACGCCCAAGTCTCCTGCTCTGGGTGATCCAGACAAAACCTGTCAACCAAATTGAGCTCGGCCAGCAAGTCAATCAGACTGTTTTCACACCTATAAGATTTTCAGCTGCAGAAGACGCTAAAGCCATTGCTAGACCTGTAAAAAATAAAAAAATAAAGAAGTTGCTAATCAATTTAACTTTAAGGGTGCCCTTATCTAACTTGGGATCAAGGATTGCATTCCAATCACCCACTAAAACTAACCAAAAAGGAGTGCCTCTCTCTGATGCTATTCAGTATATAAACCATGACCACCCGGAACTTGAAGCTTTTAATCAGCCAACCCCTGTCATCTGTAAAGACAAGATTAACAATCGCATTATGGCTGCGTCCAACTAGCAGAGAGGCCCCAGTGCTGCAGCGGCTACCAAATGCTGAAAAAACCACAAAGTCATCCTCCAGCACTGCGCGAGTGAAGTGAGTCTCTTGCACTCCAGGAACATTCAGACAGAGGTTCAAGAGTTCACCAACCAAGCAAGCACACTTGCTTGGATCCCTCAATCCCCTCATGTTCAGGCTGGCAACGTTTAAAGTCATTCTAAACCACTTACTTACTCAGTGTCTATGACGGTTCAGAAATCCTCAGGGGTGAGGATGCAAACAGCCTGTCTCAGGGAGCTGGTGCCAAGTTCAGTGGTAACTCGGCCATCCCTGGACACTCCTCTAACATCCATGGGAAATTGCACCTTTAAAGCTCTGTAAAATGAAGGGTGAGCATAAATCATAACCCTTCCTGTGCAATAACTTAACATTTTTTTCAAGGAGGGGTGCTCCAACTCCCTCAGCCTCATGCTAGCATCGTTTTGGTTAGCCTTCTCCAGGAATTTGCATATACCCTGGGTTCGGCTGCCAGCTGAGTGAATGAAGGTGTTCACTATGGGTGCACCTTTAAAGTTAAATGGATTAGCAACTTTTTTATTTTTTATTTTGTATAGGTCTAGCAATGGCTTTTGTGTCTTCTGCAGCTGAAAATATGAAATGGATTCCAGTTCCAGAGAACACAAAGCCACTGTTTCCTGTATATCGTCTTTGTTAAGTGAGGGTGAGACCGACTGAGTTCTACGCCAAGTATCTTTGACTGAGTTACCTGGATTGCATTGAAGCCTGTCTTCTGATTGGGTTCGAGGACAATGAAGATGAAAGAGAGAAGGGAGAGGGAGAGAGTGGAAAGGCTCAGGCAAAGCAGGAGGAGGGCTGGTTAAATGTGATGGATGATTTTGTGGAGAGGTTGGATGAGTTTGTGTTGGATGTATTTGTAGGTTGGTTGGATGAGTTTCTTGTTGGTGGGAGATTTGTTCTTGGGTTGGGGATTTGGAGCTTTACATTGTTTTTTGCCCTGGCCTTCTTCACTGTCCCTTCTTTTTAGGTTGAGAGAAGTGTCCATAAGTGGTTCATTGTTGTCAGAGGTCTGGTTGTCCTTGGGGCTTGGTCTGGGAGATGTGGCGTTCTTAGGTGTTGTTGCTGTATAAGTCTTTGGTGTTACTGCTGATGAAGTTAAAGGGGTCTCAGTTGAAGGGGTCCTTTGGGTCACTGGAGAAGGAGTTGGTGGATTTTTTGACTTGGTTGACTTAGGTGCCAGAGCCTTCGGCGGCTTTTCCTCTTTTTTCCTCTAAGTGACCCACGTCCACTTGTCACTGGTTTCTCCTTCTGTGGTTACATTGGTGATATCGGTGATGTTGGTAGTTCAGTGGTATTAGTGGAGTTGGTAGTCTCAGCTTCCTTTGGTCACTACACTGTGTCAGCTGCTTTTTGAGATAAGACTTTTGCAAGATGGCCATCTTGCCAACTTGCTTACAATTCCAGCAGCACTGCTGTCTGCCCTCCACTACCACCATCATTTGCGGATCCCAGAAGTATAGAGTGTCCAGGATGGCCTGGAAGCCTTCTCTATCAAACACAGTCGGAACATGTAATCTCCTTAGGCTGTCCCAGCAGAGGTGCAAAGCTCAATCATTTCTTCTACTCGGTCAAAGGTACTCAATTAAGAGACCACCACTTCTCCTGGAAGATTAGCTGAGACATTGCAAATCATTACATGAATCCTTCTGGTACCCATGTACTCTGGCTGGAGCTGGAAGAACTTTGTGTTGATTCAACTTTCAGCCAGCTTAGCTGCCAGCTCTTTTGTTGGTAGCAACACATCCCAGGTGGCAAAGCTTTGTCGGCAGAAATACCACTCTTGCATGCTTTCTGTATGCATCAGTTCTTCGAAGGTATCTTTCTTTAGCCCCACAAATCTCTTCATTTTGATGTCAATGACAATGAGTGAGATAGTGCAGGGGTCCAGGGCTTTAGACATCTCAGGGATGGGCAAGATGATATTGCCTAGGAAATATGGGGCATACCTGCGCACCTTATTCCTGTCATATTCCTCTAGGCTTTTCTGTGGGACTTTCAGGAGGCTGGTGACGCAATTTATCTTGGTCTCTGTCCTGGTGGTATAGGACTGCCTAAGGAATAGATTCTTGTGTCTTTAAAGAGCCTGGAAGAGCAGGCCAGCTAGTGCTTTTGATGCTGGCAACTCATTCTTCTGGCTTAGCTGGGAAGGCTTCCTTGGTGGTCTGAGACATTTGGTGACCCTTAGAATGATCTGGGGGGCCCCAAAAAGGATTAAAGAATTGTTGGTAGAATTGATGGGGGAGTTGCTTATTGCTGTGTCCTCCATTGTTGCGAAAGGCAACCAGGATGGGAGAGTGTGATTCTTATGATAATGTAAAACCCTAATAAGAAAAAAAAAAGAAAATTACCGACTAGAATTTGAATAAATATTCAAATTTTAGTCGGTAATTTTCTTTTTTTTTTTAAATGAGACTGATGCAGACTGCAAAGTTATTTATTTTTTTTTAGAAATAAATACACATTCATAGACATCAGTTACTGATGAAATCTTGCAACTGGACCTAATGTGAGGGAAGTGGGGAGCAACTAGCATCTAGTTGCCAGAAAAAAATGGTGGCAGTGACAATACTGAACCACAAAATGAAAACTTTGGCTCACTCTAAAAAGTGCTCAAAAACACAGGTGGTAATTCAATGCCGAGCCCATGACATGACTGAAGCAAGCCTATATATATATATATATATATATATATATATATGCTAATATATCCATTTGCTGGGCCAGCAACTAATCACTGTCCAGAGAATGGACTTAACCACATGCGCATAATGGAATGCCCAATATCCATAAAATCTAAAATCTCTCCTTCCTTGGTTCTGCATCTCACTTCAGCTGGTAACTCAACTGATTATGCAACTGAGTGCTGACTCATAGCTACCAAGCTCTACATTTGAAATCTTTAAATTTTGACACAGGTGAAATCTGACATGAGGGAACCTCAACAAAAATGATTATACACTTTTAATGGATAATGTTTTATCAATTTCATGGCAATTTAAAAAGACAAGAAATAAAAACACTTAGAAACTAAAAACCAAAAGAATAAAAATGACCTAACTGTTCAGATATGACCTAAGCATTCACCTGAATCTGTAATCAATTCTTCTTTGTTTTTACTTTTCTCTCTTGGTTTTCATGTACAGTAGTGATGTTATCAAGATGTTGCAGGGTTTCCCTAAGGGTTCAGTCTGCAAGAACGATCGATCACTCAACCAAACCTATTCTTGGAGAACTCTCAGCACCAGAGCCACTTGATTGTAACCTTCTTGTCATGTTGTCTTCTGTTTCTTTTCTGAAAGCTTTTAACTGAGTCTGAGGTTACTTGGCCTGTACCTTTCATGCCACAAATCTATCTTCATTCTAAAGTCCTTGACAGAGCTAATCTAATTTGAGATAGTGTCAAAAGCCATTGCTTTTCTCTTGTCATCAGTGAACTGGAAGCAGAGTTAGCAGTGATAAATCTTATTCTTTTCTGGATGATAGTGTTTTGTTTAACAACTAGATAGTTTTCATTTTTTTAACCTGCATACAACACCTCATAAAAATTATAGAATCATCAAAATTTGATAATGTTCAGCTAGATACTTTACTTAGAAGAAAATTTTCAAATTGTTTATTGCAAAATACTCTATCATATAAGTGGCATTAATGACAACAATTTAAAGAGGGTGGTTTATTATAGGGTGATGATCAGTCATAATCTAAGTAGTTGAGTGATCAGACATAAAATCAACAACACTGTTTTTTGTGTATTGGTGTGGGTTTTGTAAGCAGGATATTTTCTTTCTATTTTCATTTCTGTCATGGAAAAAGGTATGGATTCCTTGCATTGATAGCAGTGAATTGTAAGTTGTATATATATATATATATATATATATATATATATATATTGCATCTGAGGAAACTTTCTGTGTTGGTGCTTATTTTTCTAATGTTGTAAGCTAAAATTAATAAATATTTAATCTTTTTATTTTCCAAAATTGAAAGGGTTGTATGAACCTAAATTTAAAAAAGAAAATGTGTTTCTGGGTCTTCCTTTTTAGCAAGGTGACCACAGGGATCAAATGGATTCCCTTTTAGTGTGACATCTGGCTGGATTAGTATAGAAACTATTTCAGCTGAAGAAACTCATAAATAGTAGAGTAGACTGTGTTCCTTAGCCTTGGTAAGGCAACTAGTCTAGGAGAATAAAAGCTCTGAATTCAAACCAGCTTTACTCCTCTTAAAAATTGACCTTGTGTCGTATCCTGCTTGTAACAGAGGTCTTGGATAAATACATATATATAGATGTGCCAGGATATATCTGCAGTGATGTACTATGAATGACTTGGTTTATTCAAGGTTTTGGGTTTGTAAAGATCAAGAATCTTTATCCAGCTGCTACTGATCAGATGACTGTCTACCACCCATAAATTTACACACTTCATTCATACCTTCTGGATAAGACTGTTTTCATTTCCCTTCATGCTAATACCTCAGGGAAAACCATAAACCCATTTCTTCTCCTCACTGCTATAGGTAAATAGTTGAGTAGACTGAATTCTTTAGCCTTGGTAGGGCAACCAGTCTAGGAGAAGGAACATTCATTTCAAACCAGCTTTACTCCATTTAAAAATTTAACTTGTGTCACCTGGTGGAAGGTTTGGGTAAATACATACATCTAAAGAAATTCAAAATTTGACAAATATCTGTTATTCATAGGCAAATATTTACATTTTAAAGTAATTTATTTATATTTTTGTTTTTAGAATCATACATTCAGGCTTCTGTATTTCCTGTAAGGTTTTATAGCTTGTTTAAACTTTCTTCATTCAAACCAAATGACAGTTAAGGATTTAATCAATATATGATTCACAATAAAAATGGAAGAATTGCTTAAAAGAATTATATAAAAGTTCAATATTTTCAGGCATTGTATAATTAGGCTATGTGAATATTTGAATAAAAAGTTATTTAAATTCTTCCACCATAGCTGAATTAAGAGGAGGAAAACGTCTGTGCTTGATAATCTATCATACACTGTCATCCCCAATTCATATTGATTGGTTGGTTTTTCAGCATGTCGATCCTTGTTGGATTATTTAATGCTTAAATCAGTCTTTGCTTTTTTGCTAACTATTATACAGTTTCAATTATTTAATATTAATAATCATTCATAAAAATTATAGCTTTAGGCAATAATGTTATATTGTCATCTACAGCATCATAACGACACAATAATAAAGATGCAGGAAGACTTCTTTATAAATTTATGTACCTCTCACTTTATTGTAAGGGTTCGAAAAGGGTTACTCAAGGTTTGCATGTGAGAGGGAGTTGGAGACCGAACATAACTGCAATATTTTGACCCCTACTCTTATGGCCGTCAGCGTTGTGTCTTTCTTGTTCTCCTGATGCTCAACCGGAGGCCCAGCGGCCCAGCGGCCCAGCTCTCTGCTGGATGATGGCTTTCTTTATTGCATTTTATCAGCATCTTCTCTGGACCCCAACTCATCAGGGCCCCAAGCCCCTTCGGCCTAGTGTGGCTTTCCCTACCACATCTCATCTATAACTCCGTCTCCAACTGTAACTGGAACTGTCTTGACTTCTGTCTTGACTGAGTTATATAATAGTTCAACACCCACTCAGTCGCCTACTCGATCTTTGAAATCGCATGTTGGATCGTCATCAAGCGGAAATAACTGTCATGCAGTTCACAGGTCACTCTCTTCCGGTGCATCAGTCTATGAGTTTACCATGGGAATTTTTTTACCTCGTCCCATTTCATCAGCCAATTTCCGCCCACACAATTTCCTCTCATAACTGCCATCAGAATGTGTAACCTCCTTCCAGTGCATCATCTTGGAATGGCATTTTTGGCCGGGTCGAAGGTCAAAATACAACAATAATTCTTAATAAAAATAATTTGAATAATTGTTTTAAGTATTTCTAACTAATACTAATAATCTGCAAGCTATTTCATGATTATAAGTGACTGTTTGATAATAATAATTTGTTTTCACATATTATCTGATTAATATAATTAAAGATATATATCAGATAATAGGTATTTATTCTTGTAATAAATGTACAAGTAAGGAAATACAGTATACAGTAAGTATATAATTACAATGTTCTTTACTTGCTTTGGCTTGTTTTCTTTATGGGCTTGAATCAGTACATTCTTGTAGGGGTGGTCCCACACACCACAATACATTTATATGATTTCAAGATTTCCAATCTAATAATAATTTTCAAACAGATATTTGACTTATCTATAGGATCATAACAGGTACCACTAGTCCAGGTCAGAGTGGAGTTGAAATTAGTGGCAATGAAATGGTAACTTCACACAATTCAATTTCTACTCAATTGTATGTTTGATTCTCACTTAGCTATCTTGTGCCAAATCTTTAGTATTTTAAGGATTCTTTCTTCACTGATCTTGTAAATGTATTTTTGAGTCATGGGGACATCAGTCATAAAGTGTATCGTGGGCAGGAATAAACTGCAAGAGCCCATCTCTCTCCAGATTTACAACTGTTTTGAATTCAGAGTTTTTCTTCTCCTAGATCAGTTGCAATACTAAAGCTAAAGAAATATGCCTGCCCTACTATTTACCCATAACTGGAGAGAGAATAGTTGGATTCATAACTTTTCTAAGGGTATTAGAAACACAAACAGCTTCTTTCAGGATTTAAACTCGGGTAGCCAAGTCCACTTTTTCAATTATGCCATGAGCGTACCTTTCACCAAATCTACACGGAGAGTTCTTCATTTTTTTAAAGGTAACTTTATTATGGTGTAATTACAAGCAAGCTAATCTTCTTCATCATTAAGTAATGAACCTAATCTTCACTAGGTGTTTCGTACTTCTTATTTTACATCAAATTTATGGTCTTATGTCATACTCATAATACCTTTTTTGCTGGGGTATCTTACTCCACTGCAGTATATACTATATAGTTATCATATTTTAAGGTGGTCAATTTATATTGAATGTTGATAAGACAAAATTGTTAAGTTTTCCTTTTTTTTTACATACTTGGCTTTACAAGGATAAAATGGGAGGATATTTTCCTTTTATCATTTCCATATATTCTTTTTTTTTTTTTACTTCGACTAAACACTTGCTAATAAGCATATGCATTTCTGTCCATTTGTCACAATGTCTCAGGGTAAATTAATGAACTCATCTCCAACTTTTTCAGGTCCTTTGTTGTTATTTATGAGATTCATCAGTTTGATAATTTGTACAGAATACAAGCAGATAAGTACAAGAAAAATCCTGGACTTACTTTGTGCTGACATCAATTATTATTACTACTGTTGAAGTGTTGCTAATATATTATGAAACATAGACACATGCAATCCGCTTAGAAACAGTAGCAGCAGCAAAAAAAAAAGAAAAAAAAAAGAAAAAACAATAGTCAGTAATAAGTAGCATTGAAAAAAAAAACCAATTGACAATGTTTATCTGTTTAACTAGAGGTGCTAGTGGTTTAACGGTTATTGTCATAGGAAATGGATATCGTGAACCAAGTTCAAAACCTGGACAAGGCTGTTTGCATTTTACATAGAACTGACATCCTTAAGAAAGGTATGCATCCATCTATTCTACCTCAAGCTACAGATAAATAGTAGGATAAACTGGGCACTTTAATCTTGGTATGGAAACTGGTCTAGGAGGAGGAAAGCTAAATTCAAATTATTCAACTCCACTAAAAAATGGACCTGGTGTCACATCCTGCTTGTATGGAGGGGTTGGGTAAATACATATATGTTTACTAAGAAGCTATGACCGAGTTAAGAGTGTAAAAAAGAATACCCTCCACTAAAAAAAAAAACAACCCAAAAAGCAAATATATGTTAATTAACTTCTTTTGTTTATTTAGATTCAGTCCATTTTCTAAATAGCATATAAAGTCAGTCATAAATAATGATAAATAATAATTGATAAAATTTCATAAGCAATTTTAAAGAATGACTGAAATATACATAATATGCCTTCATTCAGAATTATTAAACTAAAAAAAAATCTAAATGGTTGGTTTGTTGGCCAATTAGGTAGAGTGTTTGCCAATGGTCTGGGAAACCAGGATTCAATCCCAAGTTGAGTCATGTCAAAGACACAAAAAATGGTATTTGATGCAGCCTTGCTTAACACTCAGCATTATAAGCTACAGATTAAAAGTAAAGAAGAGCAATCCAGGGAATGGAGTAGCACCCTCCCATACACCTTGGTGTAGTAGCTATTGAAAAGGGAGCCTTTGAGTCACCCTCAGCTACGGTCACCAACTTTACTTACTTTACTTATTATAGTCTCAATTTATATTCAGTGCAAAACATATATTCACAATCATTTTAAACTGGTAAATACTTCATTATCTCAAATAGATCTATTTAACTCATTGATGGTATCCTAACTCTGGTTCACAGCAGACTTGAGAGTCATAGCAATGAAGTGGTAACTTCACTCCCATGAAAACTCCAAAACTAAATGGCCAAGTTGGCTGCAGCGGCAGAATACACTGACTGCATTTCTGCAGAAGGGTAATACTCCCCCAATTAGTGTCCTGGATATGACATTAAACCATCTGATGGTGAAGCAGTAATGCTTGGGGGAATGTGGCCATTGCTCCCAGGTTCACCCTGGCCCAAACTGGTAGCACTAGATAGGGTACTATTTATGGGTCAAATAGAACTTGACATTTAAACTGTGGACGTGTACTAAACTGAATTGTTTGAAATAGAACAGTTTTTACATTCACCTGTGTGGAAACAAAAAAACTATAATTGCGCTAAACTGAATTGTTTGAAATTAAGTGAAACCATTTAACTGTGTTAAAAAAATGAGCTCAGGCTTGTTTAAAAATGTTATCTATGATACATGTTTTAAAATCACATATTTGATATATATGTATAAAAAGGATTTGGCATTATATGACCGATAATGATTGATATGCCATAAAACCCTACCAAATCAAATCCTATTTATTTAATATAGATGAATAAAAAGGATTTGGAATTAAATGACTTATAATGATTGATATGTCATAAAACCCTACCAAACCAAACCAAACCAAACCATACCAAAACTAAAACTTCATCACCATTTTTGATGGTTTACTTTATGGCAAAGTCAACTTCACAGTTATGCTATTTAATTATATATTATACAAAACCCTAAGAAGGCCGGAGGACATATCGGCCAAAACATTGTGGAAATAACAATAACGATGAAGACAATAGTCTGAAAACCCTTAATGATAAAAATCAACAAGCTTCGTCTCAGAAATTTAGACAACCAGTTCATGTTAGAGTGGACTTGGAAGTAATAGCAATGAAGGGGTGTTCCAAACTCCAATTTAGTGTCATACCCAGGACACTACTTTTTGTGGGTGTCTCACCCTTCTGCAGGGGATACAATCTGCTTATTCTGGGGCTCTGCTGACAAGGTGCTGTCTTGTAATAATTAATATCTTGTAATATTATTTAATTGATAATGATGAGTCACTGAAAATGATAAAATCTTGGTATCTTAAAAAAAACTAGAAAACTAGGGGTATACTTATTTATGGGTAATACTGTATTAAATGAAAAAGCAAAACAGACAAGCAGACACACACATAGACAAACACAGATGCATTAATTCTTATAAAGTAGATATTTACTGAAATTGGCAGAGTGAAGAGTTGTTTTTGTTACTGCTTGGCCTTCTCTTCCAAAGAAGTAGAATTGTTTCAGGGTGATAGCTAGTTGAATGGTGATCATGACTGAACAAGTAAACAAATTTGGTCAGCCATATGTCAAAATAAATATCTTTTCTGTATTATGATGATTTATTCTCATTGAATAGAAAAGATTTATTCCTCAAGTTATTTAGACAAGTATTCCTATTCTTACTGTTTTTATCACTCTATTTTGGCTAATATTATTATAAAAACAGCAAAACTGAAAATACTAGTCTAAATAAGTAGTAAAAACATAACAATAGATAATGACAAGATTTTAGATAATGTGGAAAGCTAATGAACACAATTGGCAAAATACTGTGATAAATACAGCAAAAAGGAGTACATGAATTTGTGATAATGTCCTGATTTCACATAAAGAAGAAGATCAAAGAACATATTGGTCATATACAAACAGGAGAATAATTTATGAAATCTTGATGAGGGATTTCAAGATTTCAGTGTCATTAAAAATAATTTGCCAATTGAGGTTGCATTTTCAGAATAAAAGCTATTTGTACTTATTTTGATGCCAACATTTGTGGATCAGACTGATGACTCAGCAAATTAGCTGGGCTTAGAATATGCCAATTGAGTTTTATACAGAGGGATTAGAGCCCCTCTCTGTAAAAAAAAATGATATTGTGGATATGACACTAAACTACCTCTAGTGTTCAAGTTCCAGTTACGCAGACCTGGGGAGTGTGGAGTGTAACTTCATTACCATTACACTCAAGTCCATTCTGATGTAGAGTGGTAGAACTTGTTAGGGTTCCATTCATGAATCAAAAAGATCTGTTAAAAAATTATTCATATTTGATGGGAATAATTGAAAAAAACTCTGATGAAAAAAACATGGATTTAAATATGCAGTGAATGCAATTCCCTAACCTCTAGGCATAAAATAACTCTAAACAGATTGAAATGCCATTAGAATTAATCAATCAATCTGACTGATGAATAATCAAACTTGAAATATATCAATAAGGCTGGAAAGCATTTGAATTCTAAATACTATTTAATATGATTAAATACAACCATTTTTAATTGTTGTTTTCAGAGAGGAAATGACTAAGCAATATTGATTTAAAAAAAAACTTTGGGTAATTAAACAGTTTTGCTGTCAAGATAGTATGGGTTTGTGTTGCATGTATGTTCTTAATATGAATTGGTAAGAAAGAAACAATTCTCTCAAAGAATTGAAAAGAAAGAAACAATTCTCAATATAAATTGGTAAGAAAGAAATAATTCTCAAAATGAATTAGAAAGAAAGAAACAATTCCCAAAATGAATAAGCTAACACACTATTTCTTCTGATGAACTGGTCTTATTTTATACCCTTTGGAAGAAAATCCTGATGGTATTTACCCACCCTTTGCCAAGACAATGTATCACTGTGTTGGGGTGGCTATGTACTATTTCATTATCTTTGTGGTCTTGGATTTGCGAAGAAAAGTGAGTCATTTTAATGGCATGTCAACTTGTTCATGGTTATTTTATTCCTAGAAGTCAGGGAACAATGTTTATTGTTCATTTATATTTTTGTGTTGTTTCCTTACAGTTTGTATTTTTTGAACGGTTATATGATATCAAGTATTCCTTTCTAATACAAACTACTTGCACACAGTTCTATGGTTTCAAGTACTCCTATCAAATACTAATAATCATATGGTTTCACGCAATCATTCCAATGTAATCATACTCATTTGTTTACACATAGTTATGTGGTTTCAAGTTAATAATAATAATCCTAAATAAACAATTATAGCTTCAAGTAAGTATTCTTAATACAAATAATTTACTGTTACATAGTACCAATATTCCTATCAAATATGAAAAATTTTTAAACAGATCTATTTGACTCATAGATGGGAACCTAATATGTACAACCATTCTGGGTCAGTGTGGACTTGCAAGTAAAAGCAATGAGAAAGTACTCCACGCTCTTCAGATTTTCAGAACTGGAGCCTCACCATCAGATGCAAATAAGTATCATACACACAGCAACTTGTTTTTGTGGGTTCTTATTCTCTTTGGAGGTGATACTGTCAGAATATTTTAAGTAGTGCAACTGAGAAAAGTGTCTTTCTTCAAGCTCGTCTAGCAGTAAAAAGAAAAGAACAGAAAAAAAATCAAAGGTTTAGCATGGGTCTTGACTGGAAAATTGCATCCCAAGGGTTAGGGGACCAAAATCCCTTGCATGATGGAAAAAAAGTAAATTTATGTTGTTTTTCTTTAAATTTTTATCATTTTGTTTATTTTATTGTTGTTGTTTTTTTATTATATTCTATTTTTTTTTTTTATTGCTTACTTTACTTTTTCTTATAGCACTGTAATAGACAGCCTAGGCAAAAAAGAGTTAACAGATTAGCTGTGCATATTGTAATGTGTTTAGAGGAGAAAGAATCCTTCACTGATGAGATTCAATGCTGTTACACTCATTTATTCCTGCCACACATATATATATATATATATATATATATGTGTGGCAGGAATAAATGAGTGTAACAGCATTGAATCTCATATATATATATATATATATTTGTGTGTGTGTGTGTGTGTGTATACACACACACACACACACACACACACACACACACACACACACACATCATTTCAGCTTCTTTTGTCTGCTCTGGTTTTCCATACCTGTATTTTATTGGCACAAAGCTCCTTTTTTCTTCTTTTCTTATAGATGTGGCTTGATGCAAACATAGAGGTGAAATGATGTAGGCTGAATATTTTTACATTCTGGGTTTTCTTTGTTTTTCTGTAAACCATGTATTGGAGAGGAAATGCATTTTCAGCATCCCATACGAATAGCTCCCTATCAGTGGGGATTCAACATCAAAAGAAATAAGCAACCAATGTAAAAACCTTCCAAATTCATTATGCTTACTTCTCTTTCCTTTGAATTCAAACAAAATCTAAATTTCATTCACACTGAAGATTTACATACATAGCAATACAGCCAATTCTAGCAATATTGAAAAGCATACCATCAGGGTTTCTGAGTACATGTGAACACATTATAGCTGCCAGTGGTGGACTGGTAGACTAGGATGCTAGGAAATTTCCTGGTTTGTTCCTTATTTTATTGCCTGATTTATTTTTGTAGATATTCTCAATTCTGTTGGGTGAGTTGTATTTTTTTCATTTTCATGGAGCTTTTTTTTTAAGTTTTGTTTTGATTTACAAGATTGTCAGGTAGTCCAGAAATATATGTTGATGAACAGTTTCCAAAATATCCCTCACCAATAAAAAACAAACCCTACAAATACATTGCATCAAACCTAGAAAAAAAAATGGAAAACTCAAACAGTAAGGCATCTGAAAATTATAGCTTTGGAGAGCATATGGGTGGATTGTAAGACAGCCTGGCTTCATTAGCAGCCAATCAAGGTGAAGGAAAACTGAATTCAAACCTGTAATACTCTACTTAAAAAACTATCTTGTGTCATGACAAACTCATTGCACTAGGTTTGATTTCTTTTGGTTTTGTTTCTTTGTTTAATGGCATCTCAACCTTTGTTGGTTAATGCCATCTTTATAGAAAAAAACGAGGTACTATCTAACCCATGGCTGTGGGATTAGTGGGGTCATACTTTTCCTGAAGGTATTGTTTTGATGTTGCAGTTCAGCCTGTTAGCCACTATCATTGAGATTCACCCACAGAGACATTGGGTAATATATGAAATACTATAATATCAGTGGATAGTTGATGGTGTTTTAGAGCATATGAACTTTTTTAGGTTGTTTATAGCCAAATCCTGTTTATACATATATATTAAATATATATTATTTGTAAAAACATTTTTAAGTAATTTTTTAAATTAGTTTAAGCTTGTTTTTTCTGCACTCAATTAAATGGTTTCAAGAATTTCTTTCTAACAAAAATAGTTTTATTTACACACAGTTAGATGGTTTGAATATAGCTATCTAACACTTGTAATTCTAATCAACATTATTCATTCATTTGCACACAGTTAAATGGTTCCAAATATTGCAGTGTAATACTAATAATTCAGGTTAACAGTCATTTGTTTGCACACTGTTAAATGATTTCAAGAATAAAAAATGATTAAACATTTTTATTTGACTGATAGCTGGGACACTAACAGGTACTACCACTCTGGATGAGTGTGGACCTAGGAGTAACAGCAATGAAAGGATACTACACATTCCCCAAAACCCCAAGACTGGAGTCTCCTCGTCAGATGTTTTGGTGTGATATCCAGGACACTTACTGGGAATGGGATCTTAACACTCTGCAGAGATGCAGTTGACATTTTTCTACAGCCCCACCTGACTGGGCTTTATTATGTCAAGTTGGTTGGTTGGTTGGTTGTTTTATTTTACAACATATCAAACCTTTTTGGGACATTTAAGGCCAAATTAAATTTTAAACCATTCAGTTTAGCATAAGTACACATTTTCAATGTCAAAAACAGATCTATTTAAAACAATTCAGTTTAGCATAAGTACACTGTTTAATTCTATTTGACCCATAAATATGACCCTGTCAGGTGCCACCACTCCAGGCCAGAGTTGACCTGGGAGCAATGGTAATGAAGGGGTACTCTGCATTCCCCTCTATTATGTCGGTGTTGAACACTAAATACTATGATTTCATCAAAAGCAACCAGTAACTTTAGTATTCAATATCTCTCACAACTTTTGGGAAAAAATATTGAAGGTTCTGTTTAAGAACTGGTTGCTGTTATTGATCATTTACTTCCTCTAATTAGTATCATCCCCTGATCACTTTGTAATCTCACTTCTAGCCTTGTTTTAAATTAAGTTAAACTTGATAAACCAAAACAGCCATTGAATTTTTGGATACCAAATTTATCCTTTGTTTATACTCAGCCAAAAAACAAAATTCTCAGTATTATATTTCCTCTTGATTATCATGTTTTTTTTCTACATTCACCACAATCATTTTTCTAATGATAGAATGGATTATCATCATCATAAAACATCTTAAAAAGACAGTTACATGCAAACCATATATCTTACTTCTTCAAGTTCAGTAAGTAGGAATTAATGCATTATATTGAATGAAATAAGTTGTTCCAGCTATCAATAGAAAGAGCTATGCATATAGTTATGGCTACAAGGTGAAAAATAGATTGAAATTAGAAAATAATTATAGAATAGGAGAACATATACAGCCATCCCTTTTCTAAATTAATCACAAACATTTTTAGGATATCATGTAATATTTCAATCATAAAAACATTAAAATAAAAGCTAGCTAGATACAACCACATAGTTGAAGTAGAACTTTCCATTCTCAGTGGAAATACATTGAAATAAGTAATGATTTTTTCATTAGTCATTATATAGAGATAATTATTTCAATATATAATGAATTGTAAAACTCTGACTACCAAGTGAAAATATCTTCAAATTAGTTACACAGTAGTCTTAATCCTCTACTTCTATCTTCTTACAACCAACTGGTAAGTATTTCTGAATATTAGAGATAATCTATAATACAAAACACATTTGGAAACATGTATATAGCAAGCAAAAAAAGTTCATCATAGCAAGATTTTTATGAGAATTATATACCTAAATTTCTGTAATTTCAATTTGCAACTTAATGATAATTTTATGGGGTTTGTATTCACATAAAACGGTTTTTCTTCCTAAATAGAAAAATTACTATCATCATGGACAACTGTTAACTATGAAAGGAAAATTAGAATCCTTCTTACATAAAAGAATCATCATTATAGTTTGGTTTAGTTTGGTTTGGTTTGGTTTCTTTGCTTAATCGCATATAAACTTTTGTGGGTTAGTTAATGCCAAAATTATTGGCTAAGCAGGCTTGAGCTGCGGAATACACCAACTGCATCTCTGCAGAAAAATTAGACTCCCCTAATGAGTGTCCTAAATATGACACTAAACTATCTGATGGTGAAGCTCCAGCAATGCTGGAGCTTTGGGGAATGCAGAGTACCCCTTCATTGCCATCATTTCCAAGTCCACTCAGACCTGGAGAGGTAGAACCTAACAGAGTCCTATCTATGGGTCAAATAGAACTAAACAGTGCACTAATTGTAAACTGAATTGTTTGAAATAGAGCTGCTTATATGTATAAAAATGGGTTTGACATTAAATAACCTATAATGGTTGATACGCCATCAAACTAAATTAAACCAAGCCAAAGTCATCCTTGCAAAAGAACAGTGGGGTAAAATTTAATCTGCTATTATCATCATGGGCCACTGTAAATAATAAAATGTGAATTAGAATCATCCACTCTTTTCTAAATAAAAACATCTACATAATCATGGATGGCTGTTAATAACAAAATGCAAATTTAAATTCTCCACTCCTTCAGAAATAGAAACATTGATTTCATCATGGACCATTTACAACAGAAACCCAAAGAATTCACAGGTTATTTAGTAGTTTTTATAAAGTGAGACCAATGTTTTATATAAACTCAATGAAGTATAAAAGTTGCAATTACTGAGTGTCCCAAAAGTGGCAAAGGGGTTTAACTTGCCTTTCAAATATAAATCTCTCTCTCTCTCTTTCATTCACACACACACACACACACACACACATACACACACACACACACACACACACACAGAACACACTGAAGAGCTGGTAAAGGTGACCCTTTTGGGACTTTAGAGACACCTATTCATTTTCAATGCCAGAATTTAATCCACATGATCTTGACTTTTCCTGGCTTGGGCCAGACATAAACAAACTAACAGTACAACTTTGGACAATGTCCAGAGATTTTCTACAGAGTTGTACATTTAAAAACTCAAAGTCAAAAGGTTGATAAACTTTGCAGGTTGAATTGAACCGAATTGGCAAGGAGAGAACAGAATTGTTGACTCTACTTTCATTGATTTTTAAATCTGCTTCTAGTTTGACATTGGCAGCATTTTACTTGCTTGTTTACATGAAATATAAACGATTAATTTGTTTTGTTGGCTTTTATAATTTTATCAGAAAGACATAAACAATTCTGAATCAGCTTCATCCAAAATGGACCAAGTTTTTGAAAAATAATTCTATATAATTTCATCATCATCATCAAGGTATGCTGACAGCACAGATTCATTTGACTCTCTGTGGATATGACATTAAAATTCATCCAGTGCTGAGGCTCTAGTTCTGAAAAGTGTTGAGTACTTCTTTATAACCATTATAGCCAGGACCACTCTGATACGCAGTGACTGAAGGATCCCATCAATGGGTCACATAGATTTGTTTGAACTAAGATAAAGCAGAGTTCATGTGCTTTAATCAAGATGATGCCATCTCCTTATTAAATGACAAACTTCTAAAATTAGTAGACCAGTTTATAAATCTTGATAGCATTATCTTATCTATTGAAAGTGATGGCAATGTTAACTTTGGTAAATTATTGACAGCTATTAACAGGTTAATGACCTTACAGAAATCTAATCTCTCCAATAAAATAAAATGGGAATTCTTCCAAGCTGTACATGTGGCAATACTACTGTATGGTTGCACGACTTAGACCTGAACAAAATAAATGGAGAAAAAGCTAGAAGACAACAACACAAGAATGGTGCATGCTATTTTAAACAGAGCCAGGAAGCAGCACTCTACAAATCAGCAGCTGTATGGCAACTTACCTCCCATCTTCCAAACCATTCAAGTAGGATGAGCAAGACAAGCAGGGCCATTCTGGAAAAGTAAGGTCAAACTTATGAGTGGTGTTCTCCTTTGGACTACTACACTAGTGTTGGACAAACAGCAAACACTTACATGCATCAGGTCTGTGCAGACAATGGGTGAAAGTGAGTCAAGGAAATCTGTGCTGTGAGTATATCTTTATGATGAAACATTTATATAATTTTTAAAAAATTTTTAATCTAATCAGTAAAATTTATCACAAAAGATGTTGACTTCATTATTCTAGAAAATGTCTTTACTCTTCCAATATTTAAATAACTCGTAAAAGATGTTGGTGATACTTGAACATAATAAAACACTGTTTCACTACATCAACTACAGTAAATTACACTATGTAATAAGATTTTTTATTTATTTTTGTTCCTGAGCTGAGTGTGTTATTTCCCAATTGTTTAGGCCTCAAGTAAATGGAAAAGATTTATTTTTCTCTTCAAACTTGTCTTTTTTACCAAGGAGCATATAATAAAAACAGGATTGGAAACTGTATTTAGGGGCTGATAGGTGAAACTGATCAACATTACAGCAGCAAATTTTGATAAACAATTCTCTTCTAAACATAGTTGTTAATATTTTGTATAACTTATAATTGATTCATGTAAATTGACACATATGTTCTTTTATTCAAACCTTATGTAAATAAAAATGTGCAAAATTGCCTTTCTTTACATAGAAAATATGTTAATTTTGAAGGAAATAAGAGCTTATTGAGACGCATTTCCAAAAGAAAAAAAGGGATGTTTGTGTGAACTTTATGTATTCTTTGTTTCTGATTTACCTTGCTTACTATTAAATGTAGAATGATGGTATGAGAATTGCAGTAGAAAGCAACTGAAATTAAAATGGGAATGTTAGTAAAAAAAATTAATAATTGATAACACAATATCATAACTTTTTTTTTACTTCTACTTGTTCCTTTGCAGAAAGTGTTATTTCTCAATTGCCTATGCCTAAAATAAAAAGATAAATTTTTCTCCTCAAACTTTGCTTTTGTAATCAGGGTGACAAAACTTTTGAATTTACTCATTTTCCAGAACACTTGAAGAAGATTCCATATGAATTTGGTATAAATACTTGTAAATTTTCATTCATATGTTATTTTATTCTGATCTTCTACAAATGAAGATATCTAAATTTTCTCTTTTGAGATAGAAAATAGGTTAAGTTCTAAATTTCATTATCCAACTCAAATTTGAAGAGAATAATGGCCATTTGATATACACACCATAAGAAATTAAGAAATAACACATACTATCCAGGAACAAAATTTCCATAGAATTATTATTGGGAATTAATTTCACGGCATAACGTAAAGGGGTATGTACATGTGAAAAGTTAAGGTTGAAATTTCTTTCCAGCTGAACAAAAAACTATTCATGACAAAATACAAGGCTTTTTTTCTGCTGTTTAGACTACTTGTAACTCCTAAATCTTATAGACATATACATTTATTTTTCTATTTATTATTGTTGATAAGCTAGAGAAGGTCATTTACATATTGGAAATTTTTCAGACAATTGAGTCTCTTCTTGGAATTTTGGAAGTGATAAACATGCTTTGGAGTAGGTGTTTGAAACCCCACTAAAGTATAATTTGTAACTGCCCAGAGGTGTGGCTCTCCTACATAGATTGGTTCAGCTAGCAATTTACCTTGAATTTTGGTTTGGTTTGATTTGTTAGTGTTTTATGGGATATCAACCCTTCTGAGTTATTCAATGTACAATTATGAATATATGATTTGTAAGCAATTATTTTGTTGGTAACTTTGTTTTAAGATGAGTTGGAGCTCATAAGTTTCTACACAGTTAAATGGTTTTAAGTATTGCTATTTAACATTAGTAATTCTATTTTTCAAGTATTTCTGTCTATATGAACAATTTGCACACAACTGTAAGGTTTCAAATAATTGATAGTAAATGATTGAACAGTTCTATTTGACTTCTAGATAGGACCCTAACAGATAAAAAATACTTGCTTTTTTCAGCTTTCCTCTTTTTGACCATTCGTTTTTAGGTTTGATAATTAATAGTGGAGAAGTCTTCTTAGTTTTAGCTTTCAGGTAAAATCTCCTGAAGAAAAAAACTATGTTAATTTTGTTTTCTCACTCACACTGACTTATTCATTTTTATTATTTTAATTCAAAGTCTCAAGATGCACATAATTGATGTTAAGACACGCTGGTTGTAAAGCACAGATATACTGGGTCTCATTCTCTAGATAAATAGTGAGAGAGAGATATGACTATTTTTTTCTATCATGGGACATACAATATTTGAATGTTAAGAAAGAAAAAATTCTTGTACTGCTACATGTGAGAACCCTGTCTTGTTTGATCAACCAGGTTCTAGTTGAAGTATGAAGAGCTGAAAAATGTCCCTAAGTTCAAGGCTGTAAAAATAGCTGACATAATAAAGCTTGGAAGAAAAAAGCAAAAGGAAAAAATGAAACTGTATCTTCTTTCTTTTGTATAATCTATATAAATGTACAATGCTAAAAATCCTTAGAAGACATTTCAGGAGATACATTTAGTACCAGAATTCCATGCCATGTTTTATAGGCAATTCAATTTCCTGGATCAGTATTACAAGGCTAAATACTTAAGATTCCAGGAATCTTTTTTTTGAAAGACAGTTCATGATCTTTGTTCAAAAACACCTCAAACTAGTCAATCATAAAATAATGTCTTCTCTAATTGTAATATATCACCTGTTATGGGGTAGTAAGAAGTGAGTGAATAGAATCTTTACTTAGAACAACTCATCGTATTATGATGATCTCTTATTGTATATTTATCACTTCTTTTTATTTGATAATATAAGGCTGCCACAAAAGTTTTGTTACATGTTACTTTGTGGCAAGTATATCATGTGACCAAAGCAGTTCAAGCTGTAAGAGGTACTTGCTGTTAGTGATAATATTGCAGTAGTTGGACTGAAGACATGTTATGCATTGCTTCACTCAGTGAGTAATTTAAAAGCCACACAGTTGAACATGCAATGAATTTTAATTTGGGAACTTATGCTTTATGAGTTGGAACTGGGCCATAACATTGTGGAAGTAATCAAAAACATTTATCATGCAAAAGTATAGGCACTGTTGATCATAGTATAGAAACCAGAAAGTTCAAGAAATTTTTCTCAGATTAAATAAGCCTCAGTAATCAGGCAAGTCCTAAAACCACAAATGTTAAGGCTATGCTCCAAGCCATAAAGTGTCAGGTGAGCTCAGAATCTCATAGTCAATTGTAGTTTGTCACTTTCACAACCTTGACAAAGGCATCTGGAACTGCTGAATCGTGACTCATATTGCAAAACTTTAGTCTCATCCGTTTTTATTCAACAAAGAAATTTAATAGAGAATAGGGCTTAAATCAGTGATTAATGGCTTCAAAGCTGAAGAATCTAAATATTTAAGTTGGCAAAGAAAAGAAAAGAACATTTATAAGTCTTTATTTTATTAAGAGAAATCCTTGACACAATTTAAAAACCATTTTCTTGATTAAATAACATGTTCTACATTTTTTCTTAATCTTTTTTTTACTAAAAAAAAAAAAGAAAAAGAATATATATATATATAAAATTCTACTTATATTCCAGTCTTTATTAATTTCTTTCATTGGCAATATATTCATTAAACATTTTGAGATATTTCAAGTAAGACAGTAGCTTGTTTCCCTTGATGAAAATAATCAATAAAAAATTCAAGAAAGAAAGAAAGAAACCAAAAATAAGATAGAATCTTTGAAAGCATTATCACAGAGAACAACTTAGATAAAAATAAGTTATTTTCATCAGCAAATATTTTGTTTTCTTGTGCTTTGGCACTAATTAAGGAAAATAGGAAAATATTGTGTCGATTCTCTTAATCTTTCCTAAGACTTTAATCCCTAATCTTTTATCTTCAAAATAAATGTAAAGATTTTTTTGTTTAAAATAAAACTTTGTTATTCATTAGGTATTATGAGCTTATTATCAAACTGATATCAAGATCTTATCTCTTGACTTGTGTTACTCTCAGACCTTAAAATGGCAAGCTTTGTTGAAAAACTGACACTCATTAACAAAAATCAATTCGTAAAGTACAGAATAATTAGTTTTTGTAAAATTTATATCATAAAGAGAAAAAGAATTCAAAAAATGCATATGAGTATTTTTTGAAATTTTGTTAATTAGTTTTTAGAGAATTTTAAAATGCAAATCTGTTTAGTACTGAAAATGCTCCAGTAAATCATTTTATTATGAGGGTAACATGAATTTAGCAAATTATTCATTATGAGTTCAGAACAAAATTTAATTCAATAATGTAACAGAGGAGTCTTCTGGGCACTATGATAAAAGGTTAATGCTGAAATGAATCTTATATAAAACAAGCAAAGTGAAAAATAAGTAACAGGAGGTTGAATTGAACAGACATAATCTTTCTCTGTATTACAAGTGTGAGGCAAAAATTTATGCAATATTTTGATATGTGTTAGTTTGCAGCATGATTATCATGTAACAGAAGCAGTTCAAGCCTTGGAAGGTACCTGTTGTGGTCAGTAGTATTGTGATAGTTAGCATGCTGACATGTTGTGCATTGCTTCACTCTGAATGTGATTGGAAAACCACACAGATAAACATGGAAAATCATTTAATACATGAAAATACACTTTATGAATGTAAAATATGCCATAACAATGCAGAAGCAAACAAAAACATTTGTTACACAAAAGGTAAAAGCATAGTTGATCACAGTACAGTAATATGATGTTTGAATAAATTTTACTCAAGTTGCAAAAAGCTTGATAATTAGTCAAGGTTAGATTGGTGTAAAACTATGGATTTCAAGGCTGTGCCTCAAACCATTGACACACATCTGGTGAGTAGCCTTTGGAGAGTATCAGGTGAACTTGGCATTTCTAAGTCTAGTGTGTTTTGTCACCTTCACAGCCTTTACAAAAGAATCTGGAACTGCCAAATTGTGCCTCCAGATATCAACAGCATGAATTTATCAAATGATGCATAAGAGGTTTGGAGCAAAATGTAATTTAATATTTCCATTGAGAAATTTTCTGTGTATTGTGATAAAAAGGTTAATGTTGAAATGAATTATAAAATAAAACAAGCCAACAGAAAAAAATAACCTGGGTTTGAGTTGAACAGACATTGTCTTTTTTATAAATTATTATGGCAATAAGCAATAGTTTATAAAATATGTTTTTGTGTTAGAATTAAGTTTATTATGTGTACAAGGTATATCAATACTTTTAGTTTTCACTTTTTAAAATTTCTTAGTCGCATGTTACTTCTAAATTGCTTTCATGATAAAACTTGGTTATTGTCTTGAAATTGAGAACTGATATTTTTGGTCCAGATCCTGGAGTATCTTAGGTCTGGGTCTATTCTCTTTGACTACGGGAATCCTACAGTCTTGGAGAGCAATGGTATGAAAATTGATTAAATTGTTTTGTGATACATGAGATTTTTTGTTACAGTCAATTTTTGACAAGTATGTGATCATACTTACCTTGAAGTAATTTTGAACTCTAACTTTCTACTTTTCTTTTTCCTTATTCACTTACCTTTTCTTCTTTCTCGTCTTCTTCCTTGAGCTATTGAAGTTGAGCCATGTTCATTTTCCTCTGGGAATAATGAGAATTAGATTAAAAGGAATCAGGTCAAATTTTGATCTGGGAAATATTCTTGGAATCAAAACCCATACTCTCTCTAGAGGCTAAAGCTGTAGTTAGATGTGTGTTTTGCCGATTTTGCCATCTCTGGCCATTTTCCGCTGCTTAATATCACCAATAACTTTCTTTTATTTTGGGCATCTTCAGGGAAGTTTTAAAATTAGTTGCTTTCTCTAATTAAAAAGAGCAAATAGTTTTAAGTTTAACCTGCTAATATTTATTTTTCAACATAATCCCCAGCCTGCTCTGTCAGTGGGGCTTAGAATACTCTAACTGTATCCTCAATAGAGAGCTTAGACTGCATGACTCAAAAAAAGGGTGTCCCAGGTAGGAAATTAAACTGTATCTGATGATGAGGCTTTAGTTCTGAAGCTTTGAGGAGTATGAAGTACTCCTTCATCTAATATAAATAATCATATAGTTTTAAGCAATTATTTCTACTTGAAAATAGTCGTTTCTTTTCACTCAGTTATTTGGTTTATCCTGAGAAAACAATTATAATTCCAAGTAACTACTCTTAAATAAAATAATTTTGTAACAATTATCTCAATTTAATACAAATGATTTTTAAACAGATGTCAATCTTGTCTGCTGGGGTTGTATAACACTGACTGTATCTCTACAGAAGGCTATGACCCCTAAATGAGTGTCCTAGGCATAACACTAAACCATCTGGTGGTGAGGTTCCAGCTGGGGAGCTTTAGGGAATATGGAGTACCCCTTTATCTAATACTAATAATTATATGGTTTCCAGCAATTATTTGTATTTGATAATAGTCATTTCTTTGCACTCATATAAATGGTTTCAAGTAACTAATAATGATAACCCTTCGTAAACAATTATAGCTTTAAAATAACTTATTAAAACAAATAATTCACCGTTATGTTGCATCAAGTATCCCTATTAAATATAGATATTTTTTAAACATTTCAATTTGACCTATTGATGGGACTGTAACAAATACTACCAATTGAAGTCAGTGTGGACCTGAGAGTAATGACAGTAAAGAGGTGCTCCCTATCTCCAAGATCTCCAGAACTAGAGCTTTACAACCAGATGCAGTTTAGTGTCATAACAAGGACACCTTTGTGGGAGGGGGGTTCTTACCTTTCTGCTGGGGATATAGTTTAAGTCCCACTGACTGGGTGAAGTATCAAATTTGTAGTAATTTTATTGGATTTATTTAGATAATAAATTCCATTGGATTTATTTAAATGAAGACTAAATATCTAAATAAGAGTCTGGTATTACTATATAATCCAAGAGAGAAAGTACATTGCTTATAGGAATTATACAGAAAAACAAAAAATGTTAACTGACAGAACAACTCGAAAAGAGAAAGTTGTGAATGAACATGTAAATGGAACAGAACAAAGCCAGTTATCCCCGCCACCCAAAAAAACAAACAAATAAATTTGTTTCTTCCAACTAATGTAAATATGTTATATGTTATATAAATATGTTATAAATATATGAATATGTTGGGTTTTATTTCTTTACAGTTGTAATTAGATTATCTAATTGACATGTTATCCCTAAAGTCTGGACATATAGGAAATATCACTATCAACCACTATGATTTTTTACCCTTATAGATTAAATATTAGATTGTTCAAAGAAGAAAGAACTAAACAAGTACTTCTCAGTAGATGTGAAGGATGGTCATATCAAAAGATAGCAGTTGTTTTTTAATGTATGACATCACAAGAGGCCCCCAGTTAGCTTTTCAACATTGGGTAACGTGGTTAGAAATTTTAATGCAGAGTTATTGCATCAAGTTCATGTGAATCTCATAAAATGAATTGAGCTTTACATCAAAAATGCTGGAAATTACATTGAATACATTACTGATTAATATTCCAATTAAATAAAATGTTGAAAAACTTATTCATTCCAAATATGCAGTTTGCCTGTGTCTAGACTTTAGGCACACCCTATGATTATGTTTGATAGCCATGATTAAACAAAGGAAGCACATGTCACCTTCCAAGAAGGGAAAGATTCTTTCTTTTTATGTTGAAGATTATGGAATAAGGCCTTCCCAGAAGATGCAAGAAATGTTTATATTGCATTGACTACCATTCACAGAATGGTTTAACAGAATCAAGAAACAAAATGAACAGTCAGAAAAATTGGATCTGGAAGAAATAAAGTAATCACTTCAAGAGACAAGTGAAGACTGACAAAAATGGATTACACAGACAGGAAGTAGACAATCCCTTCTTTGTCTAAGAATTTTAATTCTAGAAAAGAAAAAATGTCTTCAGCAATTCTGTCAGGAGGTCTCCATAATAACACATCATTTCAAGTAAGGTTTAATCTAGAAAGCTTCAACTGTCAAAGAAAAGCATTGCAAGTAGAAAAAAAAATTATTGATTGTCACAAGGGCAGTGACTCATTTCTTCCAGAATGTCATTTTCTCAGACAAATCAAGATTTTTCCTGCCTCCAGATGGGCATCAGTGATGTCTCAGAAGATCAACTTAAAAACTCAAAGAATATTGTCAGCAACCAGAAATTATTTTTCTAAAATTATAAAAATCATACTTTGTTATGGTTTGGATAGATTTCAGAGATCAACATTAAAGTGAATTTTGGGGAAATGATCAAGTTCAAATTTAAGTTCAAAAAATCTACAAGTGAGTTCAGAAAGAACAAATTTGAACCACAAATGTTCAGGAAGGTTTTTGATTGGATGACTAATTTAATCAAAACAACTGATAGATATTTAGTGTAGTCGAATTATTTTATGAAAAATGCACAATTTAAAAAAATGTTCCACTACCGAAGTGCTCTATTTAAGAAAACTTTTGTGTGTGTGTATATATATATATATATATATATATATATATATATAAGATTTTTGTTGGTCCAATGAGAGAAAAGCAAATATTTTAGAATTAATAGGTCCACAAATGATTTCAAATTTTATTCTTCAGTTTTTATTATTTCATAGACTTGAGCCCATACTTGTTTAAAAATTTTAAATTCTCTGCAAGAGATTTGGTTGGGTTTCTTTGATTAATAGCATATTAACTTTTGTAGGCTATTTAATGCTAAAGCCATCCTTCCTAGAAGAACAATAGTGGTACTATTTAACCCAGAGCTGGGAGGATAAAAGGGTTCATACCATTCCCAAGGGTATTTGTCGGAAAGTGGACGTAGTAGCGTGACTGGAGTTCGAACTCGCTTACTACGATTCCGCAGTCCATTGCTGTAACCATTACACCACGAGGACACTCCTTTCTGCAAGAGATTTAAATGGGTAAGTTCCAACTGTTCTTTTCATTGGATAGGTTATTTTGATTTTGTTTAATTCTAGATTATATTTTTGTGAATATCTCATTAGTGTGAATTGTTTATGAAGACCTTTGGTCAATATAAATGCCTTCGTTTTTGTATACATAAGCATGTATTTTGTGAGTGTGTAAACATGTATACATGTATGTACATTAACATTAAAGCTGTATACTTATGCTGAACAGAATTTTTAGAAATATAACGGTTTTTACTTTTAACTGTGTGCAAACAAAAAACTGTACTTATGTTAAACTGAATTGTTTGAAATAGAACTGTTATTACACTTAACTGTGCATAAACAAATGACTGATGTTCAGTTGAATTGTTAGTGATACATAGCAATACTTGAAAACATTAAACTATGAACAAGAAAAAATGATTAATAGCAAATGATAGAAATAAGAGAAACCATTTAACTTTATGTTTAAAAAGGACTTGGGGTTAAATGACCGACAATGGTTGATATGCCATCAAATCAAACCAAATCAAACTAAACCAAACCCAAATGACTAATCAAAACAATTTTTACTATTAAAAGAACTAAGAAAACTTAACTTACCCATTTAAATCTCCTGAAGAGAACTCAAAAGTCTGAGACATTTGCAGAGAATAAGTCTATGAAAAAAAAAACCTAGATACCAAATCTGAAATCATTTGAAGACCTATTCATTTAAAAATACACACACACACACACACACACACACACACACACACACACACACTGTGTATTGTCTATAAATATGTGCACCCTCACCAATTTTTTATAAAATGTTGATTTTCTTCTGAACCAAACAAACAAGTATTTTGTTATTTCTTAATGAACATTATTCAGTCAAAATGGATATTATTAGGTAATATTTATTATCAAACTCAACAGCATTGAGACTCTGTAACTAAGAGTATGAATATGTTGCAGCCCAAAGCTAAGTACACCACACATAACTTTTACACAGCTTTGAGAAGTGTATCCCAAACCTTGACTTTGAGAAAAAAAAGCTCTTTTTTTTTCTACTAGAATCGCTCCTCTGTATCTTTTAATTTTTTGAAATTTAGCACAAACCCAAGAGCTAATTACATTACTAGATCTATTCATCTAATTTGGAAAGCTTTCTTGGACTGGTACAAAGTAACAAGCTGTTTGCAGCAGCTGAACTTCCCAAGTGGTCACTCAAGTACCAATTACATTTGATGCTGCTTATTTTTAAGATAAGTCACTTGTTCTCAACTTTGAATGTTCAGTAACATAAGGATATCATATGATATGAAATGGGGCATCATCTTCCCCAAATTCTTTTTAAAATGAATTTTCTTAGTTGTCTGTATTTGACACTTAAGGAAATCAGGAAACACGGCTGAGAACATCTCAACCATTTTGAGGTAAGCATTTAATAAATTCTATTTGGTTTGTTTCTGATTTTTGAGACTTAATTTTTTGCTTTTCTTTTGACAAAAGCTTAAAAGGGAGGTAAGCAATACAACAACTGCCAATGGCAGCTGGTATTTTCACTTGGGAAGACATTTAATCATGTTAATGTCTTGATTGCAAAGACAAACGCCTGTGAATTATCATCTTTTATTTTGTCTTCTTTCTTCTTTAATCTTTGTCTTATCATCTGTTACTTGTTTAACAAAACATTGACTCATACTTTTATTCTAATCTTATCTTAGTCTAGTTCAATGTATAAAAAGACATTGAAAAATTGTGTTGCAATGACCTCCCCAGTGGGATAGCTGGCTTACTTGATTTATAGAAGGAACATTCAAAATTCTGCTTGTTGTTTAGACTTGAACCACTGGCACCATTGTGGAATATACATACTATTATTGAAACCAAAAGACAGACAATATTCATTTTTTTATGTCTTACAGTGGAAAAAAAGAATTGATCTTGATCAAATAGTAAGATATTTTTTTTTTTGCTTTTATTTGGTCACTTGAAATGAAGTGAGTACCAATGATTTTATATCTTATCATATAAAAAAGAACCAGACTTAATCAAACCAAAAGTTCATCTTTTATAGATGAAACAAATACATGCCCAGATGAACTGAAATTACCCTTTACATTGAAGAGCTTCAATTCTGAATGTATGAAAAGGGAGTTGTCAAGAGATTGATTAAAAACACATTAATCAAGAATGGCTATACAGAGTTGAGTTGGTATTGAGACTGAGTAGCCATATTTTTTTTGGTTTGGTTAGGTTTTATGTCATATCAACACTTGTAGGTTATTTAATGCCTTATCTTCTTTATACATATATATCAAATATATGATTCATTAACAGATTTTGCTGATAACATTTTTAAATGAGCCTGAGTTCATTTTATTTGCATACAGTGAAATAGTTTCAAGTACTGCTATATAAAATTCACAATTTATCATCAGTCATTTGTTTATGTGTTTTTATTTTTAAATGAGTTTGAACTAATTTGTTTGCACACTAGAATCGCTGTTGTTTCTACACAGTTAAATGGTTTAAATTATTGCTATTTAACACTAATAAGTTGTCTAAATTTCTGAGACGAAGCTTGTTGATTTTTATCATTAAGGGTTTTCACTCTGAATTGTCCAGCAGGACACATGGCGTAATGGCTATAGGAGTTGGTCCCCTAAGCTTCTAAGAAGACATTCATCTGGAGGTGGCAGTTTCAATCCTCACTACAGGTGAGTAACAATACAGGAATACTTAACACTTGTACCCAGTTATGGCTAACAGAATCAGAATAGGCGACCCCTGAAGTTTGATGCAGTTCAAAATTCCGTGAAGGTTCCTGAGTTCGACAAACACTTGAAGAAGGCCGGAGGACATATCGGCTGAAACGTTGTGGAAATAATAATAAAGATGAAGACAATAGTCCAAAAACCCTAAATGATAAAAAAAAATTAACACTAATGATTTTATTCAGTATTGATCATTTGTTTGCAGGCTGAAAAGGTTGCAAGTATTACTATTCAACACTATTCAATAATTTGCACACAGTCAAATGGTTCCAAGTATTGCTATGTAATACCAATTATTCAACTTAGGCACACATTTAAAGAGTTTCAAGTATTGCTGTGTATTACTAACAATTCAATAAAAGTCATTTGTTTACACATAGCTAAATAGTCAAACAGTTCTATTTCTAACAATTTGATTAAACAGAAGTCATTTGCTTGCTCTCAGTTTAAATGTCAAACAGTTCTATTTGACCCATAGATAGGACCCTATCAGATGCTACAAATGCGAGTCAGAGTGGACTTGGAAGTAATAGCAAAGAAGGAGTTCTATATATTCCCTAGGGTTCCAAGACTGGAACCTCACCATCAGGTGGTTTAATGTCAGATCCTGAACACTCGTTGGGGGTATATTTTGTCAAATAGTGAATGGAATGTCATAGTCATCACCTAATTTCTTTAGTAGTTGTTTATCCTGGTGTACTAAAAAAGAGTTCTTTAATTATTATGTCCATAAATTCATATTATAATGCTACAGAAATAAATAGGAGGCATTTATTTTTGATTATCACTTCTATGTGTGCATTTAACCAACTCCCCATAGAATAAAATTTTGACACCCAGAAGGGCAATATTGATTTTAACCAGAATACTGAATGTAACAAAGAGTAGTATGTATTTACCCAGCCCCTCTACCCCTGATAGGATGTGACACAAGGTCAATTTTAAGTAGAATAAAGCTAATTTGAATTCAGAATTTTTTTCTCCTAGACTGGTTGTTTATCCAAGGTTAAGAACCCATTCTGTCCTATTACTTGCCCATAGCTGGTGGGAGAACTGATAAATCCATGCATTTCCCAAGGCATTAGCATGAAGTAAAATGCAAACTGCTTTCTGCAGGATTTGAACTTGGGTTTCCAATTCCATTTCCTTTGACAATTACCATTATACTAAGTGCACTTCTTCCCAATTGTATATATATATATATATATATATATATATATATATATATATATATATATACGCTCCTCAACAAGAGGTTGAGCACTTTGGCAAAGGAATCAATGATTGCCACTCACGTAATGCAAAGCTCTTCTAATGAATTGAGTGCTTTGGTAGCCAATAGCATAAAATGTAAACAAACAAAAGTTGATACATATGTACTAAATTCAGAGGCTGACATTGATTTACATACTGGCTTTGGGGTATGTCATCAGCCTGGCATAGTTAGGTGGGTTTTGATCCTGGCTTGAAGTGTCTTGGATGTCTTGCCACACTGACGAGTTGTGATACAATGAAACAGTCTGTCTCTGAATATATATATCAGTCATGTATTCTTATGAAGAAAAGTAACCATTACTTACCCTGCAAAAGAATATTACATACCAAATTAAAACTATCATTATATATTAAGTTTAACATATATAGTTCAATTGTATTATATAACACTTAATGTAGTCCAATTGTATCATACAGAACTTAATATAGGCCAGTTGTATCATGCAACACTTTAGATAATCCAATTGTATCATACTCCACATAATGTAGTCCATTTGTTTCATACAGCACTTTAGGTAGTCTAATTGTATCATACAATATTTTCTATAGCAATAAACTTATATGAATCTGCACAACCCTTAACAAAATGGTGATAAATTGACTCAGACCAATGGAAATAGATTCTTGGTGTTAATTAGTTAATTTAAGAGCATATTAACCTCTTAAGATTTATTTAATAATGAAATGTGATTTATTTGTGAGTGTTTGATTGTAATCATGTTTTCAGTGTTTTTATTGTTTATTTACAAGGATTAGTACTTTTTACACCCTCAAAAATACCTTAAAATTGATTAATATTTTGAACAAATTTTATTATTTCCAGGCTGAAAGAGGTAGCATAAACCTAGATTTAAAAAAAAGCTTTATAAATAGTTTTTAGGTAGGGTGACTGTTAAAAAACCCAAATAAATTCCCTCTAAGCAGCACAACACCTAGTTATGACAGAAGGAGAGTATTCAGCTTCTTGTGATGATTACCAAGAGGGTAGATAAGTGCCATGACATGGACACATTTTTACAATGAAATGCAAACTACTTTGTCCAGGATTCAAACTGGGGATACCAATTCCATTTCCTTTGACAATTACCATTACACTATGTGCGCCTCTTTCCTATTGTATATCTATATATGAATATATATCAGTGGCATGTATTCTGAAGAAGCAAAGTAACCATTGTTTACCCTACAAAAATATTAACACAAAATAAAACTATCTTTTTATATTAAGTTTAATATATGTAGTCCAGTTGTATTATACAACACTTAACATATAGTCCAATTGTATCATATCACACTTAATAAAGTCCAATTCTATCATACAGAACTTAATTTAATCCAATTGTATCATGCAACATTCTGGGTAGTCCAATTGTATCATACAACACTTTATATAGTCCAATTGTATCATACAAGACTTTATATAGTCCAATTGTATCATTCAACACTTTATATAGTCCAATTGTATCATTCAACACTTTATATAGTCCAATTGTATCATACAACACTTTATATAGTCCTATTGTATCATTCAACACTTTATATAGTCCAATTGTATCATAAAACACTTTATATAGTCCAATTGTATCATTCAACACTTTATATAGTCCAATTGTATCATACAAGACTTTACATAGTCCAAGTGTATCATACAACACTTTATATAGTCCAATTGTATCATTCAACACTTTATATTGTCCAATTGTATCATACAACACTTTATATAGTCCTATTGTATCATTCAACACTTTATATAGTCCAATTGTATCATACAACACTTTATATAGTCCAATTGTATCATTCAACACTTTATATAGTCCAATTGTATCATACAAGACTTTATATAGTCCAAGTGTATCATACAACACTTTATATAGTCCAATTGAATCATACACTTTATATAGTCCAATTGTATCATACAACCGTTTATATAGTCCAATTGTATCATTCAACACAACTTTTTGAAGAAAATGTTAGAGAAAGAGTTTTCACCTCCAAATTACATCTGCTAGGATAGTTTGATATCTTTCCAGTCTTGACTCTAACCATTCCGAAAGTTTGGTTGAAATTGAGTAAAAAATGGCAAAGTCTTAGATGTATGGACAGATGGGCTGTCATTTGTTTAATTATAAGGTTACTTTATGCCAGGAAAGAGCCAACTCTTTGTTTGAAGGGTTGAATTTCATTCTCCTCCTGACTCTAAGAACTTTCACAAATTCATTGGTCATTTCAAATATAAATCAGTTTGATATTCTTTGAGAACATTTTATTTCAAGAATTTATCTCAGATAATAAGTGTTGTTTTTTTTTTTGCTGTGTCTTCATATATAAATATTTTCAAGTTAGATATATTACAGCCTTCATTCATTTAAAATAGTTGCTCTTAACACAGTCCTCAATCCTCTAAAGCCTTTGAAAAAACATTTCACGGCAAATACATTCATATATATATATATATATATATATATATATATATATATATGAGATGTGATGAAAAACTATTGTGAGTGGTTCTTTTAGCTTTATTATCTTTAAAATTTCAAATTTAAATGAAGACATGTGCCAAGCTGAGCAACTTATGTAATAGTGTGATGATATCTAGATGCCTTGGTTCGTCTTTTCTATGATAGTTTGCACTTCATGCAAAAAATAACAAAGCATATTCAATGATAATATTTCATATCAGTATTCTGTACTTGCTGCAAAAGCTGAAGATCTTGCCAACTGAATAATAACAATCAAAACAAAAAAATGAAAATATTAGTCCATGTTTTTCATAGATAAATGACAATGACAAAATTTTGCTCATGTTATAAAAGCCAAAGTCCTTGCCAGTTGAACCACAGAGATCAAAACAAATAACAAAGATGAGGATACTGGTCATTATAAATCATATCAGAAATTCATACAGGACGATAAAAATAGACATTAAAAAAATGTGTTGCATAGATATTTTTAATAGGATGAGCATTCAGCTGCTCATTCTTAACTATGCTGCAGTTTTTGCTTAGTTTATATTTTTAATGGCATATCAAGTACTTATGGGTTATTTAATAGTGAAATAATATTTACAAGAAAATTCTCAATTGTATTAATATTTTCATTGTTCCATAGCATTTTTTTAAATTGTACTTTTTAGTTTATTCTTTTCTTGCACACATTTACCTATCAAGTATTCCTATCTGAAAAATGATTTGCACACAATTGAATGGTTTCAAGTATTCCTATCTAATATTGATAATTCATATGAAATTATATGGTTTCTAGTAACTATTTCTATTTAATAACTATCATTTGTTTGCAAATAATTATATGTTTTCATGTAACTAATAGTAATCTTTAGTCAACACTTTTAGTTCAGGTAACAATTCATAATACAAATAATTTGAACAGGGTTATATGTATTTACCCAACCCTTCTGCATGAGTAGGATGTGACACAAAGTCAATTTTTAAGTGAAGTTTAACAGGTTTGAAATTAGATTTTCCTTCTCCAAGACCAATTGCCATACTAAGGTTAAAGAGCTCAGCATTCCCTGATAGTTACCCATAGCTGGAGGGAAATACTCTATATACAATCTAAACAGATATTATTAGTTATTATTCACTATCAAACTCTTTAGCACTGAAACATTAAAACCAAAAATGAAATTGCAACACTTCTGTAACCAAAAACACAATCATAAAATCACACCTGCTAAGGAAAAAAAACCCTACAAGAATGCAAAATTAGGAGGGATTGACCGGTAGATTAATTCCACTCCTGTTTCTTAATCATTCAAACACCTAACATTTTGACCCCCTCTGCCCACGCCTATGAATGAAATAATTTGTAATTTGATTTCCACTTTTAGTCTTATTTTTATGCTTATTTCTATTTTTATTTTTATTTTATTTTTATTTCTATTTTTATTTTCTAATTTTTATTTTTATTTTTTATTTTTTTTAATTCCTTTATTTTATCTTCTAAATACAAACTGTATTTGCTACTCTGCGACTAGAGAGAAGCATGTAAATAGTTATCTGATGAGATGAAGAGTATAGTAATATTCTCCGCCGAAATAAATTCATTATGACGACTTAACCGAGTTTGAGTCTCCATCAAAATGTACTATATATATATATATATATATATATATATATATATATATATATATATATATATATATATATATGAACTGCTGTGGAAATTTATATATTAATATATATATATTTATATATTTATATTTATATATATATATATATATATATATATTTATATATTTATATTTATATATTTATATATTTATATATATATATTTATATATTTATATTTATATATCTATATATATATATATATATATATATATATATATATATGACTGCTGTGGAAATTTTTTTTACTAATAATTCATATTCAGCTATATATGATTTTACAAATAATTCATATTCATTGACTGACTCATTGGCATTGTAGTTAGAGTGTTTGCCAATGACTCGGGAGACCGGGTTCAATCCCATGTCGAGTCATTGTCAAAACTTAAAATGCTTTTTGCTTGACCCTCTGTAGTTTAAGGTACAGATCAAGGTTAAGTAGACCAATCAAGGAATGTAGTAGCACCCTCCCCCACACCTCGGCATAGTAGCTATTGAAAATGTTGCCTTAATATCACTCTCAACTACGGTTGGATGACTTATATATATATATATATATATATATTCATGTGAATTTTTCGTAAATTATAAACTGTACAATGTATATATTTTTGTATATGATTGTACTAATAATCTATCCCATTTATTATTAATCAAATAATTGATACGAGGATCATTAAAGAAGTTTCCAGACTTTTTTCGAATAAGCACTTTTATTGATAGTCGACACATAATAAATGATAAAATCTTGGTATCTTTGGTTTTGAAAAAAATCAGCTTTATTTTAAAAAAATTTCTGGTGTACTTATAGATTTTGGTTATACATACACCACTCATAATTAAATAAACATACTTGCATTTTAAAATAAGCTTTTTCAATTGGGAAATACATCTGGGAAGGCAAATAGTTATTTTTAAGAATATATAAATATATAAATATTAAGAAACTTTTCTTTATTTCTTACAGAAGAATAGAAATCATTATTTCATTAGAGCATCACTGACTTAGTTCAGTTTTCATTACTTTATTTTTCATGTTATTTTGCACTTCAAAGAATTCAACATTAAATAGTTTCAAAGAGAAGTGATCATTTGAATGATAATAACAAGATGTCTCCTTGAATATCCAAGCAGTTTTTCAAATGGCAAACAACAGCTCTGTTGAAGTTTCTATTATACTTTGATTTATTTAGGACTAATTCCTTATCTTTGTTGTTTTTATCATAATATTTTGGCTGCTCAACCTTTATAATTTCCTTGTATGCTTAAGTTACATGGGGCTTTGTTGTTCATATATGAGATATTCTAGGATGCGGCCAGCAGTTTTGAATTTAATGAAAAGCAGTTCCATTACTGATTACCAAGATGCATCTTGGTAATCAGTCAGAAAGGACCATACCAAACATGAATAAACTGACATTTAATAATCTTCAATTATTCTGACATTTCATTTTTAAGAAGGGACCTAAGACAGGAAATGTTTCTTTGTATCAAATGTCATGAATTATGAAAAACCAGGTTTAAATCTATTTGGCTAAGATGTACTTAAACATTTGGTTAGTTAATTAGTAGGTTTCATTGCATATCAACTCATACTGAATTGTTTCATGGAAAAGTCAGTAAAAGAATTATAGTTTACAATTATTAGTGCTGCGCCTGGGAGACCTGGGTTCAATCCCAGGTCGAGTCATACCAAAGACTCAAAAAATGGTACTTGATGCCTCCTTGCTTAACCCTCAGCAATATAAGGTACGGATCAAGGGTAAAGTAGAGCAATCCAGGGAAAGGAGTGGCACCCTCCCCTACGCCTCAGTGTAGAAGCTATTGAAACGGGAGCCTTCAGGTCACCCTCGACTAAGGTCACCAACTTTACATATATATATATATATATATATATATATATATATATATATATATATATATATATACACACATGCAATCTGTGTAATCAATTATATATATATATATATATATATAATTGATAATGCAGATTGCTATATTTATAAAGAGTGCTCAATATTAGTGATAGAGTATATGATGATTTAAGTTAACATATGGTAGACAAGAGGTCTTGGTAAGTTGATCCCATTAGAGGTAAAATTGCCAGATTAGCAAGCACATTTGACTGTGTCTATGCTATCCTAACTTATACACACACACATGCATATATATATATAGCTAGTTTGGGGTTAAGCACCCATGAGTCCCTAAATTTTTTTTTTGGTGGGGGGCAAAATATTCTTTTAAATCAGTAATCATAAATGTACAGATTATACAACAAAGAAGTATTTTTTAAAGTTTTAAGTGGTGGGTTTAATTTACAATGTAGGTTTATGCTAAAACAGCCATTGTGTTTGTGGCCTGGTTGATACTTAAGTATTCCTTTTCAAATACTGCCAAAAAATAACAGCAGAATTGTTTTGTGATGTTTATTTTCTTCTTTTTTTTCTTTGGTATAAGGCAATTTATATTTTTTAGGGGAGGGTAGCCAGGAAGAAGTCATTTTTTTCAAATAGATTAGTTTGGTTTCATTTTCTGGCATATCAACCATTGTTGGTTATTTAATGTCAAATCCTGTTCTTACATATGTATCAAATATATGATTTGTAAACACATTTTTAAGATACACTCAGTTAAATGATCCAGCAGTTCTATTTCTAACTATTTAATTTAGCATGAGTCAATAAAGTTAAATGGTTCCAAATATTGCTATATACAACTATCAATTCAATTAGATATCAGTCATTTGTTTATACATAGTTAAATGATCAAACAATTCTATTTCAAACAATTCAATTTAACATAAGTCATTTTGTTTGCATTCAGTTTAAATGTCAAACAGTTCTGTTTGACCCATAGATAGGGCTCTATCAGGTGCTACCACTCCGGGCCAAAGCAGACCTGGGAGCAATGGCAGTGAAGGGTAATCCGCATTCCCCAAAGCTCCAGCATTACTGGAGCCTCACCATCAGATGGTTTAGTGCCATATCCAGGATATTCATTGAGTGAGGGTGGGGTTTAGTCATCTGCAGAGATGCAGTTGGTGTATTCTACAGTCCCAGCCAACAGAACAAATTAGTTGTTTTGGCTTTGTTTAATTCCCAGTCTTTTCAAATCCTGCTAAACATAACTGTAGAATTGTTTCGTGATGTCTATTTTCTTCCCTTTTTTCTTAGGTATAAGGTATTTTCTTTTCTTTTAGGGAGAATAGCCAGGAATGAGTTAATTTTTTTCTGACAGAATCTTAAAAGACCAGAATCAATGTCTGGGTCAGTTTTTACTTGAATATTGCAAACTGAAATCCCTTTTGTTTTCCTTTATTTTAACTCAATCATATGCTTGAATGACAAAATCTTCAAGTTCTTTTCTTTTAATTTACTAGATCTTCTTTTCTGGCTTGAATTGATTTATCGATTTTTATTTTAGAATAACATTTTAACTATAATGAAATTAACAAAATAACTTTTTGAATCTTTTTGCTAATCTAGATATCATTTGCTTAAAGAAACAATAAATGGAAAAAGATTTACGCAAAAAAAATTTCAAAGCAAATAATTTTCAAGAGGGGACAATGCATTCCCAAACTCTAATATCGTACAATGATTAGAACATTAAAAATGAGTTTGTTTCTCACTGTGTGCCCCATACACCTCGTATTGTGAAGTAAATAAGTTTAGTAAAGAAAAAGAAAATATATATATGCTACAAGTGACAGAGTAAACACAACTGTATTATTGAATAAGCTTTCATTAATTGGGAAATACATTTGGTAAAGCAAATTCTTTTTTTTGAGAATGTGTGTGTGTGTAAAATACATGAAGAAACTTATTTCTTTCTCACAACTGAAAAGAAATCCTTATTGTATAAGTGCATCAGAGACTTAGTTTTGTTTTCATTTCTTTTTTTTTCATATGTGAACAAACAACATTGAAGAAAAGGATCACAGGTTCAAAGCAGTCAATGCGGTTCTTGTTCAATGTTAAAATTTATCCAATGAAATTACCTGCATCTGACTCAAGTTAACTCTTTCACTGTTCAAAGCAAATTAATGTTTTCTCAGACATTTTCACAAAATTTTATCCTTTATTCTAAATGTCTTTTGAGTGCCAGACAGTGAAAGGGTTAATCTAAACTTTTAAGCTTTTCAGAAAACTTCAAAAAGAATTCACTTCAGTGAATATGGAACAATTTTCTGTTTAAAATAAGTACTCCCAGATCATTTTATTTGAAACAATGATACCCAGTATTTATCATTTCTAGTAGAATATTATACACCAAAAATAAATATCATTAGGCATCATAAGTGAAGTCTACAGCTCTGAAACTTTATAACCAAGAATATGACTATGTAATAGTCCAAAGATAAGTGTACTATATATATATATGCAATTCTATTGTGTCTACTAAGATTCAATTATTTGATAATGAATAGTACCAAATGATATGTTCTGATTGTATAATCTTCTGGAAATAATAAAATGCTGGTATTTTTGGTTCAGAAAATTCAACTTTGTTAGGAGTATATTTATTTATAACTTATACTATTGATACCTCCCATGTAAAAAATACTTTAGACTCTTTTTTAGAAAATACCTCCTCTAATTATGATTTAGCGGTCAATCAGCTGATAATAATTTATTCATAATCCCCCAGCAAAAAAACAAACAAAAAAAGTTTCTCCATTTTTGGGGTCTATACTTCTCATGACAAAAACCATGGAATTAGCACTCTAAGAGGATGTTCACTAAGGTTTTTATTTAGCAGTAAATAAACTAATAATAGTGAAGACAAAACATTTTTCTTGAATAAGTAAAAATTTTGGCTTCATGAAATATTACTTAAATAAACTAGATAAAATTATTTAAATTAATGACATCATTTTTTCCCAGCTATGCAGAAGAAAATATTTTGGATTTACTCAATATTAAGAAAATAGTTAAAATTAATAATTAGTTGCCCCCTCCTCAAGCTTTTATGACAGGCTGAATTCTCTCAGGCATACATTTGCCTACTTTCATGCAACATTCTTTATCAAAATGGCTCCAACTTTCCCAAATGCCAGTTGGAAGATCTTCTTTGGTGGATGGAGCCTTTCATAGACCATCTTTTAAATTTCCACCATAAAATTTCAATTGGATTTATACTCCAACTGCTTGTTGATCATGTCATTGAGTTTATATGCCTTCCGGGAAGAAAAACTTTAATTACCTTTGTTCTGGCAGAAGATGCATTATTGTCCAAAAAAATTACTTAATCATCAAACCAATTTTCTATTGATGGGACGAGAAAATTATCAAGAATTTCAATGTATTAATTGTTGAGGTAATGATTGCCATCTCTCCTGTTTTTTTTTTCAATGATATACAACCCCTAACTATGAAGGACTTGAAAAATTTAGTCATTTTCTTCTGGCAGTCACCTTTGTTTCATTTAAACAACAACACACAAAAGTTCTAGAATTATTTTGGTCATTTGGTCAGTCATTGGAGATTCTTATTTTCAGATTTTATGCTCAGCTTACTGCATAATTCCAGGTATTATCTCTTTTTATTTCAAGTGTATATGTCTGGTTTATTTCTCTGTATATTACTTCTTTAAATAATTGCAAATAAGCTATGAATTACAATGTCTGGTTCACTCTAGAAGTCTTGTTAATAAAAGAATTGGTTAGTTCATAGCATGGATTTTATTAATGTTGTTATGGGTCAAATTTAATTTGTGAAAACTGCAGTAGGTGTGCCATATTTCCTTTGATGGTTAAATTAAAAATGTTCCAATCAATTCCTTACAAAGTGATGATAAAAGGCATTCACAGATAGGAGAAAAAATTCTGAAGAATTGGCTAATGTATTCCAAGAATTATTTCATCAACTAAATTTCTTTTTTTATCTTGTTTTGGTATTACCAAAGTTTTCACTAACCAATTCAATAGCCTTTTTAAGATGTACAGTCACTAACAAAAAAGACAATAGTCTTTTCCCTAAAATGGTTTTAAATATAAAAGAATGTTGGACAATCATAATGTATTGTATGAGTAATATCATATACATATTTGTGTATCATTTGGAATATAGTAGCTTCAATTTCATTGCCTTTTTATAAGAATATTTCTTTACTAAGACTAGACAACCCATGAACTTGTGAGCTTTGTATTTTAAAAGTGGTCCATGATCATACTGCAACTGTTTAGGAAGGAGTGAAATATTCTAATTATCTATGCATAATAAACAGCTGTCAATGATGATACTGATGCTTCTATGTAGAAATGAGTGATGGACTCTAATTAGCATTTCATTGTTAGCAGTGATCCATCATGATATCAATACTTCTATTCTGAAAAGAGTGCAAGATTTTAATTAGATTTTCATTATTAACACTTGTCCATGATGATACTGATGCTTCTATTTAGGAAGAAGTGAAGGATTCTCATTAGCATTTTATAGTTATCTCCATTATCTCCAAAATGCTTAAGATATAATGTTTAGCATGAATAAAAAGTCTCCAAAATTATCATACAGTTACTAATTGGACGGGAAAGTCTTTTATTCTCTAAATTAAAGCATCTTAAGTGTTTTACTTAAATAAAAATATGACTATGAAGTACAGTTTTGGTTTAAATACATACATTTACCCAAGAATAATGCATAAAGACACTCTTAGTATAAATGCTATTGTCATAGGAAATGGAATTGGTGACCTAAATTCAAATCCTTGTTTGTTTCACTTTATGCTAATTCTCTTGGGAAATGTGTGAATCCATCATTTCTTCCCCTAACTATGGATAAATAGTAGGGTAGACTGGATTCTTTAGCCTTGGTTAGGCAACCGGTCTAGGAGATGGAAAACTGAATTTAAACCAGATTTACTCTGCTTAAAAATTAACCTTGTTCCTGGAGGAAGGTTTTGGTAAATATTTATATGAAGATAATAAACAGTTTCGTGATAATATGAAGTTGTCCATATTTTCTTACATGAAGCATTGTTAATATTATTCATTTTTAACTAGTTTTTACTTTTTCATCTTATTTTTGTTGCTTTTGGTTGCAATGCCAATCATTTATTAGAACTAGCATCCCTTTTCTGCAGGGGCATCACAGATGGAGTCCTGTTGCTTATTTAATTGTTATAGAAAAAGGTAAAAACAACCACAGCAAAAAAAAAAAATCAAAATAAAAGTAAAGATAAAAACTTTCAAAAAATAATAATTGCAAAATCTTATAAATTCAGACAACTTAAGACTTGAGAGAAACTCCTTGCATCTATGCCTCTGAAATCTAACTTGATCCTTCATGATATCTGCCTGCAGAATTTAACCTCTTACCAACTAATACAACTATACTTATATTGTGCATTCAATAAGTTTCCAGACTTTTTTTGTACAGGCATTTAAAATAGTTGTACACTCTTGAAAATTCACTATGTTATTGCTATACACCTTATGAGATGACTGACCAATTTTTATGATTTCAGGTTCAAAGAAACAGCTACAGCAGCAACTGGAATACACCCTACTAAAACCTGATTGTTATAGCTGGTGAATTTCAAAAATGCAATCTGGACGTGAGGACACTTTAGAAGAACGATATGCAATAAAATTCTGTCTTAAATTTGAAAAAAAAATGCCACACAAATGTATGGAATGCATCAGACTGCTTTTGGAGCATCTTGCATGGACCGAGCATCAGTTTTTGAGTGGCATAAGAGATTCAAGAAAGGCAGCAAGTCTGTGAGGGATGATGAGAGGTGTGGGAGGAGTAAGGAAGTCAATACACCAGAGTTGATTGGCCAAAGGGATAGGGTTAGGGTTAGGGTTACTATGTTGAGGTTTAAAGGGAGTTCAGGAAGAGATTCCTAGAGAAGAGGCCAGCACTCTTCAAATTGGGTCAGTGGCATTTCCAGCAGGACAATGCACCAGTCTACAACTCCATCCTTGTCACAGACTATTTGACCAAGATGGGCATCAAGAGAGTTCCTCAGCCTCCCTATAGTCAAGACCTTGCTCCCTGTGACTTTTGGTTATTCCCTAAGCTCAGAGGCAGTCATTATGAGACAACTGAGGAGATGAAAGAGGCTGTGACAAAAATCATTGACACGCTCACACAAGAGGACTTCCATGGGGCCTTACAGAAGTTGTTGGAATGGTACAAGTGCATTGCAGCTGAAGAAGATTACTTTGAAGGGGACTAGAGTTTCATGTTTGTACTGTCAATAAAAGTTTCCATATGAAAAAAGTCTGGAAACTTACTTAATGACCCTCCTACTTTCATGATTTGATTAAAAAATCTTTAGCAAAGAGGTATACTATAGTTATCTTCAGTAAAATACAGCAATGTTTTTTTTAATTGCTTGGTTGGTTTTATGGCCTGTCAACCCTTCTCAAATTATTTAATGCTGGAATCAGTCTTTTTTTCTTTTTTTGCACCAAGTTGCTCAGTCACACATAACCAATGATAATCCTTTATAAATAGATATATCTTCAACTAATTATTAACAAAAATATTTTACACACAATTATGTGGTTTCAAGTATTCCTATCTAATACAAACAACTTTTAAACAATTCTATTGACCCATAAATGAGACCAACATGAACTGCTAATCCATTTCAGACTGGTCCAATGAGTAATAGCAATAAAAGGCTGAATTTCAACTCGTCAGAGCTTCAAAATTGGACTTACAAGATGCTGTTTTGTACCATACCCAGGACACTAATCTGTTATATGGTTTCAAGAATTCATATTCAGTACTAACAATTTTCCTAATTCAGAGTCATATCTTAGACACCTCTTTTGATGGGAATTACCCCTCTGAGGGGGGTGCAGTCAATATATTCTCAGTTCTGCTGACAAGGCAGGAACATTCTAGGTTTAAGACACACACACACACACACACACATATATATATATATATATATATATATATATATATATATATATATAGTATAGTTTTCAGTCAGCACACTTGGTTATGGAAGCCACATATCCAGTAGGTAAGGGGTACAACCATTTCTTTTCATTTTTTACATTCAAATAGCCTCCAATACATCTGGTAATTTTATTAGCAAAATTCAGGCTATGATATATTATTCATATCTGAATAAACTATATACAAGTATAATAAAATATTGAGGAACAAAACTGAAGAATGAAATGTTTTCTGTAGATAATGCAATAAAAACATTTTGCTAATGTCATTGTCATTTTGAAAAAGATGCAAATAAACATGAAAACAAACAAAATTAAACATAATTCTGGTTTGTTAATCAAATATTGATCAATTGAAAGCATGATTTTTGGAGTTCCTTTTATCTTTCATGGCTTAATGCTGTCTGATGGACAAGGTTTCTCCAAAAATCAATAAATATGCCTATTATTGATTTGTGTCTATACCTTCAACTTTATGACTAGAAGTAGATATTTTTGCCATGAAATGTTTAATGTTATTCTGAAGAACTTACTTGTAGATAATGTTGAATAAACAACTTAGGGGAATTTGGCTACTTGATGCTTTTTTTTTATAAATTTTTATTAAAAATATCTAAGTAAAAAGAGAAGATAACCAAATTCTGCTTTCTGACTTGTCATGTTTTGATCATCTGCACATATTGTATTTTGAATTATGCATATAGTTTTTTTTTATTTCTTTCATATATATATATATATATATATATATATATATATATATATATATATATATATATACATACAAATTTCTGTGTTTGCTCGTCCAGGTCTGCATAAAATTGTCCCCAAATCAACAACTTCTTCCCAATTCTTAGTATTAAGGTTCCCTGACCACTAAAGTAAGCTAAACTTAGAAAATGTTTGGTATACTCTCATGGACTAAAAGGATTGGCAATTTAGGCTAGCAGGGTATTGATGATTATTTCAATTTTCACTGGGCGCACTATATTTCAGGCCTTGTGGCTCACTAGTCTAACCTTAATAAATGACTACTCTGGATAATTCATGAAATAAAGTAAACTCAAAATCTGACTAAATATTATCTTTAGTCTAAAATGACTCATTATAATTTACAAATTCTTTGGACTAAAGTTCTCAGCCTTGTTGGATTAAATGAATTTAAGGCAATTAATTTTCTAACCTTCCACAGATATATGATTTATCACAATGAAAGAGAAGATTCCTATAATAGATAATTCCACATCTGGGTATAATTAGGTTTTGCAAAAATATATAAACTTTGCCATTAGAAATTTTTGACCTACATTTTAATATGTACATTTTGTTTTAAATATAAATTATTTAAAAAAGAAAATAGTTATTAGAAAAATAATATTAAATAAATGACAAAATGTTGTTATTAATTTTCAATGTAATTGTTTTTTTGTTTGGTAAATGTTTTTTTAATAAATGATTGATTTATTGATGGCTTTTAAAATTGTTTCCTGCTATGACAGTATTGTCATTAACCCTAACTCTCTCACAAACTGACAATGTTAGCATTATTGTAACTCTAACCATCCACACAAAAAATTCTTTGAATTTTCCACGAAAAAAACAACAAAAAACAAATAAATAAATAAAAATAAATATATTTAACTATAAAAGTGAGTTGATTACTTTACAAAAACAAATCAATTTTTCCATTCCAGATTTTTTTGTTATTTTAAGGTAATATTTGTCTTTCATTTGATATATAGGTTTTTATTAAATGTCTCAGGATGTTAATTATAATTTCAATTTATACAATTATAATACATGTATTCTATGGAATATATATGTATATATATCATTAAAAAGAAAAACAAAATCACCCAAATCCTAACTCTAACTTTCACAATTTCTTGATTGTGTGTGTGTGTATATATATATATATATATGTGTGTGTGTGTGGTGCATTCAATAAGTTTCCAAAATTTTTTTTGTACAGGCACGTAAAATTGTCATAGACTCTTGAAAATTCACTATGTTATTGCTATACACCTTATGAGATGACTGATCAATTTTTATGATTTCAGGTTCAAATGAACAGTTACAACAAGAATTGGAATACAACCTACTAAAGCCTGATTGTCACAACTGGTGAATTTCAAAAGTGTAATCTGGACTTTAGAAGAACGATACGCAATAAAATTCTGTTTTAAACTTGGAAAAAATGCCATGTAATGAAAGCTGGATCTACTGCTATGACCCAGAGACCAAGACACAGAGTTCCCAGTGGAAGCATGCTGGCTCTCCCAGACCCAAGAAGGCCAGACAGAGCAAATCCACCCACAAACTTTTGATGATCCCTTTTTTTGACAGCACTGGCATGATCTACATGCACTGAGTTCCCACTGGACAGACAGTCAACAAGGAATACTCTGTTGAGGTTTTAAGGGAGTTCAGGAAGAGATTCCTAGGGAAGAGGCCAGCACTCTTCAAATTGGGTCAGTGGTATTTCTAGTAGGACAATGCACCAGTCCACAACTCCATCCTTGTCACAGACTATTTGACCAAGATGGGCATCAAGAGAGTTCCTCAGCCTCCCTATAGTCAAGACCTTGCTCCCTGTGACTTTTGGTTATTCCCTAAGCTCAGAGGCAGTCGTTTTGAGACAACTGAGGAGATGAAAGAGGCTGTGATGAAGGTCATTGACACGCTCACACAAGAGGACTTCGATAGGGCCTTTCAGAAGTTGTTGGAACGGTACAACAAGTGCATTGCAGCTGGAGGAGATTACTTTGAAGTGGACTAGAGTTACATGTGTGTACTATCAATAAAAGTACCCATACAAAAAAAAGTCTGCAAACTTATTTAATGATTGTCGTATATATATATATGTATATATATATATATATATCATTTCATGCTCCCAGCACGGATCTTCCAGATTCTCACCACCTGTCTCTATCATTCATCACTCCCAGGAGGTCTTCAAGGCTATATACTGTATTGGCACAGAGCTGTTGTATATAGGTTCTAGCTAGCCATCCTGCCTTTGCTTGTCCATGTGAATGGGTCCACAGTAGTATATTACTTATGAGTTCATCCTTACTTCTCCAGCTGTGTCCTGCATGTCTGGTTCATCTAACTTTGATAGTTTTCATGGTAGGTGGTAGGTGGCCGTACAACTGCTGTTTTGTGGGGTGTTGCTCCAGGACTTGTTCACCACTGCTTGCAGCATTCTTATGTAATTGCTGTCAAGCTTTTCATCCATACGTAGTATTGCATCCATATAGCTGTATTGACACGACCGCAACTAGGAAAAAACTGCATTTTATTTTATCAGTCAGGTCTTACTTCCATATGACTGATGTCTTTCTTGGTTGATGAGACTGCTTCCTAGGTAGGTGAACTTGTCCACTAGTTTCAGAGAGCTACTATTTAGTGTGAAGATGTCGCTTCTTTGATTAAAGCACATATATTCCATCTTGTTTGCATTAACATGGAGGCCTTTGCCACCAGCTGCTCGTTTCAGACTACTTAGCAGGGTTTCAGCTTGGGCGGGTGTATTTACCAGAAATATATATATATATATATATATATATAATGCAAATTGCTATAATTATAAATAAAGAGAGCTCAATATCAGATAGAGCATATACATTTAAGTTAGAAAAGTGTAGACAGAGTCAACAGTGCTTGTCAGTTGCTTCCCTTTTTGTTAATCTGATCCAGATCATCAAAAGCCTAATAAACACATCAGTGAGAAACTGACAGTTGTCAAGCCGCCAGTGACTTTGCATCTATGCTGTCCTAACTTTATATATTTACGAATATCCATGCACATAAACTCTGTTTGTGTACACACACAGTTTGTGTGTATGGTTATTCAAAGTAAGAGTGGATCAATAAATCCATAGCATGACAGTTATTTTCAGTAGTTTTGATCTGAAATTTTCCCTATATAAAGTTTAATCTTAATGATGACAATTAATCACTGAATTAAGTGCATGAACAAAATCAAAGATTTGGTTTAAAATCAAATATTCATTGAGCAAAATAATTTTTTTCCTCCTGAAAGCTGCAGACATACTGACGTCCCTATATATGTGTATGTACATAACAGAATGGGTAATAGGAAAGAAAATTACCAAATTGTTTTTTGCTATTCACGGAGTTCTGTGTATGGCTGATAGGAAATAAATGTCCAAATAATTTTTACTTCTCATTTTTTAAAATTAAAAAAAAAATATTTACTCTTTCTTTTCAATTTTTGCAAATATAAAGCATCTCAAACATAATATCTCATATCTTATTATGTTATCCAACAATATTAGAGATAGATAATGGTGGTATTATATTAGAGGTTGAAACTTGTAGCCAATAACTCATAATTTCTTTGGCTTTGTTAGAAATAACAATAGAATGCCTCATTGGTTGGGGGCTTGGGATATACTGTATCTCTGGTAAGGGTTAGGATCCCCTCCCTAATGTCTGATGGTGAGGCTCTGTAGCATATCCAGATATGGATATGAGAAATGGTTCATATATATAACATATATCACATAGAATATCATCATCATCATCATGTCGTACTGGTAGCACGGATATCCCTGACCCTCTCTCGTCACTCCTCCCTATCATTCATCGCCCTAGGCAGGTCTTCAGGATAACATCCCGTATCCTCACATAGCTGCTGAATGTATATTCGTGCTGGTCGTCCAGCCTTTGCATGGCCATGTGTGGGGGTCCATAAGAGTACATCTCTTATGAGTTCTTCCCTGCTTCTCCAGCAGTGTCCTGCATGTCTGGTTCGTCTAACTTGAATAGTTTTCGTGATAGGAGGCAGGTGGCCGTACAGTTGGTGTCTTGTGGAGTGTTGCTGCCAGGACTTGTTCAAGATTGCTCGCAGCATTCTTGTGTAATTGCCGTCTTGCTTCTTCTCCAGCTGTTTTGTTAGAGTCCATGTAGTGCATCCATATAGCAGTATCGATGTGACTGCTGCCTGGAAGAAACTGCATTTCATTTTATCGGTTAGGTCTGATTTCCATATAATCGATGGCCTATTGATAGCTGTCCATGCTTTCGTTAACCTCATGTCGATGTCCTTTTCGGTTGATGTGACACTGCTTCCTAGGTAAGTGAATTTGTCTACTAGTTTAAGAGGGGTTCCGTCTAGAGTGGAGATGTCCCCCGTTTGATTGAATCTCAAAACACGAAAAACACTTACGACTTCTTTCTCAGGTACGAAACTTTTTATTACCTTTGAGTTTAAAGGTTTTTTGACATGAGAGAGAGGCGTAATCTTACTATTCTGGCTTTTTCATCTGCCCCCCCATCTCGTGCGACACCTGCCCAAGGCCTCCATGTGCAAGCAAAAGCCAACCGTCTTCTTCCAAGGCAGGACTCTACTCCACTAACTGACTTTTTCAAAATCTCCCAAAATCCTCTGCACGCTTGCGGTGCGTGACATCATTCACACTTACTAGCCCCATTTCCCATCTCGGGCTATTGTGACATCTCTGAATGACACGTCTGCTCTGCCTGCGCGTGCATGTGCGTGTAAATACTGCGTTAATGTTGCACCTAAGTAACCCATGCACTGAGCCAAAAGGTTCTCAGCCTAACTAAACCCAAAGGCATAAAATGAAATCCCTCAGCCATTATATTACAGCTCCACTTTAGATGATCTGGGGAGTGTGAAGAAATCCTTCATTGCTAATACTCCAAGGTCTAATCTGACCTGAAGTCATAATTGGTGACAGTAGTAACTGTTAGGTTTCCATCTATGGTTCAAGTAGATCTGTTTAAAGATTATTAGTATTTGATATAAATGGTGAACGGCTTGGTTAAATCCAGGGTTTTTCTTTCTTCTAGATTACGCAAAATCAAGAAACGGTTGCTATGACACCAACGGCCGAAAGTAAATGCATTTTTAAATCAGAAACTGCACTAAAATGAAGATGAACGAACATCCAATGTAATGTCTGCTTTAGTTGATCTGGCGTATATATAGATATATATATATTATTTTAAATACCCTGTCCGGTGGCAAAAGCTGCTTGGTAGTGCCAGGAGTGGCAGTACTGCCTTGAGCTACCGAAACTGTGTTATCACCCTGGTTGGCGGCTGATGAGGATTGGGTATCGCACGTGCTTTCACACGTTGTATGATAAAAAAAACAAAAACAGGGTTTTTCTTTCTTCTAGACCAATTACTGTATCAAACTAAAGAGTCCAGTCAGCAATACTATTTACCAATAGCTGGATAAGGAAGAGATGAATTCATACATTTCTCATGTGCATTAACATATAGTGATAAGCCATTTCTAAGAGTATTAGTGCTGTATCATAACAGTACAGATAAATAGTAGGCATTAATTTTGGAGCAGTCTGCATTGCATGAAGAGTAACTGTTCTTAATAGTTGGATATAAGTGCTCGCACTTAGGAAATACTTGATTTGGGTATAATGTAACTTTCACTTCTTTTGGCAATTGTTCTGCAATAAAATCAACAAAGAAACTGACTACTCCCTGTTTAATTGGAAACATGAGGGCAGAGACAGCTAATGATATTATTGAATGTGAAATATCTTTGGTCCTTAGCAAAAATTCAATAAAAAAAGCAAATATGATTTTGAATTTGCAAAATGACACATTGACTTTTACTTTCTTTTTTTTTAATGGCATATCAACCTTTGTAGTTTATTCAATGCTAAAGCTAACCTTGTAGAATAACTGCAGTGATACAATTTAACCCATAGCTGAGGGAATAAAGGAGGCCATACCTTTCTCAATGATATTCATCCAAAAGTGAATATAATAATGCAACTGGAGTTTGAACTCACTTACTTTGAGGCCACAGTCCAGTACTTTAGCAATTATGTCATGGGGACTCTTCCACTGTTTGGAAGAGAATCATTTAACTATAACCCACCAGGCTATTATTCTTCATCTCTCTATAGATGGCTATAAAATGCTTTTGGTGCTTCAATCGTGTTCACAAAAGTGAAGAATAACAAATACAAATCAAGTACTCCATTTTTTGAATGGACTGATTCACAAATACCTGAATTGTCTGTTTTGCATATTATAGGAATGTTATTCACAAGGTTTTTAAAACACAACAATTTGAGAAAGATTTTTTTAATAAATATATGCATGTATTAACTATGTCAACCATTGTCAGTGTCTCGGCAGTTTGTATGCTTTTGATACAGAGGATCAGCTGCTTGAACAGATTTACAGTTATTATCACATAATACTTTTCTGAATAATTAACTTTATTTATTCAAAGTGGAATGACTCAGCAGATGGTCAGATATTAAGTCAGAAATGACACAGGAAAGATAATAAAATATTTTAGCTCTTCAATTTTGAATAGTGTCTCAATTGAAAACCTCAGTTTTGTTAGGGGTTCAGAAGCTGCATTTTTTTCAATGCAAACACCAGTTCTTTATCCTCTCATATCTGCCTGCTTGTTAAAATATTTCCGTTAATTATATCCATCGCCAATTCTCCTATATTACAAAACCTCTGCATAAAAGGTTGAGCTAATATAATGCGAAAAGCAAATGACTTTTCCTGACATGTTCACAAATCCTTCAAGCCACACCCAAGCAATTTCTAAATATTCCTTGCCAATCATCAAAATACTTCATTTAAGTTGTCCAGAAATAGAAGGCTTCATGGATCCTCCCTAGTTTCTAATCAACTTTCTATTTACATTTGCTTTTATTTCCCTTTTGATTTTCTTTTACCAGCACCTTGACTTCTGCAGATTGGCATTTATATTAATGAGTTGCTGTGAAGATTGCTATTGAATGTTTTTTTTTTGAAAAGGTCATAATGAATCCACAAAATTTATTACTGGTCAAAAACTGACAGATGAGAGATGCTTGGCTTTGTGCCCCAATGCTGGTTAGTTCATCAAGAGGCTTGATATACACAGGATGATAATTAATAATGTTATGATATTTATAGCCTAGTATTTTCATCTTTGTTGTTTTGGTCATTGTGTTTTCTGGCCTTTCCTGTCGTAAATATTGCATCTGCAAATTTTCAAGGGCCTTTTAGGAAAATGTTATTTACAAGATTATAAAATCAGGCATGGCAGATCACATGTGGAAAAAAATCCTTGATTAATTCATTTAACAGTGTGTCAGTCCATCTTGATATCATGCTGATGGTTGGTTAGTTGGTTGGTTGGGTTTTATGGCATATCAACCTTGATATCATGCTGAGAATCATAGTCATTGTAAATTCATACTTACCTTTTATATATAGTTGTTTCTCAAGAGGGTTTTGTATATAGTCCTATCAGATATGAATGATTTCTGAACATATCTACTTGACCCATAGATGTGACCCCTACAGTTACAACCAATTCAGGTCATAGTTGACCTGGTTGTTAAGGTAATTAAGGATACTCTACATTCCCCACATTTCTAGAATAGAAGCCAACAAATGTCCTATGCAAGATTATAAAATCAGGCATAGTAGATTACATACAAAAGAAAATAGGAAATAACCATTCTCTCAGATATAAGGTTGAATAAAAGATGAAGACTCTTTTCTAGAAAATATGAAAAGTGAAGAGAGTAGTACATATTTTGTATCATTGTATTTCTTGTTGATTTACGAATTCCAACATACAATTTTTAAAGTCCTCCATTGTCTAACCTTAAACGTCGCTGTGTGTAGTTTGCTGTAAATTTGAATCTTCAAATCGACAACTGTTACCGATTTTTTTTGTTAAAAATATGAAATCTCTGAATCCTTCCAACTGTTTTTGTTTTTTCATGTTGTGAGTGCAAAATCTTCGAATCTTTGTCGCCAACTACTGTATCGTGGTAAGGAAACGATACACAGTGAAACAGAGTCAATTATTTATTAACTCAAGTGGTGCAGTCTGACTAGTATTATAAATCTCTTGCTGTAGGTGTTACATCTGAAGTTGGTCCTTCAGAGCTATCTCTCTGCTTCTCTTTTTGCTTCCGTTCCTGTCTGCCGTGCTTGAGAAACATGGCATCTTTTATACTTCCGCGATACTGGAATTCACATGGTATGAGCCACTACACAACAACATATAATACTGAAAAATTTTATATGAAGTGTAGCAGTTGTTCTCACACTGTAATGTCAGAATTGTGTGAAAAGAAAATCATTTCAAAAAGATAAAAGTTTTGGGAAAGAAAGCTATTTTTTTAATCACCGCATTATAGTAAATTGTGCTTGGATTAGAGATCCATTCAATGTGTAAAGAAGACGCAGTGAATTGAAATTCAGTGGATTATAAAAAGTTTATTGACTTCACTTAAGATTTCACTTTACAAGTCAAACTTAAAAACTGACATTTTCTAAGTTCTGCCATTCTATTAAAGAAGTATATCCACAATCAGAAGATTTCCTGCATGATGTAATACAAAACGACTGAGACTGCGAAGAAATGCCACATGAACAGCGACCACCAAACACTATGACTGGGTCCTTCTTAACAACAAGGATATCAAAGATAAATATGTGTTAGCATTGAGAAACAAATTCGATGCACTACAGGAGAAGACAGAAATACGTACCCCAAATGACGAATACGAAAATTTTGTCAACACACACCTAGAGGTAGCAGCGAAATGCATACCAACAAAACTTAGAGCTAAATCTAGAGTCCCATGGGAAACATTAGCAGTTAGAGAAAGACGTGCAGATGTGAAAACTGCCTCCAAATGCAATAGGAAGAACCCAACGAACACAAATGCCCTGAAACTAAAAAAGGTACAAAATGAATTAGGAAAAGAACAGACAGAATACATATAAAATGAGATTGATAAGATTAGAGACTCAGTGGAAGATAGGCAATCTAGGATAGTGTGGCAAACAATAAACAAAGTGAGCAGAAGGAAGAGCACAGCCAAAGCTAAACTGAAAGCTACAAACCAACAAGAAAGAATAAAACTGTGGAAACAGTATTTCGAGAATCTACTAGGAAACCCACCGAAAGTTACACATGCACCAATCACGAGAATTACTTGTAAGTAATTAGACATTAAACTAGGACAGTTTACTCTAGAAGAACTCGACTCAGTACTTAAAAAATCAAAACTAGGAAAGCTTGATGAAATTCCCCCAGAAATATGGAAGACCTGACAATTCAATGACATACTGCTCCGACACTGTAACAGTTTATAATCAAAATCCGATAAACAGATGGATGAAGGTATGCATCCTCCCTTTCCCTAAAAAAGGCGACTTCAGATTAGCCAAGAACTACCAAGGTATAACAATTACATCCATAGCAGCCAAAATATACAATGCCCAACAATGAAACTGGATAGAACCCAAAATTGACAACATTCTTAGGAAGTACCAAAATGGCTTCCGAAGAAATAGATCCATGACTTTGCAAATATTGACTATCCGTAGAATCCTTGAAGGCATATGGGCAAAAAACCTACGGGCAACAATACTATATGTCGACTTTACCAAGGCCTTTGATTCCATTCACAGAGGAAAGATGAAAGAAATTCTACTAGCATATTGCATACCAAAAGAGACTGTGGCAGCCATAATGTTTCTCTATAGAAACACCAAAGTGAAAGTACATTCTCTGGATGGAGACACAGACTACTTCAACTTTGTAGCAGGAGTACTGCAAGGGGACACACTAGCCCCATACCTCTTTATCATCTGTCTAGACTATGGGCTTAGAAAATCGATTGATAAAATCAAAGAAAACGGCTTTGAGCTAACAATGTCAATGTGCACAAAACAGAATACATGTGCTTTAGTCAAACAGGCAACATTTCCACGCTAGGCGGTAGCTCTCTGAGACTAGTTGACAAGTTCACCTACCTAGGAAGCAGTGTCTCATCAGCTGAAGACATCGACACATGACTAACAAAGGCATGGACAGCAATTGATAGGCTATCGGTTATATGGAAATCAGACCTGACCGATAAAATGAAACGCAGCTTCTTCCAAGCATCGTAAATGGATGCACTCCATGGACGCTAACTAAACGGATGAAGAAAAAGCTTGAATACAGAAGAATGCTGCAAGGAATTTTGAACAAGTCCTGGAGGCAACACCCAACAAAGCACCAGCTGTATGGCCACCAACCTCCCATCATGAAAACGATCAAAGTTAGACAAACCAGACATACAGTACACTGCTGGAGAGGCAGGAACGAGCTCATAAATGATGTTCTCCTATGGACTCTCTCACATGGCCGAGTAAAAGCAAGGTGACCAGCTTGAACCGACTTACAGCAGCTCTGTGAGGATATGGGATGTAGCCCTGAAGACCAGCCAGATGTGATGAATGATAGGGAGGGGTGGTGAGAGAGGGTCAGAGATATTTGTGCTGATGGCACAACATGATGATGATGATGATAAAAACATTATGAAATAGTATCATTCATCTCCATGACCATTCTTTGCTTCCCACCATTTCTTTTCAGTCAGCTGGGCTTAGAATATGCTTACAGTGTACCCTACTGAGGGATAATACCCCCTCTAAAAACTGTCCTGATAATGACATTAAACTGTATCTGATAGGGAAGCCCCAGTGAGAGTGGTGTACTCCTTCATTGTCCTTACTCACAGTTCTACTCTGACAGGGTTTCATCTATGGGTCAAATAGACCTGTTTGAAAATTATTTGTATTTGATAATAATATGGTATCAAGTATTCATGTGTCTATATGGTTTGTATTAAGATCAGTTATTTTAGACTATAAGCAGAGAATTATTATTAGTTATTTGAAACCGATAACTATGAGCAAAAAATGACAACAATCTAACAGAAATAAATACTTAAAACCATATAATTATTACAAATAAATAAGAATACTTGAAATCATATAACTGTGTGCAAAAAACCCCAATGACTAAGAATATGTACATAAAAATTTACCATGTGCATGATTCCCTAAATTCTAAGTATAAAATAACCCTACTAGGGTTTGCACGCCATTAAAAATCAATTCTTCATTTTCAGAATTTAGTCATTAACTACTAAACTTTTTCCTTAGATTTGTGTAAAGCCAGGATTATGAAACACCCAGTAGGAATTAAATTCACTAGCCATAGTCTGCTAAGTAGTTTGTTTTTACTGCATGTCAACCCTTGTTGGGTTATTTTTTGCCAGAGTCATTTTAACAATTATTTTCTCCAATTATATACAATACAAAAATGTATCTTTATCATAATTTTAAACAGGTAAACACTTCATTATCTCAAAGAAATCTATTTGAGCTCTAGATAGAATTCTTACAGTTACTACCACTGTAGGTTAGAGAGAACTTAGGGAGGAGTGACATAACACTAGTCAGAGCTCTAGAACTACTCCCTCCAATACCAGAAAGTGTATCTTGGTATGACACTAAACTGCATCTGGAAGTGCAGTACCACTTTTGGAGCTCTGGAGCAGTAGAATATCCCACTGTTTCCATTATTCCCTGGTCCACTCAGACCTGAAGTTGTATTACCTGTTAAAGTTAAATCTCTCGCTCAAATAGATCTTTTGGAAATTATTAATGTTAGATAAGAAAACTTGAAACCAAGTGAAAACAGTTTCAACTGGTAGTTTTTCACTGGAGTCTAAATGACAGCATATCTCCTCAGGTTTTTTCTAAGCATACAAACTGATCTTAACAGTTTTGGGGTCTTCATTGTCTTGACTCTTCCATTGATCTTCAGTTTCTTCAGTCTCTTTTCAAGGTCTTTGAGGACTGTTCAACGGGCATCATCTACAACTGGTACACAGCTTTTTCGACTCTCTGGCAAGATCCTTGTATTTGTCAATCTTTTTACTTTCTTTTATTTTCACTCTGTGGTCTGCTGAAATAGCCAAATCCAGAATGGGACAAGTTCTTCTCTTCTTTCCAATTAAGACTCAGTCCGGTCTTCAGGTCATGATGCCATAGCCTATTTGTATCTCAAAGTCCCAGTGAATTTTATTTCTTGTTTTCTAGGCCAGATACTAGTTTGTACATATAACATTTGTCAACATTGTCAAACGTTGGTCTCTTGCACAATTCTCAGTGGATCACCTTTCTCACTCAGTCATGTCTACTTCATTTTGTGGAAGTTTGTCGCATTCGCTTATTATGCAACTGTTTCATTATTGTTGCCAAACAACCTACACTTGCTATTCTCTTGCATATAATCAATTTTTGCTTTGATATCATTATCATATTATGCTCTTAGCATAGAGTTCTCTGACTTTTTCTTACCATCCATTCCTATTGTCCATTGCTCCTAACAGATCCTCTAGACTACACCCAGTGTCCATTCAAAGCTGATTTATGTTAGTCCTTGCTGGTCAGCCAACACTAGCATGTCTCTGTGTAGGAGCAATTAGATTTATAGTTGTTTTGCTCCTTACAAGCTTTTTCGACCAGTTTTAACTGATCATCTTTTACTGACATCTGGCAGTTTGGTTGAGTTTTATGGCATAACAACCCTTGAAGGTTATTTAATGCCAAGTTCTGTTTATACATATATTTTACATATATATGATTTGTAAACACATTTTGTTGATAATATTTTTAAATGGGCCTGAGATTATTTTTCCTCACAATTAAATGGTTTCAAGTATTTCGATCAAACACAAATTATTCTATTTATAATTAATCATTTTTTGCACACAATTAAAAGGACATACATATAATTTGTGGGTGAATAGTTTGTAAGTAATTTCTTTTTTAAATGAGTTACAACTAATTTGTTGGCAAAATAGTATTGCTATTATTTTTAAAGTTAAATGGTTTCAATAATTGCTCTCTAACATTAATAATTCTATTTAATATTAATCATTTGATTGCACACTGTGAATTGGTTACAAGTATTGCTATTTAACACTAATTATTTGATTCAACACTATTCATTCATTAGCACACAGTCAAATGGTTCCAAGTATTGCTATGTATCACTTAAAATTCAATTAAATATCAGTCTTTTTTTTTTTACACAGATAAATGATCAAACAGTCCTATTTCTAATAATTCAACTTAGCATGTCATTTGTTTTGTACACAGTTTCAATATCAAAAAGTCCTATTTGATCCCACAGATAGGAACCTATCAGATGCTACCACTGCAGGTCAGAGTAGACTTGGGAGTAATGGCAATGAAAGGGCACTCCATATTCTTCGAATCCCCAAGACTGGAGCCACAACATCAGATTGTTTAATGTTATATCAAGGACAGTAATTGGGGGTTTATCCCTCTGCAGAGATGCAGTGAGTTTATTCTACAGCTCTAGCTGACTGGGCTGACTGACATCTGAGGAACAGTAAGTATTATTATTGTTGTTATTATCATCATTATTATCTCTTTACAAGTTTTTTTTTTAATACCAATAATAACTGGTGGTCTTCCCTGACATTCTTGCTGATTTCAACATTGCTTGCATTTGCAATCCTTGTGTGCCACTTTTTATCATTTTTATCATAATTATTATTACCCCTTATGTTATCATTGTTGTTTTTTATATGGAGAATTATCATTAACATTATTTTGATACTAATTAACTCAATTATTTTATTGCTGCTTTTTATCAATATAATTTGAGTCAGAGAGTTTATCATTCCTGAATTAAGCTGATTATAAAGAAACAAGTTTAATAGTCTGAATAATTCTTGGAATTATATTTGCTCAACACAATATTACAGAAAGTAAGGATGAACATACCGGTCCAAATAATTTATTAAATAATCATAAAATTTATTGCATCATGGTAATAATCACAGGGGCTAAATATGTTGTACAAAAATAAACACTTTCTTGTTTTTTTAACAATAGAGTTGCCACTTGAGAGAGAATATTGGCATAGTTAGGAAAGAAGTAAGGTAACTGATTCTTGACTGTAATATGTAGGGACAGTGAGGGTGTTAGGGATTGGTCACTGCTAAACTGTTCTCGCTATCTAGCAGAGAGAGAATTCACATGCATCAGACCTCTTAGGCATAAAAAAAATGAGTGAGGATGAGAGATTTTTGTTTTTTTGTGGACAATTTTATTGTCAGCATTTTCTCAAGAATATTTCAATAACTGCTCAGCTTCTATCAGGTCCATTGAACTACAATTCAGTATAAAAATCACTTGACATAAGTTCTGTACAGTGTATGAATTTGGTATGGCTAAGCAAGAAGTTATGTTACTTAGACGATATTGAGTGAAATAATGAATATAACTTTTTTCAAGTGTTGTGCTGATTTCTCTTTTATATTTTTAGATATTTTTGAATACTTTGGACCATTACAAATTATATGTGAAAATCATACTTGAAAATGGAATATTGACTGATTTCTGGTTGAAATTAGGCCAATACTTGTGAAATCTGTCATTCTCACTAAATATCAAGAAACATCAAAGAGAAAGCATCATAGTGTGAAGTTTGAAAAAGGTATGAAATAACAAGAACACTGAAAGGATTTTAATACTGTAAAAACCTGCCACAATATATATATTGCCTGTCAAAAATGATAGGATTATTTATATATGGATCAGCACTTCTTCCAATGATCAGATTATCTCTGAGTTCTCTCAAAGATCAAAGTGTCACTCCTCGATCTATGGAAAAAATGTTGCTTCCTGGCACCTGTCAAGAATTGGAGTGTAGCCACCTGGCTTTCAGACTGAGATTCTAATATAGTACCTGTTCTCCTATGTTATTGTCTTCAGGCAGGATATGAAATAAATAAGCTATCTCAGTATGAGAAAGTTCTAAATATTATATATTAACTCTCCTTCATAAAGAGAATTGGAGGCTTAAAAAATATTCTGAAACCTTTTGAATATAGCTCATGGGGACAGGGCAATTTTTATCCTTGACAATAAGTGGATTTCCTCATTAAACTGATCTCATAAGACATTTATCACTTGTAAGAATATAGTTAAATACTGAATTAAGCCATAGTATCTGTAAAATATGTTAAACATGCACACAATAATAATGAAGCTATATGGCTTGCTATATTTATAAATAAAGAGGGCTTAATATTCTTGATAGAACATATGTTGATCTAAGTTAGAATAGTGTAGATACAGAGTTTATTGCACTTAGTAACTGTCATTTTCTCACCAATGCAATCATCAGCTCCCACAGGCTTTGATCGTGTCTACACCATTCTAACTATATATATATATATATATATATATATATATATATATATATATATATATATATATATGGGTAGGATTTGGAATTAGCTTTGTTGGTATGAGAAAAGTAAGACGATATAGAAAATTAAATTGGTATGTTTTATTATTTATAAGGTTAGCATCATCAGAAACTTAAAATAAAAAGTTATTTTCTAATGAAACTAACCTTATACTAAAACCTGTCAGTCTCACTTTTTTCATATGTATTTACCAATCCCTCTGCATGAACAAAATGTGACACAAGGTCAATTTTTTAAGCTGAGTTTAACAGGTGCAAATTCAGAATTTTTGTCTCCTCGATCAGTTACCATACCGAGGTAAAAGAGCCCAGTCTACTCGACTATTTGCTGATAACTAGAGAGATAATAGTTGGATGCATACCTTTACCCAGGGTATTAGCACTAGATTAAATGCAAACAGCTTCATTCAGGATTTGAACTTGGGTTGCAATGTCAATTTTCTAAAACAATGACCATTACAGCATAAGTGCCTACTTTTCTCAACAATACACTCCACACACACACACACACACAAACACATACACAGTGCTACGAAAATATACAACTGTTGTGTAGCCAACAAAGCCTTTAGCAGATGATGACTCTTGGGATAACACTTTTGGAGCCAAAGTATGATCATCCCTAATCCAGAGCACCCTTGCAGTATCTTATAAAACCATTTGACTTTGTTGCTTTTCCATCACATCATGGAATTCTTGAACAAAATACAACCTCTCTATATATGATCCTTTGCTGCATTAGCAAGTTTGCAGATGATATGTCACTTCACTAAATAAGAGTTGAATTTTCTGTGAGATTTACATGCAAAGTATGTGTACAAGATTTAGATACTGAACTGATATTTCAGTCATATAAATTTAAATTATTGGATGAGACAACAATATCAAATTAGAGTGGGAGGTTGAGACAACTTTTTATACAAATCAAGTTCAAATGACTATTTTTTTTAACTGATAACCCTTACTGATACCGTGGGGAACACATAATTCTGAATCATTTCAATTCATTTACAATCTTGTTATGAGATTTCCATTATCATCAACACAGGGGACCAATTTTTTGGAGGTGGCTTCAAGGTTAATGACATTATGCCACCCCCACATAGAAGCATATATAATTTCTTTGGAATGTGATAGCTATTGTATGGAATACATATATATATATATATATACACACACACATGTATATGTATACATTGACACTTATAAATCTTTTTTTTTTTTTTAGTAGAACATAATAAAATTAAAATGAATATTATAAGAAATTTATTACCAAAAAAATCATAACATCTTAGTAACCAATTAAAGAATTGCATAAATATTAATATAATGAGTGTACTTAATCTTGGACGGCTATATATTCATATTTTCGGCAATAGAGTTTGGTTATAAATGATATCTATTTTGATTTTTATACATTTTATTAAAAAAAATAAAATCTTAATATCTTTACTTTAGAAGAAAATAAACTTAATATTAAAAAAATGTTAGGGTTGTACTTATCTGTAAGTACCAATGTGAAAAAAACAAGGCCTTCAGAAGATGATTTTATTTATAGCTATAATTATTTGCCTTATAATGAATCCAATTATTCTCCCTCCAGCTATGGGTAAATAGTAGGGCAGACTAGGTTCTTCAGCCTTGGTAAGGCAACTAGTCTAGGAGAAGGAAAACTCTGAATTCAAACCTCTTAAACTCCGCTTAAAAAATTGACCTTGTGTCATATCCTGCCCGAGGGGAGGGGTTGGGTAAATATGATAATTATTTGCCTTCATTAAATATCATTTCTCAGTGATAATATAAAAATACAACTTCAATATAAATTTTTTTTAACTGTTAAAAGATATCAAATGATAAGACTTATCACTGCAAGGAACTTTGCCTCATGAAACTGCTTAATTTTTACAACTGGAAATAAATAATCTGGTTGATTGGTTTTACTTTGTCAAACCTAGGATTATTTAATGCCTGTTGGACATTTTTTAAAGCATTTATATTATTAATTATATATGAGGATCATTAAATAAGTTTCCATACTTTTTTCGTATGGGCACTTTTCTTGATAGTACACACATAAAACTCTAGTCCACTTCAAAGTAATCTCCTCCGGCTGCAATGCACTTGTTGTACCATTCCAACAACTTCTGGAAGGCCACATCGAAGTCCTCTTGTGTGAGCGTGTCAATGACCTTCATCACAGCCTCTTTCATCTCCTCAATTATCTCATAATGACAGCCTCTGAGCTTAGGGAATAAGCAAAGTCACAGGGAGCAAGGTCTGGACTACAAGGAGAGTGAGGAATTGTCTTGATGCCCCTCTTGGTCAAATAGTCTGTGACAAGGATGGAGTTGTGGACTGGTGCATTGTCCTGGTGGACATGCCAGGGAACTGATTTGAAGAGTGCTGGCCTCTTCCCTAGGAATCTCTTCCTGAACTCCCTTAAAGCGTCAACAGAATATTCCTTATTGACAGTCTGTCCAATGGGAACCCAGTGCAAGTAGATTATGCCAGTGCTGTCAAAAAAAGGATCATCAAAAGTTTGTGACTGGATTTTGTCTGGTCTTCTTGGGGCCGGAGAGCCACATATATTCAAGTAACTACTGATGATAATCATTTTTTAACAATTATCACTTCAAGAAAACTATTTTGATTATAAGTTACTATTCTTTATATAAATGATTTGCAAACCGTAATATGGTTTCAAATAACTTCCTATTAGATAATCATTAGTCAATAACTGAATATCTTCAGTTAACTATTCACATCTAATACTAATAATTTACAAGCTTTTATAAGCATTTGAGTATTTATTTTTATCTAATACAAATAATTTGTACACAATTATATGGTTTCAAGTATTCCTATCTAATACTGATAATTTGCGAGTGATTAAATGTAGATCATCTTACGCTGGTAAACACTTTATCATTGCAGTATTAATGTTTTAAGAGCCAATGAATTGATGTAGTTCAAAGTCCTAAACATCTCAAAAAGATCTGATTAATTCATAGATGGGATTCTAACATATACAATCACTTCAGGTCTGAGTTCACCTGAAAGTATGTCAATGAAACGGTGACTTACAATCAGATATTGTTTAGTGCTTTATCCAAACTAAACTGCATAGGGGAACATCATATTCAAATTAACTGATAAGAGGTTATAAGCATTTTTATACAACTTTTTCTACATGATTGCCAAACTTAGCCATCTTAGATTTATACTATCAAAATAAAATTTTATAAAACAACAAATGCTATATCTTTGTTAAAATGAGAAAAACAAAGAAAGAATGTATATCAAATCCTTGAAGGAAATTGTATCTGTAGACTCTAAAGAAACACTGTCTATCAACTATCCAAATGGACTCCGTAGTTTCAGAAAAAATACTTGATGGAAATGGTAGCTTTTGACTCTGTCGGAAACACAGCCTATCAATTTCCAATTGGACATTGCAGCTTTAGACTTCAAAGAAAAGAATGCCTCTGAAGTCTTCAATAAAAATTGTATCTTTAGATTCTCAAGGAAACAAGGCTTATCAAGTCCTCAATGGAAATTGTGGTTTTAGATTTATTACAAAATGTGCTGTTACTTCCTCATACAAATTTCCTACGTTTCCGAGTAAGGATTTCTTTCTGTCATTTTATTTCGACCATAGATTCTGAATTTTTGCCAAGAATTGTGAATTTAAGAGGAGACATGTTTGACTACGAATGTTATTGATCTGAATACATTTTCTTTTTCTCAAACATTCTCTTTGTTCCTGCCTTGATTTCTTTGCTTGCTTTATTTTAACTCAATTCACTGTGTTCATTGACTTTTCAATGGCACAGACGGTCTTTGCATTTAATGGTGACTTACAATTGATTAGACTCTGCTAAGGTTGACAATAGTTGTAACAGCTTTTTGCATTTACTTCCAGAGTGTGGGAGAGTGGTTTGCTTGGGTGATCACTCAAATATTCTTTCTCAAACGACAATCATTGAAAGTCAATGATAAAATGAAATCTTTGTCAAAATGAAACAGAATTCAGGAAATAGTGGATGCATGCCTTTTTTTAAGGGGAAATAGAAATGAAAATTAAAAAGTTTGAAAATAATTCCAGTTGTGGATAAACTAAAGGCAGGACAATCTTTTCTCTAAGAACAGTTACGGCAGATCAATGATAAAAAGTCTTTGTCAAGATGAGACAGAACTCAGGAAGAAGTGAATCTAAACCTTTTTTCAAAGTGACTCATTAAAAAAGCTTCAAGGGGAAGTATGTAGTAATTGTTGTTGATCTCTGCTAAGGTGCATGTGAGAGTGGGTTGCTTGAGTGCTCATTCAAACTTTCTTTTTTCTCACAACCATAATGACAAATCAATGCAAAATAAAGTCTCTGTCAAGATGACATAAAACACAAGAAGAAGTAGATTTATGTGTTTTTTGTAAGAGGACAGAGTAATTAAAAAGCTTAAAGTCTATTCCACTTATGAATAAACTAAGGGCAGGACAGTGATGTGAACACAGAAAGTGTCTTGAGACATTTTACGATGCAGCATCAGGCTGTAAATATTTAGACCTTAGTGATGCATATTTTTAGGATTATGCTCATGTGTGATTTCAAAAATGAATCTTATACTAGGATAGTGAATTAACATCACTTTCTGTCCAACTTGGAAAATCAAGACCCTTGAAATGTTGAAGAAGGCATATGGAAACAATAAGCCAAGAGTAGTGTTTTTTGTGGTATTCATAGTTCAGGCATGACAAAACAATAATTGAGTATGATGAGAGGTCATAGCACCTCTTAAGAGCCCAACTCACATGAGGTCTTGTGCCACACCAGAATAATAATCACTCTAAAACTCAACAGAGAATGGTTACTACTTTTAATTTTAAAGAATAAGACTTTGTAGGATTTGTCAGGTCGTGTAAGGCAATTAGTTGGGATAGTTAAGAGCAATTGGTCGTGAAGACAGAAAGCTAAGGATTGCCGTGACTGAGGAATGGGAGCTAGGCATATTTGTCATCTTGGTGAAGACATCCCAGTCAATTTGGAATTTTCTAAATTGTTGTGGGGTCATCTCAGTATTGAGATTGGGGGGCTTAGCTGCTAGTGCTTGTATGTGAGTTGACTGAGCAGTGCTTAAGGATGTACAGGGCTTCCTCCATTAGTGTGACACCTAACTCCTTCAGCATAGAATGATCCAGCATTTGAAGGCTCTCGATTGTCAGCTTCTCGTCAGCAAACTTTGTCGCATGAGTTTTGGCAGAGTCAGTGGATATGCCCGCTTCAATCAAGAAGCGTTCCCAATCATCAGGTGTCATAGATCCTGTCTGCAGCACCATGTAGGATTTGTCAGGTCGCGTAAGGCAATTAGTTGCAATAGCTAAGAGCAATCGGTCGTGAAGACCGAAAGCTAAGCATTGCCGCGACTGAGGAACAGGAGCTATTTATGGTGCCTTGGAGCATCCCATTGTACACAAGTGAACGATTCTATTGCATAGGTTGTGGTTGGCTGCTGGTAAGTGAGTAAAGGTATTTCATTATATAAACCAGCTTCAGTTTAGCATTGTAAGAAAGACTGCACTGAGCTACGACCTGCCAGTTGGATGCTTTAGGGAGGTATGTGTTATTGTTATTCCACAGACTTTAGTTGTATATCCATAATACAATACATGTGTACATTTACAAATATACACTTACATGCGGAAACATCATTAACCATTAATGACGACTTCAACAAACGAACAAACACACTTCTTTATAAAAATATATCTATCTCACTTTATTCTCAAAAGAGTGATGTTTCTTGTGTGTGAGAAATGAGTGGAGACAGACGGACTGCTATATTGACCCCAAGTTCTTCTTCGACCATAGCAGCACTTCTTCCTCATCTTGGCTTAAGTTGCTCAACCATGGATCACTAAGAGCTTGCAGCCCTCAGTCTGCAAGCTGATTCTCATGCTGGCATCCTGTCTCCAACTGACTTGAACCACCCCGGGCACCTGGTTATATTATTTTGTATCGCCCACCTACTTCCGCTATTCTTCCGCTTATTTACACAGGTGCATCTCTTGATTGACGGCTCGGTCGAGGGTCAATATATAACACTTTTAGAAAGCATTCTAAGTGTGACAGAAACTCTTAGAAGTTAGTGTTGCTGCTTAAAGTTATTACATTCAAAGGGTTGATTGATTGGTATTAAATAGTATATTAACCCTTGTGGGTTTTTTTTTTGCAAACATAATTGTAAGCAAATAGTTTGTTGTAAACTATTTTAAAAAGTTAGAGCTTGAGACCAAGATCAAATGATAAATTTTCCTTCACAGGTGCTTGCTTTGTGGATGGTCCTCTTTTGTAAACATA